>CM053568.1:32229939-32288835 GCA_028646485.1 Cryptoprocta ferox
AGGGGGGAAGGGGAAGGGGGAAAGGTAATGGGGGATGATGGTCTTGGTGGAGGTCACTTGTGGGGAAGAGCACTGGGTGTTATATGGAAACCAACCTGACAATAAACTATAAAGTTAAAAAAAAATGCTGTGAAAAGTTGGAAGTGTGAGGCTTGGTTATACCATTATTAATGGAAACAGTCCACTTTCTGTTTCTGAGGTGGTGGGGAGAGCGAGAAAAATGGGAAAGGCTGGAAAACCTAATGAATGCTCCCCCAAAGACTCCTAGGCTCCTCCCAGCCTCCCTCAGCCCCTTTCCCCCTTACCTGGTCAGTCTGTCTGCTCACCAGATACAAGGTTCCCATGCACTCTAAATTTAGACAACAAAAGTGGGAAAAGACAAGACCCATGGGGTAAAGTGTGTCTAGAACACCATCCACAGCCTCTTTATTCCAATTCTGATAAACTGAGAAATAATGCATTCAAATGAGCACTTTCTTTAAAAATAATATGTAAAAAAAAAAAAAGGCTAGGAGTATCTGAAACAGCCATAAAAACTTCTGAAGAAATAAGAAAAGATTCCAGTAACAATTCAGCACACCTCTGAAGACTGACAAGTGAACCCAGGATCTGGAAAAATTTGCCGTTAATTATAAGGCAGATGGATTAAGAAGTCTACCAAAGAGGCAGAAAAGGTAGGAAGACCTGGGATTGCATAAAGTAGATCCCAAGTGTTGTTTAGATTTTTTTAAATTAACAACAAACAAAAAATACTAAAAGAAAAAAATACACATATTTTATATAGACTATTTCTATAATCTTGGAGTGGTGAAAGCCTTTCTAAGAATGACTCAAAGACAGACCATAAAGGAAACCTTTGCTTTATTTTGCTCTGGATAATTTAAAATTTTTATGCATTAGAAAACCATAAACAGGGGTGTCTGGGTGGCTCAGTTGGTTGAGTGTCTGAATTCAGCTCAGGGCATGATCTTGCAGATTCAGTTTGTGAGTTCGAGCCCCCCGTGGGGCTTGCTGCTTTCAGCATAGAGCCTGCTTCAGATCTTCTGTCCCCTTCTCTCTGCCCCTCCTCTATTTGTACTATCAAAAATAAACATAAAAAAAAAACCATAAACACCTCATACATTGCTGGTGGGACTTTAAAAATATGCAGTCACTTTAAGGGTGCCTGTGTGGCTCAGTCAGTCAAGTATCCAACTCTTGATTTCAGCTCAGGTCATGATCTCAGAGTTCATGAATTTGAGCCCTGCATCAGGCTCTGAGCTGACAGTGCAGAGCCTGCTTGGGATTCTCTCTCTCTCATTCTCTCTCTGCTCCTCCCCCGTTTGTGCTAAATAAATAAGTAGATAGATAGATAGACAGACAGACAGATAGATAGATAGATATTTGCAGCCACTTTGGAAAACAGTCTGGCTGTTCCTCAAAAATGTTATAAAGTTACCGCTCCTAGGTATATACCCAAGAGTAATGAAAATATACATCTACACAAAAACTTGTATATGAATGTTCATAGCAGCATTATTCATAATAGCCCCAAAGTAGAAATAACCCACATGTGTATCAAGTGATCAATGCATAAACAAAATCTGGTGTACCCATACAATGGAATATTATTCAGCCATAAAGAGCAATGAAATATTAACACATGCTACAATGGAGATTAATCCTGGAAACATGCTGAGTGAAAGAAGCCAGTCACAAAGGATCACATATTGTATGTGTAGTTTGTGTATGTTCATGTATTTATATGAAATGTCCAGAATAGGTAACTCCTTTTATTCTATCCAGAATAGAAACAGGAATGGATTAGAGGTACCAGGAGGTATAGGGTCTGGGGAGATGCTTCTGGGACAATGACTACCAATGGGTTCAAGGTTTCTTTCTGGGTGCTGAAAATCTTCTGAAATTAGATGATGGTGATGGTTTCACAACTGTGAATGGACTAAAAACCATTAAATTGTTTATTTAAAAGGGTGAATTTTATGGTATCTGAATTATTTCTCAGTAAGGCGATTATTTTAAATATATAAACAGCTATTATAAAAGACATAAAATGGTAACGCTAATGACAAAAAAATTGTAACATTTCACTAGGTGGTTCATATCTGTAATACACAGTTCTTACATAAAAATTTGAAAATAAATAAGCCATTTTAAAAATTGGCAAAGGCCAGGGTACCTGGCTGGCTAAGTCAGTAGAGCCTGTTACTCTTGATCTCAGGGTTGTGAGTTCGAGCCCCGCATTAAGTGGAGAGATTACTTACAAAAAAAAAATCTTTAAAAATTGGCAAAGGCCAAGATATCCATTTCATAGGCAAAGCAGCACCAAAGGCCAATAAACATTTTTATGTTCATGCTTATTTTGAAATTTTGAGGTTCCTGTGATTATAAGTCCTGTTGCTAGAGGTCATGAGTTAGTGTGTTAACAAGGAAGCACATATTTTACTACGCTGTATTCTGAGAAGAGCTCCTCAAGTTTTATCAGAGCACCAGTGTGTGTGTGGCACAAGTTAGGAATCCCTGAATTACAGGCAACAGGTAAAATAAAGTATGACAGTTCCATATGGTGAAATGCTATATAGCCATTATAATTGATGTTGTAGGTGACGATGTAGAGCAATTGAAACTTTCATACACGGCAGGCAAGAGTGTAAATTGGGGTAGCCATTTTGGAGACTATTTGGTATTTTCTACTAATGCTGTACGTTTGCATACCCCATGACCTAGCATTTGCATGTCTAAGCTTATATGCAACAGAAATATATACATATGCTCACCAACAGACATCTAAAGAATTTATAGCAGCTATGATAGGCAAAACCTGGAAACAAGCCATGTGTCTATCAACAATAGAATGGATAAATAAATTATGATACATTTATACAAAGGAATGCTATGTGACAGTAAGAGTGAATGAACTGTTGCTGTATGTAACAACATGAATGAATCTCATCTCTGTACTGTTGAGTGAAAGAATATAGACATAAGAATAAATATATAAAGTTCAAAAACCAGACAAAACTCGTTAGAAATGAGAAGGCAGAATAGTGGTTTCTTTGGAGGTTGAGGAGACAGTACCTAGGAGAGGGTCCAAAAGATCTTTGGAGGTGCTGGTAATGATCTGTTATTTTATATCGGTGCTGTATATAAAAGTAGATCCCATTTGTGAAAACACTTTGAGCTTTACATTTATACTTTTTGCATATTTCTGGTTTTTGTTATACTTCAATCAAATGTCTGCTTCAAAAGGACAGAAAAATTAATGACATGGAAAGATTCATATTCTCATATTTAAAATACAGGTTAACATAGGTACAAACTGTATATGTAGTATGCTACTTTTTTGTCTTAAGGAAAAAACACATATGTGTTTGTAAATATATAACATTTTTAGGAGAATATGCAAGTGATGGGAGTGATTGCTTCTGGAGAGGGAGACTGGAAGAGAGATTTATTTTTTTACTTTATGTTCTTTGGTACCTTTTGGTACAAAAGGTTGTAACTCTGTGCCTCTGTTGTCAATTCAGTGAAGCAAGCAAGCAGATCACAAACTGTATCATCTCATTTCTGTGAAAATAAGGGTCTCATACTATCAATATCAAGTTGATAACCATGTTTACCTCTGGGTAATGGAATTATGGATGACTTCTTTCTTTTTAAAAAAATTATCTGTATTTTCTCAGTCTTCTAGCATGAACATGTATTTCTTTTGAGAATGAGAAAAGTCATTAGAACTATTTCTTGCAATTCAGTTTTAATCAGTGTTATTGAAGTATTTCTGTACAGTACAGTGCACTGATTTTAAGCGTATAGTTCAGTGCGCTTTCCAAAGGCATGTGCACCCATGTCCTTACCACTTAAGACTAGAATGGTTTCCACGCTTAGAAAGTCCCTTCATGTTTCTTTGTAGTCAGCTTTTGCCTCTCCCAAGGAAGTAGCTGATTATCTGATTTCTATCACATAGATGGTTTTGTCTGCTCTAGAAGATCCTAAAAATGGGATCATACTGTAGGTGCTCATGTCTGGCTTTCACCTCACACAATGCTTTTGAGATTGATTTATGTTTTGTGTGTATCAGTTTGTTATAATAATTATTATTTTTTTTAACAAAGAGTAACATCTTGGCTTGCTGCTTTCTTCCTTTTTTAAATTTTTTTTAACACTTATTTATTTTTGAGAGACAGAGACAGAGACAGTGTGAACGGGGAAGGGGCAGAGAGAGAGGGAGACACAGAATCCAAAGTAGGCTCCAGGATCTGAGCTGTCAGCACAGAGCCTGAAGCAGGGCTCAAACCCATGAACTGTGAGATCATGATCTGAGCCAAAGTCAGACACTTAACCAGCCCAGCCACCCAGGCACCCCAGGGCTTGGCTGCTTTCTGATCTGTAGAGTGAGACACCATCCACGGGGAAAACAGCCCTCCAGAGCCTCTCCAAGCACGTCTGATGCAGTCCAGAGTGATCTGAGAGCCTGCATGTCATGAGAGGAGAGACAACAGCCCCCCACCCCCACCCCGCCAGTCCTGTTCCGCACCCCTTCCCCCTGGCAAAGCCAGTCTCAGGTGAGAGCCACCCAGCTCCTTGCCATTGTTTTGCGAGTGACAGCCTCCGGGGCAAATGGAAAGCCGTCAACCTGAGGGCTATCAACTGCAGACAAGAATTCCTTTCTTTGTCAGGCTGGGTGGTCTCCCGGGCTTCGGCATCAGCCTGCACAAAAGATGATAAGCACCGTGTGCGTCCGCAGAAAAACATCGCCACCACCCGACAGCTCTAACCGCACTCCTTTGTAAGGCCAGGATTAGTTAGCCCTGCGTGGCTTCCCTTGACTGCGTGTAAATCAGCAAATCCCAGCCCCCTCGAGGGCATCCAGGGGTCGTTTGGTCCATTCCCCCCATCCCACCCTCCCACCTGCTGTTTCACGAAATGTATGTGCCTCAGAATCTTGGGCATACACGGCTAGAAGGGCCCTTAGAGATCACCTGGTCCAACCTTCTCCCGCTTCAAAAAGGGGTCCACACAGGTCACACAGCACAAGGAGCAGGGCAAGGAGAAGTAGGCAAGACCCTAGAGCTTTCCTCTGTGGGATGCTCTTCCCCCGACTCTAAACTGCTTTTGTTAATAAGTGACCCCCCCAAATAGTTCACTGTAAAATGCAATTCATAACTTTCCAATAAAAAAGTAGAACATGTGCGCAAATCTACATACTTGTGGGTCCCCCCGCAGCCTTTGTATAAAGGGTTTCCTGCGCGTGTGGACCGGACACCAGGCTGGTTTCGGCTATGGAATAGTTTGGTGCCCTCTAGTGGTTATCAGTAGCAGCAACAGTAGCTACCCCTTGCCAAGGGCCTTCAACATGCACATTATTTCTAATTTCCAATCTAAAGAACAGAACCATAGAGTAGGCAGTTTTATTCCTATTTTATAAATGAGGAAACTGAGGCTCATAGAGATTAAATAAGCTGCCCAAAGTGGCTGAGCCTGGATTCAAACCCGGCTCTGTGGAACTCCAACTTCCTTCCACTCCATGTCAATACTACCCATCACCAACCTGACTGTAGCACTTTCCGTTTAAGAAACAATTTATAAATACCTCAAAATATGCCATGAAGTGGAGGGTTAACACTCCTGTTTAACACAGGGGAGGCCTAGGCTGGGACATCAGTGACTTGTCCAGGGCCACAGACCCAGTAAATGCCATGCATCTGCTCGCCCATGCCAGGCTGCTGCCTGGAAGGAATCCCACACACAAGGTCCAGGAGGAAGCTTCTTCCCCCAGGCAGCCTTTAACCAGGAGAGGAAGAGGGAGGCTGAAATGTTCCCATACAGGCCCCACATGGGAAGGAGACGCCAAAGGACTCAGAGATAAAATACATTTTCCACTCATGGGGAACTCACACCATGATCCACTGGATTCTGCAGATGGTGTGCACCTGAGTCCATGGTGTGTGTGTGTGTATGTGTGTGTGTGTGTGTGTGTGTAAATGAGTGAATGCATGCATGCATGAATGAATGAAGTGGCCTAGAGACCAGAGGCCTAGAAGCCATGCAGGTCAGGAGTGGTTGGGCCATTGTACTATAAAAAGATTGATTTCCATTGAATTTGAAGAGTTCATTGCTAGCAGTCAGAGCAGTCCACAGGGAACTTTCATGGCTGCTGGCTGCTTTCGTGGGTGTGAGTGCCAATCCCAGGGATACAAGCAGAGTTAGGAAAACCCCAGCAGACATGTTGTAGAGGGATTTTAAGCTTGTGTGATGTTTTCTGAACATCAGCATCAGCATTTAGAAATTAGAAGATTTTGGGGCACCTGGGTAGCTTAGTTGGTTAAGCTTCTGACTTGGCGCAGGTCATGATCTCATGGTTTGTAAGTTCGAGCCCCGCATCAAGCTCTGTGCTCTCAGTGCAGAGCCTGCTTCAGATTCTCTGTCTCCCTCTCTCTCTGCCCCTCCCCTGCTTGCTCTATCTCTCTCAAAAATAAACATAAAAAAAAAAGAAATTGGAAGATTTCACATAACCCCCCAGATGCTTAACTCCTTTTTAACAAAGTGGAAGGCTTGGTCTCACTGGGCCTGCTGCAGTCCTGTCGGCCATGTCCTCAGCTCCCCACTGTCACCCCAGCAATGAGGATGACCTGTGATGCCATTTCTCATTGCATGTGTGCTCTTGTTTTTCTTATTGTAAAAACAAAAACAAACATATTTTTCTTATCAGGCTTTCATTGAAAAAGGAAAAATAAGAGACCAAGTCATTTGTTTTAGGAAAAATAGGGCAAAGTATATTTATCTGTGGCAGTGAGGAAATTTTTATACATTTAAAAGGCAAGTGCCTGGGGTGCCTGACTGGCTCAGTAGGGAGAGTGTGTGATTCTGGATCTCAGGGTCGTGAGTTCGAGCCTGACGTTGGGTGTAGAGATTACTTAAAAACTAAATAGATAAATAATTAAAAACTAAAATAAAGGGCAAGTGCTCAACTTGCTTTATTTATTTTCATTACCAGCTTGGACCCCACAACAGTTTGAATTTGTTATACTATAGAGTCTTTGGTACCTTCTTGTCCCTGAAGTCTGACTTGGGTCAGACTCTCACCCTGTTGCCACTTCCGTTCAACTTCTGAGGGATGCGGGGCCACTGGAGCAGGCTGTGAAGGTAGTCCTGGGTTTGGTGGTCTGAGGTAAGAAGAAATCCTGCCCAATGTGGCCTCCGTGACTCGCCAGTTAAGTGAGAACATAAAGGCCCAGCAGACCACATCTATGCCCTCTGCCCAGGGAAGGCCTGTGGAGAATGGCGCCTTGATCACAAATCTTCTGAAATGGTCCCTCCCAGCACTTTCTTCCTATGACAGGCTTTCTTAGTCCTCCCTATCCTGGCCAAACACTGGCTCACTGATTCTATGGGTGTTGTCCAGAAGTGGTCACAAGCCCCAGATGTGGTCTAAACAGCTGAGAAGAGCAGGACAGACATGTCCCTTAATCCACATGCTCTGCTTTTGTTCTTGTCACTTCTGTTCACATTATCTCTTTTTATCAGTCATGTTGCATGTTGGCTCACACAGAGTTTTGGGGACACCAAGACTTTCAGATTGTTTTTCATGAATGCTTCTCAAGAGACATCTATTTAGACTGAAAATCACAGACACTGAAGGTTGAACAAGGTCCTGGAGGTCATCTGATGCCACCTCCCACATATGCAGAAGGAGACTGCTTCCTCAAACACCCTGACAGAATGTTTGAACTGAAATGAGGAGGTTCACTTTATTTTATATTTGACTCATAGATCCATTCTTCCAAGAATGGATCTTGATTTTATAAAAAATCCAACTACTCAATGAGTATATTCACTAATCCCAGTTTATAGGCAAGACAAATGAGGCTCAGAGATATTAAGGAACTTGTTCAAGGTCATAAGCTAATCAGGGGCAGAGCTAGGCTCAACTAGGCACAAATGATTGCTGAGCAGAGGAGTGGTACAGTCAAAGCTGTACTTTAGGAGGATGAAACTATAAGGCCAAGTGGGAGATGGATCAGAAGCGGTTAGCCAAGAGGTTGGGAGACCAGTTGGGGGCTGTTCAGGTAAGAAATGATAGGAGCTAAGCTAGGCTAGTAGCAGTGGGACTAGAGCAGGGATAGGGGCCAGAAAATAGCCCTTTTCCAAACATTATAAAAACTGTGAAAACAAGTACACCTGGTCATAAATAGTTCATCTATTTAACAGAACTATAAGTATTAGAAGAAGTCCTTGCCAATAAAATATAAGTGGTTTGTGGTTTGAAGCTGCAACCACGCTTGTTATAAAGACAATTGAAAGGAAAACCCCAATTGTGGGGGTAATAAAATAGGAAACCACAAGCCTATAACCCCATTATGTGGATTGGAGTTCATCCACATAATAGATGAACCTGGACCACATTCATCCTCCTCTGGCCCCTATGCGAGACAGGACCAAGCCTCAGGCAGAGACAGTCCTGTCTGCTTCAAGCTGCTTGGTTAGCCATATTGCAAGCTCTGTACTAATTCAGGCAGAGCAAATACTAGTGGAGGAAGTAAGAGGAAGACTTGTTCTAATCTAGAGACTTACACTCGAGTGGTGGAGAATATTCTGCCAGGGCTAGTCTGTGCCTGGTTGAACCTTGGTCTGTCACCTATTAGCTTATGAACGTTGAACAAGTTACTTAACATCTGTGCCTTAGTTGTCTTATCTACAAACTGACATTAGTGAATATTCTCATTGAGTAGTTATGAAAATTATAGAATTGATAAATTTAAGATGCTTAAAGAAACACCTACTATACAGTAAACACCATATCAGTGTTTACCATTGTTATTGTTATTATTATTATTGCAATAAATAATGGCCAAAGCTGGACAACAATGGTTTGGGCTGTTTTGAGGAGACTATTCCCTACCACCTGTGTAAGCAGAGCAGGCCAGAGCTGGCCATATAGTGGTTGTAGGGTTCAGCTTTGCATCTTGAGTTTCAGTGTGGGTGAGACATCCAATGAGGCTTATTTAACATTATTCATTCTATTTATTGATTCCGCAAATATGTACTGAGCAGCTGCTCTGTGCTTGACACTGTGGTAGGCCCTGGATGTACTGGGATGAATTAGACAGTCTCAGGTCTCCAGGACCTGATAATCTAGTAAGGGTGGCAGGTAGGAAACACCTCTCATGTGGCAAGTAAGTGTCACAACACCAGCCAGTACATAGAAGGTTCATAGACAGCCAGGGGTGGGAGTCAGGGCAGGCTTCCTGGAAGAGGGAGGAAGAAATAAGAAGCAAGATCCCATGAACCATATTCGGGTTTTGGGGAATGCCGAGTAGAAGGGATCTGTCCTGTCCTGGCTGGTCTGTGATTAGCAAGAGATTTGGGCTTCCGGTGCTAATAGTCGTTTTTCCGAGGCCCTGTACTAAGTTGAATCACTTGGACCTTACCATTCCTTACTGCTTCTGGAAAGAAAATTTTTGTGAGTCTCTAAGATGTCTTCCAAATCTCTTTGCACACACATTTTATTGACCAAGTTTCCAAAATGATGGTTTTGCCCCAATCCCTTTACCTTTTGGTTGAGGGATATTGAAATCGACGTTTTTCCAGAAGGAGGGTCAATCATAACCAAAGGAGACTGCATTTACTGGGTTACTGAATCAACACAGCTTAAGCCAACAGGACAGGGCTAATTTCTGAGTTGCTGCATTCTTGTCCCAGACAGTTTCCCGCCTTGGCGTGCTCCCTGCCACAGATGTTCTTCTACAGTGAACTTATGCCAATGATGTTCAAAGTGACCACATTAAGGGGTAAAGCCCTGGGGAACCAGGGGAAAAAATAAAAAGAAAGCCACACACATGTACTATTTACTCGATAATAAAGACAAATATGTTCACATCCTGTCATCTCAGGCATGAATAACTCCAGTAATGCTCTTAGAGAGGAGGCCCTGTCAGGAATCACTGCCAAGTTTCTTATTCCCCTTCCTGACTTCCATTCTTGCCTGTCTGCTCTTTTTCAGGTTCTGGTTAGGGCTTTCAATTCTTTCTGTGCTTTGTTAATTACCCCTCTTTCAGCCAGGATCACGGTTGGTCTGGGAGAGGAGAGGTACAAAGCAGGAAGATAGATGTAGTCACAGGTTTTTCCAGAGACTGTGTGGGGAGAGGCAAGAACACATCCACTGGTCTGTTCTCCTTGCCTGTTTTCCTCTCTTTTGTGCCCCCACCAAGATGACTCATGCTGCTATGCTCTGGGCAAGCCCTACAGCCTCTGTGACCGTGTGTGATGTACAGATCGGGGCATGCACTCTTTCTTTCTCTAAAGGAGGAGTCTCATTTTAGCCTGGTTGAGGCATCAGCTAACAATTCAGACCCAGTTACCTGAAACTTGCTAATAAAGGTCAGGACGCCAAAGAAGAGGGAGTTGCTGGTAAAAGGAAATCCAACAGGTTGTCAAGAGTTACAAAATGCCTGTACAGCGTCTGAACTATGGTCCACATCCTTCAAGTTTGGAATGCTTTGTTGGGGAGGGAGGAGGTTCTAGGGGCTAGTTATGCTCAAAAGGTTACCCTGGCAAAGAACTATTACCTTGTTCTCCAGAAACACTGCATAGCCCGAGAGGCTTGTAGAGCTGTGTGAAGTCTAGAGGGTCATCTAGGATGTTGGTTTTCGAAGTCTGCTACCTTTTAGAGTTATGGTGCCCTGGCCCATGATGTCAGAATGTCTGGGCCTAAGCATCACTGTTAGTTAAACTCCCCAGGTGCTTCCAATGTGCACCCAGATTTGAGAACTTCTGAGCTGGACCCTCACTGTTTGAAGTGTGGGTGGTGGAGCTATAGCCCCCAGACAATCTCAGGACCCACCGTAGACCTACTGAATCAGAATCTGCATTTTAACAAGATCACCAAGTGACTCATGTGCATTAAAATTTGAGAAGCAGTTATTTTCCTTGGTCAGTCTGGCAACTGTGGGCTCAAATTCTGTCTTGGCAACTACCCACAGGAGCCGGAGTGGTAGCTGCCCCCTTTAAGAGGGGACTCGACACTCCAGTCCATTAGTAATACGGAGTACATTCACAATATTATGCAACTAGCTAGTTCCCAGAACATTTCATTATTCCAAAAGGAAACCTCATACTTGTTAAGCAGTCACTCCCCTGTCCTCTCTCCCCACAGCCCCTAGTAGCCACTAGTCAGCTTTCTGTCACTATGAGTTTGCTTATTCTGAATGTTTCATAAAAAAGGAATGCATAATGTTTTCAAGGTACATCCATGTTGTAGCATTACTTTCTCCCTTTTCTGGCTGAGTAATATTCCTTGGTATTGACAAATCACATTTTGTTTTTGCTTTCATCATTGGGTGGATATTTGGGTAGCTTTAGCTTTTTGGTTACTCTGAATAGTCCTGCTATGAGCACTGTGTGCAAGTTTTTGTTTGAACACCTGTGTTTCAATTCTTTTGGGTATGTATTGGAATTGCTGGGGTATACAGTTTTAGAACAATCTGGCACACTGAGGTTTCACACTAGTATTCAACATTTAAAATTTGAGCAGCACAAGCTAGTGGTTCTAATCTATTGATTGTATACATGTTTAAGCAGGGGAACATTACCTAAAGCAGGATGAATGGAATTGCTGACTCATATGGTAATTCTTAAAAAAAATTTTTTTTTAAGTTTACTTATTTGAGAGAAAGTGAGAGACAGAACATGAGCACAAGTGAGGGAGGGGCAGAGAAAGAGGGAAAGAGAAAATCCCAAGCAGGCTCCCTGCTGTCAGCTCAGAACCCAACACAGGGCTCGATTTCATGAACTGTGAGATCATGACCTGAGCTGAAATCAAGAGCTGGAGGAGCCCTTCATATGGTAATTCTATGTTTAACTTTTTGACTCCTCAAACTATTCTCCATAACAGCATTTTACATTCCCACCAGTAATGTATAAGTGCTCCAATTTCTCCACATTCTTGCCAATACTTGTTATTTTCTGTTTTGTTTTTTCTTATTTCTAGTCATCCTAGTGGTGGTGAAGTGGTATCCCACTGTGCTTTTGATCTGCATTTTTGATGAGTATCTTTTCATGTGCTTGTTGGCCATTTGTATATTGTCTTTAGAAAAATGCCTATTTAAGTCCTTTGCTTATTAAAAAACTGGGTTATTTGCCTTTTTTGTTATGGAGTTATAAAAGTTCTTTATATATTCTGGATACTAGACCTTTTCAGGTATATGATTTGCAAATATTTTCTACCGTTCTGTGAGTTATCTGTTCAGTTTCTTGATGGTGTTCTTTGATGTACAAAGAACATTTGTACAGATGACATCAACATGTACAAATGTACATGATGTACAAAGAACATTTTACATTTTGATGAAGTCCAATTTATCTAATTTTTTCTTTGTTGTTTGTGCTTTTGGTGTTATATGGAATCTAAGATTTTGTCACCTGGACAAAGTCAATGGATAGGGAGAGAAAGGGATATGAGGGGAAAGGGAACAGGGATTGCTTGAGGTCTTGATCTCCAGTTTAACCAGAAGATCTGGTTTTTATGCTGCTTTTTATGATATTCTCCAGCTTATTGAATATATATATTCAATAGATTAGAATATATATTGAATATATATTCAATAGATTAGAATATATATTGAATATATATTCAATAGATTAGAATATATATTGAATATATATTGAACATACATACATTCAATAGATTAGAATATATATATTGAATATATATATGTTCAATAGATTAGACTACTAGGTTGTGCTGCTCAAATTTTAACCATTGAATTTTAATCATTGAATTCTAGTGTGAAACTTCAGTGTGCCAAGTTGTTCTGAAAACTAGTCCTAAATGGTATATGCAGTAATTAGAACATAATGTTTTCTGGTTTCAATTAAATTTCATTTGTTACAAAAAAGCGTACATTTTTGGAAATGCATGCAATGTGTCTTGCAACATGCTCCATTTGCTATATACACTTTTGGGAAGTCAGGATTTGGCCCAAACCCAAACCCATTGTCTACCTGGTGGCATCTCACCCACACTGAAGGAATATTCCATGGAAAAGATAGCCAAGTTCATGCATACCAATTCTGATACCTGCATTTGCCTGACGTCATACAGCAGGTGAGAGATTGAACCCAGGGGTTCTCAATTCAAATCTAAGAGTCTGTCCCCTAGGCCAGGCTTTCAAAGTACAGTCAGATGAATCATCTATTGGTCTTTCTTGACTGGCACTACTATTACTACTAGCTGCCCTTATTTTTGGAAGCTTTCCATATGCCAGGCATTGTGCTGAAAATCCTTACATCTGATCTTTCCAAAAACCCAGGGAGGGTTCCATAATTATCCTCATTTTACTACTGAAGAAACTGAACTGAGGTTAAATAACTTGTTCATCAGGGTCAGGCAATGGTAAATGTCTGAACTAGAACTTAACCCAGATCTGACTCCAAAGCCCATATTCTGAACCACCAAGCAAAACTATTATTTTATTTTTTATTTTTTTTAACTTTATAGTTTATTGTCACGTTGGTTTTCATATAACACCCAGTGCTCTTCCCCACAAGTGTCCTCCACCATGACCATCACCCCCCCCTTCCCCTTTCCCCCTCCCGCCCTCAGTTTGTTTTCAGTATTCAAGAGTCTCTCTCGCTTTGTCTCCCTCCCTCTCCCTAACTCTTTTTCCTCCTTCCCCTCCCCATGGTCCTGTTAGGTTTCTCCTGTTAGACTTATGAGTGAAAACATATGGTATCTGTCCTTCTCTGCTTGACTTATTTCGCTTAGCATGACACCCTCGAGGTCCATCCACTTTGCTAGGAATGGCCAGATTTCATTCTTTCTCATTGCCATGACTAAAGATGACTAGGTACTGAAAATTGACCTCCACGGGAGTCCTAAGTTACCAGCCAGCAGCTTGCTCGAAAGCTTGCGCAGGCCCCGCCCACCGTCCTTGCCTTCCAACCGGCCTCCTCAAAGTGCGCAGGCGCTCTCCCTCTCAGAGGCGGTACCGTGGAGCCCACGCGGAGGCGGTGCAGGCGTATTGGCAGGGCGATGGGGAGGCAGGGCCAAGGGCCGGTGTTGGCCCGCCGATGCGCGTGCGCAGGGCTAGATCCTTGGCCCTTTGGGGAGCTTGGAGATGGCGTCGGCTGGGGGAGCTTCGCCGCAGCCGGCGGCTTCAGAACAGCCGGCGGAGCTACCTGCCTCGGTGCGGGCGAACATAGAGCGGAAGCGGCAGCGGGCGCTGATGCTGCGCCAGGCCCGGCTGGCTGCCCGGCCCTATCCGGCGACGGCGGCTGCGGCTACCGGAGGTTTGGGCCCTGGCGGCGCTGCCCCTTCCCTCTGGCGGGCCGGGTACCAAGTCATGGGTGTGGCTTCGGCTGCCCCCTTGTCTGTGCTCCTGTCCTCCCGCAGTCCCGGGAGTCCGCTTCGCGGTCCGCGCTGGACCCCGGGCTTTCCTCTCTGACCCTGGGCGGCCCAGCTGCCGTCTTTAGCTTGGGGAAGCAGCCGCCCTCGCGGTCGGGAGGTGCCTGCCAGGGTCGGTGGGCGCCTCAGCTTTCCCTTTCTGCTCTCTTCCTGCTGTGCCTCCAGCAGTCCCAGAGGTAGTCCTCGTATAAAGCTTTTAGACTTGTAACCCATTGCACGAGTAATTCTGCACCTCTCCCCAATTCATCCATTCAATAAAGGGCGATTGAGTGCATATTCCGGACCCGGCACCGTGCTTGCTACGTGCTGGGGCACCGAGAGAGGTGAACAGACAGGTGAAGCTCCTGCCTTCTTGGGGGGTCTCAAGAGTGGCGCTTGTTGTGCTTCACATCTTTCAAGTTAGCTAATTTGATTCTGTCAACTTGGAAAATAATTAGGGCATGATTTGGTACTGGTATTTTACTGAAGTGGTAACTGAGGACCAGAAAAGGAAAGGGATCTGATCACGTTCATAGGAGCTAGTGCAACAGGCTAATCGGGACTAGAATTGAGGTCTTCTGATACTGGATTCAGGGCCTTTCCTTGCTACCAACTGCCTTTTTTTATGCCAGGAATCTCTCAATTTTAGGAAGAACGGCAGTTAGTTTTGTGCTATTTTTGTCTAAATGGTATCTTCCCCCTTTCTTAGGGCAGCCCTTAACTGCTTGTCTCTGTCATGTGTGTATGTGAGTTTCCGTCATGTAATTTTCCATTGGAGCCAAGTAATAATCTTCCCCAGAGTACCGAAAATATAGTTTGGTTGATGTGCACTTTAGGACCATCTCTGTAACACGAAGTGCACATGTTCCTAAAGCCATATCCCATACTGTGTGAGTAATTGAGCACATTTTAGGGCCCTTTTCATCAGCCAGAAGTAAGGGAGAATGCCAAGAGTCTGGGGCTGGCAGCATGTCATTATATGTATACTGACCCTGAATCTGTAAATTACAGCCACTTTTAATGGTTCTGGTCTCATCCTTGCTGGTTTTTTTTTTTTTTTTTTATTCCTTTCTCAACTTGAGACGTTCCAGAGTCGGGACAAAAAGTTGCTCATTTGCATTAATATTTGTGATTTCATAAAGGTTTGTAGATGTGTCCTAAATGGCTGTGGAATGCAGGTGCGTAGTAGAACAATAAACTGCTATAAAACCTCTGGTCATGAAGGGCAAGGTAGAATGAATATTCTGTAAGATTTCCCAGGCACTGACCCAAGAACTGAACTATGCTGTAACATGGTGTACAACCCGCTGTGCTTCAAGAGTTAGGTTTGATGTTGAGATTTTTATCTTTGCAGTACTTTTATTTCAGTGTACTGTACAACCTTCATTTTCTGTCTGAGCTATGACCTAGACCACGGAAAAGACTACTGTAGCTGGAGTAGTCAGGACCATCCCTTGAGCAGCATACTTAGTCATGCCAAGACAAAGCCCCATTTCTCTCTGCTGCACCTTGCTGTTTCCCCAGACCCTCAGCACAGCATTCTAAGCAAGTTCTTCTCAGTCTTTTTCATGGCATATGTCATAGTTCAGTGTTTATCCACAGGTGATGTGATTATGTACGTAGAATATATAGACCGTTCTACTCCTTTCCAACCTTTCTGCCTGTTTTATTTTCTTATCTTTCACTGGCTGGGCCCTTCAGTATAATGTGGAGTAGAAGTGTTAATAGTGGACATCCTTGTCTTGTTTGATATCTATTAAATTTAAAGAACGTTCCTGTTTATGTAAAAGGGAACTTATGGGCTTACCTAGTTAAATCATTGACCACTCTCACTTACTTTTTATAGGCATGGCTAATGTAAAAGCAGCCCCAAAGATCATTGACACAGAAGGAGGCTTCATTCTAGAAGAGGAAGAAGAGGAACAACGTACAATTGGAAAAGTTGTCCATCAACCAGGTAAAGTGTATTTCCAGGAAGTAGGTATCTAGATTGGTCATTTTGAGCAACATGCGTAATTCTTTGTGAACTGGTGTTAAATAATACCATCCTTATAGTCAGTGAGCAGGTTAACTTTATCAGACTGACAGAGTTTGGCACTTTTGCTAGTAGATCAAAAATTAAACAGATTTGGCAATGATTAATTTAACTTATGGTTTGTATACTTAGGGTTGATGCTCTGTTTTATAATAGGCAGGGATAGCCAATATATTCACTGATCGAATACTCAGTTATCTAGATAGACTGAAATGAGGGGCTAGAACCCAAGAGATAAAATTTAGGACATTCTTTTGTTTGGAGGAAAAACGGTGGGATATGCATCTGTATATATTTATCTTTGGTGAGGCTTAAAAAACCCATTCTAGGAGCACCTGGGTAGCTCAGTTGGTTAAGTGTCCAACTTTGGCTCAGGTCATGATTTCATGATTCGTGAGTTCGCGTCCACATCAGGCTCTCTGCTATCAGGGCAGAGCCTGCTTTGGATCCTGTGTCCCCCTTGCTCCCTGCCCCCCCCCCACTGGTTCTCTTTCTCTCTCCCAAAATAAATAAATAAACTTAAAAAAAATGCATTCTAGTTTTAGCTGTGGCAACAGAAATGTTACCTATTCACCAAGGTGGGTGATAGTCCTGTCCTATTCCATGTGTGCCTAAACTCTTTTCAGAAGCTGAGACTTGAAGGATTAAAATATTTGTTCGGTTAGGGTACCATATTTAAGAGGGATGTTGACAAGTGTATAGTGTCCAAAACAGGGTGGTCAAAACAGAAGTCTTCAAATTGACATGTGAGGAACAGTTGTCAAACTGGTTAGGTTTAATCTTAGGAACACTTCTGACTGTCTGCAAGTGCAAGAAGTGCCCCGTTGTGGAAGAGAGATCACACTGTGATTTGCTTTGGAGGGCAGAACTTGCAACAGTGGGTGACGAGTACAGTATGGTGAGGGAGATTTCAGCAGTATAATGAAGGAGTACCTTACGTATACAGAATGTTGGCACATAAATCATGTGAGCCTCATGGTAACTCTATGAAATGGAAAAACTTTCTAACTGTGTGAATTGCTGTAAATAGCAAAGCATTGGAGGAGTTCAGGGATTGAAAGACCACCTGACCAGAATATTTTAGAGAAGGCCTGTATAAGGAGGGAAGGCATTGAATAAAAGATCTTTAAAGTCTCTATGCTTTTATGGATATAAAGACCCATTGTAACTTTTTTCTGTAGATTTTGGAATCAACTGTGGGCTGTAAAGCCTATACTTTTATTTAACAGATCACACAACAAATATTTATTGATAACCTATTGTAGTGCCTTCCTTCTTAACTAAGGTGTGCATGTGGCATTGCTGGTAAGGCTGCTGCTTGTAAATAGAACTTTGGTGATGAATTTGTGGAAGTTAGAAAAGGTGTGTGTTAGTTTGCAAACTGGTCTGGTACACAGAGGGCAAGAGAGACCAAAGAAAGAGACCACTCCAGATTGGTAAGTGGCAGCTTTAATTAGCAAGGGAACTTTTGAGGCTTGTCTTGGGGGCCTTCAAGACGAGCAGATCTCTGCACCCACCTGCCAGATCTTAACAGTTTATATAGAGGCCTTAACTGGGTTCAATCACATATTCAGGTCAGGTGGTCTCAATGACGCTTTACTCTCCCAAGGCTTTGTTCTCAGAACAGCTCGCACTGTGGGACTGATGGGCAGAATGTGCATTCCAAGAACAGGGTAGGGGGTGAGGAGTCTAATTGCCCAGGTCTGGCTCATGGGTCCGCTGGCCATCATATCCTCTCTGTTACTTCCTTCAATAGTGTCTCCTTTGGGCCAGGTTCATGGCTTAAAAAGTGGTCATGGGCTGCATTTTGGCTCCTATTTGCCCCCTTGGCCAGATGCCTTTGCACAGGGGGGCTTGTACAACTCTATGTGGCTGACCTATGTGGGTAGAAAAAAACAGGGAGAATGATTAATATTTTCTATCAAGTTTTCTTTGTTAATTTTTTTAATGTTTATTTTTGAGAGAGAGAGAGAGAGAGAGACAGACAGACACAGAGCATGAACAGGGGGAGGGGCAGAGAGAGGGAGACCCAGAATCCGAAGCAGGCTCCAGGCTCTGAGCTGTTAGTACAGAGCCAGACGTGGGGCTTAAACTCACGAATGGTGAGATCATGACCTGAGCCGAAGTCGGACACTTAACCAAGACTGAACCACCCAGGTGCTCCTGCACAAACTTTGAGACCATGACCTGAGCCGAAGTTGGATGCTTAACCAACTGAGCCACCCAGGTGCCCCTCTTTGTTAATTTTTAAAGACCGTTAGCATAGCTGAGAAAATAAAAATTGTTTGAGTCATTTGCCTATAAAGCAAAGCCTGTCAAATGGTTTTATAATCTAGAACAGAGGTTCATCAGAATAACCAGGAAGATGATAGGGGTTAAGTGGGGGAGAAGGGGATCTAAAGTTTCAGACTTTTAGTTACAAAGTAAGTCATGAAGATGTAATATACAGCATTGCGACTAGTTAATAATACTATACTGCACATTTGAAAGTTGCTGGGAGACTAGATCTTAAAAGGTCTCATAAGAAAGATTTTTGTAACTAGGCGACAGATGTTAATTAGTCTTATCGTGATCATTTCACAGTATGTATGAATATTGAATCATGTTGGACATGTGAAACTAATACATTATATCACTTATACATCAAAAAGATACATGTGCATGTATGGGTTCGTGTGTGTGTGTGTGTGTGTGTGTGTGTGTGTGTATGTACATACATAGGCCTGTATTTCTTAGCTCTGTCCACAGAAAGGGCCTTGAAGCGAAGATAGCCCAGTAGTAGTGAGCATACCTGGTGTCCAGATCTTGGACTCTGATACTGTTCCCCCCAGTAAAAAGAACCAGGGCCCTTCAGAGAAATAGCTGATTCTAGGGTTGGGGCAAGATGGCAGGATGGCTACAAAATGTTTGGAACATTTTGTAATGCCAGTAATACATAAGTATTCAAAAAGTAATAGAGGTATGTTATAGGGACATAACCAGCTTGAAGGGGCTCCTGCTGGCCAAATCTGAGATGATTTGAGCACCAAAGTAATTAAGGACACTGATAAGTTACATACCATTGGAAAAAAATAGGAATCCATGAGTCTATATCAATAATAAATAGACATGAATGAATGAATGGCTGGGAGGGAAGGCTCTTGTGTACAGTAGACTGCCAACTTCCACACGGTAAATTTAAAGGGAGTGACGGAATTGAAAAATCATTACGTACATTTAAAGCTTTTCATCTTAAAGAATATTTTTTTTAAAGAATTTTTAATGTTTATTTTTGAGAGAGAGAGAGAGAGAGCGCGAGCGAGCGTGAGTGGGGGAGGGGCAGAGAGAGGGAGACACAGAATCTGAAGCAGGCTCCAGGCTCTGAGCTGTCAGCACAGAGCCCGACACAGGTCTCAAACCCACAAACGGCGAGATCATGACCTGAGCCGAAGTCGGATGCTTAACCGACTGAGACACCCAGGTGCCCCCATAAAGAATTTTTAAAATTAGGAAAATGTCTGTACATTTTATGGCTTTTGATTAATAATGCTCCTAATCAGTATTTCTGACTGCATTTTATCTCCATTCTAACACATTCTGTAATCAGGTTTTTGAAGATCACATTTTTAGCTTTTCCTTTTGTCTATAGCTATGCCCCTCTAATGTTTTATAAGGAAGAGTGATATTTTTGTTAGAGTTTGGAGATTAGTGGAATTAAGGGATGGTAGAATATTAAGTGACCTTGTGGTGTTGGAAGTAGGTAAGGGAAGGCAGTGGTAGGAGTATGTTGAACTAATTATGAACAAATGATAACCCCCTGCCCTTCCACTGGGAGTTGTGGTGGTTCTCAGAGCTGGGACGTGGCAGTAGCAATCATCCTAAAGATGCACTAGTAAAACTTAGAGATTTGCTGAAAGAACCAATTCTGTAGGATAAAGATCCCTAGCTGGGTGTTTGAAGTCCTTAAAAAAATTGAGCTTTACCTAGAGTAGTTTCTGTGCTGGGAATTGAGGGTGTATAGCTAAATATAATCTCTGCCCTCAAGTTCACAGTCTTGTGGTTGAGACCAATGTATTTGTTTGCAGTGGTGGTGGGGGCAGGGTGGAATGGAGGAAGAGAAAAAGTTTCCCATTTGAAAGTGAATCCTGTATTGTCTCTTCTAGTGTTGACTTGCTCTTACAGGTTATATGTAAGTGCCCCTCTTCCTGTCTGTAAGCAGCTCCCTCCCCTCCCTCCAAATCTGGGACTAACCTCCTTTTTCTCAGCAGTATGGTGGTAGGCCAGATACGGTCCTCACAGATGTCCACCTTCTGATCACCCTGGAACCTGTGATATATTACCTTCTATATCAAAAAGGACTTTGCAGATATTATTAAGGTTAAAGACCTTGGGATGTGGGAAATTATTCTGTTATCTGTTACCCAGGTGGGTCCAGTATAATCACAGAGATACTTAAAAGTGAAAGGCAGGAGAGAGTCACAGGGAGATGTGATTATGGAAGAAGCCAGAGTGATGTGAGAAACTGCTACTGCCAGCTCTGCAGATGGAGGAAGGGAGTCATGGGTCAAGGAAGCCAGGCAGCTTCTGGAAGCTGGAAATGGCAGGTAATAGATTGTCGCCTAAACACTTCTGGAAAGGAACACAGCCCTGCATATACCTTGACTTCAGCCCCCTGAGACCTGTGTCAGACCTACAAACTATAGATCTGTATAACATAATAAACTTGTGTTGTTTTAGCCAGTAAATTTGTGGTAAGTTGTTACAAGCAGCAATAATAAAAGTAATACAAGTACCTCACACATAGGTTTTAGGTTCAAAAATACTTGATGAATTGGTAATTTTTTCCTTAAAAAAATTTCAAGATAAGTTTAAGATTACTTAACCATATTTTGTCTTTCATGTAAATGTATTTGTGTCAGTTATAAAGTACATACTGGTAAATTTAAGATAGGAGAAATACCGTTCTGTCATAAAAAAGGAAACTTAAAGAATTAATCTTCCTTTCCTTAGGACCTGTTATGGAATTTGATTATGCAATATGTGAAGAATGTGGTAAAGAATTTATGGATTCTTATCTCATGAACCACTTTGATTTGGCAACTTGTGACAACTGCAGGTACTTACTTCAGACAGTGCTCTCGGCTACTCAGGTTTAATGTATGCATGCAGGTTTAGGGCAAAACAATAATTAGAGCCATTGGGTTTAATATTTTCTTAATAATTATGATTTTTTGGGGTGTTTTCTAAAATTTCTGTGGTTTCCATTTTGCTATGGGAAGCCTGTGCTTATCAGAGTTCTGATATGTCCCATAAACAGGAAGGATGGCCCAGGTTCAGCCAGAGGTATGTCCTCTCCTTTCTGTGGGCCTGGTGGGTCTTTACCCATCTCTCAGTAGCAGGTTCCTAACCTCTCTCTTCCCCCAGCCACTAAGGGTCCCCTGTGTCTTACCCAGTGTAGACACCGTGGTCAGAGGACTGGGGCCCTCAGTGAGAGGAGGGGAGTGAAGCATCTCCAGCCACTGCCCTGGCACTCTCCGAGCACCGCCTTCCCGGCACGCTTTTCTCTCCTGAATGGGCAGGGGGAGAAGAGATGAGGAAAACTCCCATTCTTCTCTGATCCTTTTTCTTCTTTTAGCTGCTGTCATGTTTTTCTGTCACCGCAGGATTATTGCTTCTCACTCCACATGGTTCTGTCCCTGCTGTTTGCTCCAGCCACATCCCGTGTTGGTGTCTTTCATGCCTTAAGACCCTTTCTTGGTTTCTTACTTAGCCCTCTTACCTGTTCCCTGGTTCCACTTCTTGGACCTGCTGCCCTAGACCAGCTGCTCACCTGCCTGGAGGACTTGGCCTTTCTGAGTCCCTGCTGCAGCCATTGGGAGACATCCCCATTGACTTGTTGCTGTGTAGAATCCTGAGAAGATAGAATGGGAGATGTTTCTGGTCTTGTGATTGGATCTGTGACTATATAACAAATTATATAAACTCTGTTCCCATTGACACACAGTGGTTAAGGTCCACAGTATTGTCACTCTTTAAAGTACGGATAGCTTTTGGGAACAAAATTACCACATATAATCTTATTTCCATGAGAAAATGGAAGCAACTGATAAATCACTTTAAAGAAAGTTGTGGAAAGTAGTCTGGAAAAAAGATATTTTTAAATGTTAAAGTAATTAGGAACACAGCCCTCCATTCTGTTTCCTTTCAATATCTTTGAAGATTTTAATTTTAGTACAATATTGTTTACCTGTCCCCTCTTTTAGCTTAACTTCCAAATTATTTAGAAAGTTATTCCTAATGTTAAGTTTCCCCTATCAGATCTGTAAAGTAAAGACCAACTTTATTGGCTGGATCTCTGCTTATCCAGTGTTTACTTCCAAATCCATGTGGCTCTTTTGTTCATTTTATATCCTCATTTCATCCCCTTGTCCCCTTACGCACTTCTACCTCAGCTGAGGCCACCATCAGCCCTTGCTTGGAGCACGGCTCTGGTGGTCTTCTAACTGGCCCATGCCCCCTACTCTGCAGCATTGGCCTCTTCTACATAGATGTTTTAGTTAGAACTTGTCAGTGGTTTTTAATCCATCTAGAATGGAATTGTCTCACCACTGCTTACAGGGCCCCTTCCTGTCTCTAACTTGATCTCCCATCACTCCTCACCTTTGTCCCTCCCTTTAAGCCATCTGGTCACACCAGCTCATTGCAAAGCACATTCCTGCCCTACAGCTTCTGTTCTCTCTGCTTAGGATGTTCTTTCTCCAGCTATTCAAATAGGATGTTCTCTGACCTTTTTTTTTTTTTTTTTTTAATGTCTATTTTTTGAGAAAGAGAGAGCAAGTGAGGGAGGGGCAGAGAGAGAGAGGGAGACACAGAATCTGAAGCAGGCTCCAGGCTCTCAGCTATCAGCACAGAGCCCGATGTGGGACTTGAATTCATGAGTCATAAGATTATGACCTGAGCTGAAGTAGGACACTTAACTGACTGAGCCACCCAGGTGCCTCTTGATGTTCTCTAACTTTTTAAGGGCCCTGCTCAAATGCCTCCTCATCTGTGGCCCTCTTTGATTACCCAGTCTATCAGAACATTTCTGTTCCTTTGCCATACTTGTGTTCCTTTATACCACTTTTATTTCTCATTATGTTTGCTTATTGATTGTCTTCTCCTAACCAGAATGGGAGCTTCATGAAAACAAGGCTTTGTTTTCTTCTTTGCTGTATCCTAGTACCTTGAACAATATCTGGCATGTAGGTGGAGAACAAATAAATGAGAAGACCAATGTAATTGGCTATGTCTCCGTTTTTACCTTAGCTTTGAAAAAGCTCAGAGCCAGTTGGAAAGTGAACTGTGTTGGGACAGTTGGACCTTGCATATTTATATTCCTTATAGCCCACTCATCCTGACTTTATGCTTTGATTTATATTTTCTTACTCATTGAGTCTTAGTTCTCATTAAGAACTTAAGAGGGACTTTAAGTAGAAAAGAAATTCTTAGAGTGTTAAATGACCTGGAGCTACTGATAATATAATCTAGCTGCTCCAAATAAGTATTTTTATGTTAGAATTTTTGTGCTGCTAACTTGACCATGAGAGTTGAAGGAAAAACTGTTTGATGTTGTGGCACACATGCCCTAGGTTATTGGACTGTTTGAAAACTTCATTTATTTAAAAATAGCTAACTTAGTACTGGACTTCATTTGTTTTCAGAGATGCTGATGATAAACACAAGCTCATAACTAAAACAGAAGCCAAACAAGAATACCTTCTGAAAGACTGTGATTTAGAAAAAAGAGAACCAGCTCTTAAATTTATTGTGAAGAAGAATCCTCATCATTCACAGTGGGGTGATATGAAACTCTACCTAAAATTACAGGTCTCTGATAAGTTACACTCATGTTAAACCCTCGGTCAGGTGAAGTTTTAACAATAAACTCGTAATAATTAGTTTAGTTTTTGCTTACAGTTAAAAAGATCCTTTTCCTTTTGTTGTTTTGCTTATAAATTGCAGTCATATGTAATGACATTTCATAACATTTTACTTTTTGGTGTGGTACTTTGGGCAAATATATTACTATGGGGTAATGTTACTAGTGCAGTTAGGAAACCAAAAAACTTGGGAGTTACGAGTTAGGCCCCATTTTCCTACCCACCCACCCTCCAATGAATATCTGAAAAAAGTTTCAGGAATTTCACAAATGCCTAAAATCTGACTCCACTTGGGAAATAATCATTGGAACGTTGTCAAGTGTCCATGTAACTCTGCTGTGTCTCACAGTGGATCTTCCCAACTCCTCGTATGGTGGTGGGGGTACAGGTGTGCAGAGATTACCCACACCCACAAGGAGTCACTAGCAGCCTCCTGCATCTATCCCAGAATGGTACAAAGGTTATGTTGTTGTGCCAGTATATAAAAATACTGGGAGGCATTGTTTTAGAGCAGTTTGATTGGAAAGTACTAGAAAATCCTAGTATCTTCAAATAAAATTATTTTAAGAAGCTGCATTGTAGGGACCCCTGGCTGGCTCAGTCAGTAGAATATGCAGCTCTTGATCTCAGGGTCGTGAGTTGAAGCCTCATGTTGGTGTGGAGCCTACTTAAAATAAAGATTAAAAAAATTTTTTTAAAGATATATTGTAATAACCATTTATTGAATTTTATTACACCTAGGACACTACACTGTTGATTAGAGGATTGACTATTTTATTTACCATTAACAATGGAAAAAATGCCAACCCAATGCTTTCTTACCACTTGGAACTTTTATTTTACACTTACTGAATAGTGCCATCAGACTTAGTATATATATATATTTTTTTTTTCTGTACATCATGCTTGTGTGTACATAAATAGGAGGATGCAAGTACAACAGATTTATTAAGATATTCCTAAACTTCTTTGCATTCAGAGTCCAATTCTTCTGAACTACCTTTTGACTCAGTTGTTAAAGTACTGGAAAGCAGATTGCTGCTGCAGCATCTTCAGGGGTATTAAATTGTGGAAAATGTGATGCTTTAGAATTTAGGAAATGCCAGTATATCCCTTTATTATGTTAAGAGGAAATTTGAGCTTGGCTACCTTGATTGATATTTTGAACCCTTAGCATATTGTGAGAGCCTAAGCATAATTCTTAGTATGTATGTGAGACTCCTAAATGTAAATAAATATTATAAAGAGTGAAGATACTATAATGCAAAGTTTTTAACAAGAATAAAGACTTTTAGGTCATTGAGCTACCAAAGTTAAAGAAGAAGTTGATTCTCTAAAGATCAGAAGTTAGCCAAGTGGATGGAAGCTGTAATGAACTGAGGAGCGGAGGAGTGATGGGTTCTCGTGGTGGGAGGTTTTTGGAGATTACCTCATATTGAGATGGGCTGTGGCTAAGTTTTTTGGTGACTGTAACAGAACTCATCAGACCCACTGATTACTTGTCCTCTGACTATAATTATTTCTCGGATACATTTGTTTTCACATAAATTCACAGCAGTACAACTTTTCTATTTATAGCCTAATTAAGCATACATTTACTAAGGGTTTTATAGGCTTAAATAGAAGTATTATTGAGTTTCTAAGCACCATATTTTTAAATAATTTTTTTTTAAATTTACATCCGAGTTAGTTAGCACATGGTGCAACAATGATTTCAGGAGTAGATTCCTTAATGCCCCTCACCCATTTAGCCCATACCCCCTCCCACCACCCCTCCAGAAACCCTGTTTGTTCTCTATATTTAAGAGTCTGTTATGTTTTGTCCCCCTCCCTGTTTTTATATTATTTTTTTCTTCCCTTCCCTTATGTTCATCTGTTTTGTATCTTAAAGTCCTCATAGGAGTGAAGTCATATGATACTTGTCTTTCTGTGACTAATTTCACTTAGCATGATACCCTCTAGTTCCATCCACGTAGTTGTAAATGGTAAGATTTCGTTCTTTTTGATTGCTGAGTAATACTCCATTGTATATATATACCACATCTTCTTGATCCATTCATCCATCGATGAACATTTGGGCTCTTTGCATACTTTGGCTATTGTCAATAGTGCTTCTATAAACATTGGGGCGCATGTGCCCCTTTGAAACAGCACACCTGTATCCCTTGGGTAAATACTTATTAGTGCAATTGCTGGGTCATAGGGTAGTTCTATTTTTATTTTTTTGAGGAACCTCCATACTGTTTTCCAGAGTGGTTGCACCAGTTTGCACTCCCACCATCAGTCTAAGCACTATTTTTTTAAAGTTTATTTATTTTGAGAGCATATGCTCGAGGAGGGGAAGGGCAGAGAGGGAGAGAGAGAATCCCACATAGGCTCCACACTGTCAGCAGAGAACCTAACATGGGGCTCTCTGTCACGAACAGATCATGACCTAAGCTGAAATCAAGAATCAGACACTTAACTGATTGAGCCACCCAAGCACCCCTTTAAGCACTATTTAATCTCTTAAAAAATTTTCAAATATTTATAAAATTGCCCTTGAGTGAGATCATGTTTTGGTGCTCACGGATTTAATCATTATAACTTTATAATACTTAACAACTCTGAATGACAGCTTATTTAAATGTGGATTCTGTGTTGTAGATTGTGAAGCGGTCCCTTGAAGTTTGGGGTAGTCAGGAAGCATTAGAAGAAGCAAAGGAAGTTCGACAAGAAAACCGAGAAAAAATGAGACAGAAAAAGTTTGATAAGAAGGTAAAAGGTGAGTGGCTACATTGATCTCATTACTGACGTGCAAAAAGACGTTAGTTAAGTTCTTCTTGTTTAAAGATCTGTCACCAGTAGATTGGATTGTGTTTTCGTAGATTGAAGAAAAAAAGAAAGTTTGCCCTCAGTAGGTAGGTGTTTGAGGCTTTCAGTGCAAACCTCACAGTACTGCAGTTCCAAAAAGCATGTAAGTCCTTCTCCTAAAGTGAGTTCTGTTTTATATAGGAATAGTGAGTGGTAGGATCAGGGGTGTCAGGGATATGACATCAGTTCAGTCTTAATTAAATATGACTAACAGGGTAATAAAAATTAAGGATATTCACCAGCAGACTTCCCTAATTGCTTAAAATGAAAAAAATTCTGTCTCAGTGTTAGTCATCTAATTTAGTAGCTAGAAAGAGCCTTCTCACATCAGTGGGTCTGATCCTTTTTCCTTTATATGTGAGTGAAAGACCTAGAAAGGTAGAGTGACTTGTTAACTAGATCATTATTAGTGAGGTGCGACTGGAGCCATGCTTTCCTAACTGAAAGTCTGCCTTGGTACATTCGTTCCTCTCTCCAGACATCTGTCTGTACATTCCTTTGTCCATCTGTCTCCGTATTTGTCCATCCATCCAGTTACACATATGTGCATAAGTCTGTTGTCGTCCATCTATCCATCAGTGCATCCAATAATTAGCTATGTTCCAGGCACTGTGCTAACATAAATGCTGGAGTCAGAGTTGGTCAGAAGAGAAAGGTCAGTAAACTTAATGTCATATTGGAGTGTGATAAGTACTATGATAGTGGTGAGTGTGGGGTGCTCTCAGAGGACTGAGACCACTTTTCGCTGTATTGCAGAATCCCTAGAAAGAGTGTCACACAGTAGGTCTCCTACAGTAATTGTAGAGTCCCAGTGTGGTGTCAGGTGTATATAGGTAGCATCTATTGTACGTATTTACAGGGCTATGCGTATACTGAATTGATCCACTTAAGATGAGTGCCTTAGCCATAATAAATAACCTTGCTTATGTTTTTAGGATTTAGAAGAGGTTTTGGAAGATAGTTCAGATGTCTTAAAAAAGAAAAAAAAATTTTTTTATGTAAGCCTGTCTTGTTTCTTCTTGTGAGGATATTTTCCCCTCTTTTCATCATAAGATTAATGTATGTGCAGTGCAGAAAAGTTAGGAAACTGCAAAGAACTTGTACCCAGAGAGCATCAGTAGCGACATTTTGATGTCTGTTTTTCCAGTTTTTTTCTATGCATAGACCCTTTAAAAATATTTCTTATAAAAGTGGAAATTTATGAAGTTAATTAAAACAACCTCATAACACCCTTATTTATATATTTATATAAATTATAGTTACTTAAGATATCAGCTCCTGAATCAGAGGGTAAACACACTTTTACGGCTTTGTGAGAAGTTTCCTTTAGCAAACTATGCCGTATGAAAGCCTTTCGTTGAAGAATCTTCTCCAAAATAGCCACTGCCGTACCAAGTCATTGAAAATACCTGCAAGGTTCAGCTGAAAGGCTTTGTTTTTGTTTTGTTTTTTTTTAATGTTTTTTATTTATTTTTGAGAGAGAGAAACAGCGCGAGCAGGGGAGGGGCAGAGAGAGAGGGAGACACAGAATCTGAAGCAGGCTCCAGGCTCTGAGCTGTCAGGACAGAGCCCGACATGGGGCTTGAACCCATGAACCGTGAGATCATGACCTGAGCCGAAGCTGGACGCTTAACCGACTGAGCCACCCAGGTGCCCCTGAAAGGCTTTGGAAAGACTTAAATTTGGTCCTTTTCATCTTTTATTAGGCTATGCTCTACCTCATGTTTGACTCTAGCCCTTCCTTCTTCCAGCATCAAGGAGAGCCTTGAAGGGTAAAGTAACAGAGGGCTTCGTTACTGGGTGTGAAAGAGGAGGGCATAGTTACAGACTAATTACACATCAGCCTGGGTTTTTTATGAACTCCAGCTACCCTGAATCACCTCAACTCTTCCCTCTCTGCTGCCTCTTTAAGCTACTTTCCTGGTGGTGTTTTGGTACAGACAATAAATAATATATGGATAAAGGAGTTAGAAACTTAGACCTGCAGAGTGATCAAATACTTTAAAAAGGAGGGCTGTCTGTAGTTTTTATTTAGATACTATTTCTGTAGTTTGGTCAAGATGTCTTCTTCTAAAAGTGGCTAAATTTCTATAATTTTATCAACAATGAAAGATTATGGCATCTGTTTTATGCTTTTTGCTATAAAAATTAAGATAATCCTATAGATCAACTATTAGTATGAATAGAACAGTTCTTTTCTGATTTACGCAATTTTCATAGATATTAAATATAATTGGCTGTTTTTCTCACTATATTAAATTGTTGCCATTAATCACCAGATAAAACTATGGATTTTCCTCTTGCTTGAAGAGTTCAAATTTGCCCTGAATTTTTTCTTGGAGCTCTTAAGACTGGTTTCTTTAATTCAGTTCATTTCCTGTTTGGATGAAGCGTGTCTTTTTGAGGAAATTTTTTCTGAGTGGTTACATGAGGGGTATATTTTCCAAGTCCCTATAAATCTAAGAATGTTTTTCTGTTTCCTTTGCATTTGAAAACCTGAGTTCTCTCTCAGTTGTATAAGCATTACTCCCTGTCTTCTGGTGTTTAATGTGCAGAGGTCAATGTGATACCCTCTTTAATTATGGCTTCTTCTTGTTGGTTTACTTCAGAGGTTGGTGAATCTGTTCCAGTCCTGACTAGGCCACAAAGGGCTGAGAGTGGAGTAGACACTGTAGAGATTAGAAACAAGGACCTTATGCAGTTTGCTCAGAACAGAGAGGAATAAAAGCAAGTCTAAAAGTCTTTTAGTTGAAAAGAAATTGGAACCTAGTTCCTCTTGGTCTTCTGATTTTGATCCACAAAGAAGCTGATACAAAACTTACTTCTTAATGGAAAGGTAAGAGATTACATTTACCTGCTTTTAGAGTATGATCTACTTTAGCAGTTTGAGAAAGAATTGATCTTACTAGAGAAGAAATTTAAGTATAATGTAAATAGTATAAAGTATTTACAAATACAAAGTGAAAGATAGGAATTGTCAGCAAATTCAAATTGTTATAGAACCCTTAAATCCATGAAGGCAGAAATAGAAATGATGGCATCACTGTTGCTCAGTTTAACTGGATTTCAGAAAATGTACTGTGTGCTGGCCTTGGTATTGGACGAGAACTCTGATTTGGTGCAAACACACGGAATGTTTTGGGCTTGCATGCCTCTCCACAAATAAAGTGGAGATGAGTGTAGCTTTAAAGAAAAGCCTAAGTTTTCTCTTCCTAGTACTGGCAGAGGTTAGCCTTCTAAAAAATAGAGAATGATTCTTCATTGTTAGTTACTATGCACTTTCCCCCCAAAAGAGGTGGGTAAGAAAAGCCCATTTGGGGGCTCCTTCTAAGTGTATGGGGAGTTTACAGCCCGGGCCTGTGGTTATATGTGTGACCATTTTCAGGCTTCTGTCGGCAGAGTTTGAAGGACACAAGTCCTTGTTACTCTGCTTCCATTTATGGAGGACAAGATAAGATCCAAGCTTCATGTTATTTTGACATTTCCTTGTGATTTTTTCCCTCTAGTTAACAAGGAGCACCCTGTGTCAGAAACTGCCCTCCCATCAAGCGTTCAGAAATATTTGGTCTCCTTCAGCTAGTTCTCTTGTCCGTTTACCTCAAAAGCAGCATTGGGCTTCTTTGAATACAAGCTGCCTTTTTTACAAAATTAAGATATTAAGCCAAATAAAATACACGTTTTAGAGTGGTATAAACTGAATTTTGCATTGAAACCAGGATTTAAGGGAGAACTTCTTTGGGTAAAAAGTGTAAGCAGTCTCTGAAGATATCCATAGCAGGACTGGTTCCCATGAACACTTGTAAGTGTCCAAGTGCGGTAGCCCGCAGCTTTCTGTGCTGCGTGCTTCCAGGCTGGGGGACTAGGAGCTGTAATACGAAACCTGCCGCTTTGCTTTCTGTGCCACGTGGCACATCCCCTCCCCATCCGCAGGGTTTTCTTAGCTCCCTCCTGGAGCTAGTGACTCTTTCCCACTCTTGTAGGCTCTGACCCTTCTGCCTCCCTCTTCTCACTCAGCAGTAGGTGGTGACATCTACTTTCCAAAGTTTAAGTTGCTTAAATAAAGTAACATAAACTGATTAATCTTTAATTAAAAAAATTTTAGTTTCACCAGATGTTGACATTTTGCCACATATGTTTACACACACACATACACACTGAACCATTTAAGAGTTTACTTGCAGACATCGTGGTTTTTAATAATTCAGCATGTTATCTCCTGTAAATAAACAATGGCATTCTCTATGTAACTTCAAACAGTGTCACACTCAGTAAGTTTAATATTAATAAAATGCTGTTGTCTAGTATGTAACCTTTCCCCAGTTGTTCTGATGTCCTTCACATTTTTTTAGTTGTTGGAACAAAGGGCCAGGCAAGGGTGATGTCTATCACCCTCAGCCGTTTTATCTTTGATGACGTTGACATTTTTGAAGAGTCCGCCACCTGTTTTGCAGAAAGTCCTTCTATTTAGATTAGCAGCTTGTTTCCTTATGATTGGACTCTGGGCATTTTTGGTAGGAGTACTTCCTAGGTGATGTGGCTGAGCGGGTCACATCAGGAAGGCACGATAACAGCTCTCCAAGCTCCGTTTGATTGCATGGTTAAGGCGGTGTCTGCTAGATTTCCCCACTGTCGAGGTACCTTTCCCCTTCGTAATTAGTAGGAAATCTGTGGGGTGGACTCTCCCATACTGTGTGAACACCCCATTCCTTAAGTCTCACTCAGGTTTTACTACAATGGGGATGATTCTTGCCCATGTCTGTTGTTACTAGGGTGGCTATAAATGGTGATTTTCTATTTCTGTTATTCTTTCTGTAATTATTATTTGGCTTCCTTTGGGAAGAAGACCCTTTCCAGTATCAGTTGGCTTCATGGATTATTACTCTCAAATCAGTGTATAATTCATAGTTGTGATTCATTTTGAAGCTCAAGTGGTCTCAAATTTGGCCTCTTCAAGCTAGCTCCTGACTTTTTAAGTTTTAATTTGGAATGAAGTTCGAACTTCCATAAAATTGCAAAGATAAGTATAGTTAAGGTCACCCATGTATCCTTTACCCAAATTGATATATTGTTGGGGCGCCTTGGGTGACTCAGTTGGTTAAGCATCCAACTTTGGCTCAGGTCATGATCTCACGGTTTGTGAGTTCGACCCTGCGTTGGGCTCTGTGTCCAGCTCAGAGCCTGGAGCCTGCTTCAGATTCTGTGTTTTCCTCACTCTCCGCCCCTCCCCTGCTCATGCTCTGTCTCTCTCAAAAATGAACATTAACGGATTGATTTATTGTTAATGCCCCATTTGTACTCTGTGCACATGACACACCCTCTTTTTGGAACCATTTTAGTGTGGGTTGTACATCACCACCCTTTACCCTAGTACTGCCGCGTGTGCTTACTAAGAAGAGCAGTGTTCTCTTACGAGACCAAGGTATAGTAGTGATATTTTGATGTAATCTGTCATCCATATTCTAGATTTGTTTACCCAGTAACATCTTGTGTAGTTTTTCATTATAGTAGTACAGGATCCAGTCTAGGGTCAGGTATTGGCTTGAGGTACCAAGTCTTTCTAAATTTCTTCATTCCAGAATATTTCCACAGCCTCTATCTCTTTTGATGTTGACATTTTTGAAGAAGTCTGTTCCCTTCCCCACTTTGCCTTTTTAGAAATGTTTTTCATTTGGGGCTTTTCTGATGTTTCCCAGTGGTTAGATTCAGGTTATGCATTTCAGACTGGAAATATAGTACATAAATGACATATTTGTTAGGTAGCAGCACATCTGGGGATAGATGTCCATCTGCCCTTGATAAGCAAAAAAAAAAAAAAAAAAAAGGTGAAGAGCAAACCCCTGCTTCTCCTCCTCAACACCCCTCCCCGGAGAGGTAGCCTCTGTCCCATGGGTGGTTTTTGCCTGAAGCACAGTATGCTCTTTGCAAAAATGGTTTTCTAACTTCACTGCAGTCTTCACAGTTAACCACATTCGACAGCATCCCTTCTGCCCTTTATTCATTATTGTATAGATTCATCTATTCCTGCCCTTATTTTGGTGTCAGATTGTCTCAGGTTTGGGCCAATAGGAGTCTCTCCAAGCTAGCTCCTGTGTACTTTTGCCATGCCTAATCATTTGTCAAAGATTCTTTCTAGCACAAAATGTGTATATATCTATATTTTTATGTCTGCCCATATGTATTATAAATTAACACCCTGAGTTCACACTGCTATAGCCAGTTCGAATCCAGAATTTTAGGGTTCATTCTAGTTTTCTTATTTGTAACTCCCTTCTCTGACAGTGAGAACCTGATTCCCGTTATCCTTAATGTAGTTATTTGATACCCGTTTGTGTCGCTGCCTCCGCTGTAGGGAGCCCCTCCTTCCCTTTCTTGGGCTCCCTCTGTCCTACCACAGATGCCTGCCTTACTTGCTTCACTGAATGGCTTTAGGACTAGATTGTTCAGGAAGTGAAAGAAGGCAAGAAAATGATAAACATATCATCAAAAATGATACCATTTTCCCAGGAATGTCTAGTAAATACTAAAGATTCACCTTTGTTTCTTGTCATTAATCTTGATCGACTAGCTGAAGGATGGGAAGAAAAAGCCATAAAGTCAGTAAAAACCTGTGTTTGGTTATGGCCAATTATGGACAGTAAACTAGATTTTGTTGTAAGTATTCATTTAGCATTAAGCAATTTCTTCCTGAGTTCATGTAATGCTCAAAGTAGAGGTTAGCTTAGCAGTGACTGAGAGGCGGTCAGATTTTGAGTGTTTTCTCAGTGGGGTGCTAGAGGAAAGTGGCTGGGATACCTTTTATCAGAACAAAGTTGAAAAGTAGGTATTAGAACTCAAACAGCCGATCTCTTCCTGTCATTATCTGAAGCCATGAGGCATCTGTGCTGGTCAGCACATGATATCATTTTCTGTTTAGAAAATGTCCTAAGGTAAAATAGAATAATAAAAGGCCCTAGGGCATTCCGCATACGTCTAGAAAAATTTGCGTTCTTCAGAGTGAGAGAATATAGGAAAAGAGGTTGTTTGGATGAACACATTTTCCCCGTAGTTTGGAAAGTGTCTAGAGGTGGACACACAGAAGCTTGACAACAGTGGTGTGAGATAAAGTGCTTCTCATACTGGAGGTGTGAAAGGCAGCACAACCGTAGTGGTTAATAACACAAAGACACCTTTGCCATTGCCTAGTGGTGACCTGAGGCACAACATAGGTAACTTCTTTGGGCCTCGGTTTTCTCAGCTGTTGAAACGGGGATGATAGTTGTACTTCTCTCAAAGGGTTGTGAGGATTAAATGTGTTTATAGACTAAGTGCTTAGAACAGTGCCTGATATATAGTCCTGTGTTTGCTTGTCCTTCTGATACAATGAAGGCTGACTTACAAAGATGCAAGTATTTAGATACTGTTTTATCATAAATCTAAAAGGGATGAAAGAAAATGTGATTACTTGGTGTTCAGTGATTTTTATGGTTGAGATTATGTCACCTACTCTTCTTTAGGTAGGGCGCCTGTCAGCAGCAGTGCTGGGCTTGATCAGTGGTCAGAACACAATAATATAAACCATGTTGCTTATTATTCGTTAATTTGGAAACCGAGAAGTTACTAGCTTAATTCCCAGTTAATACTAAGCATCTGGTTTCTTCAGGTAATGCAGTGTGAACTTTTAAAATGTAACTGGCTTAGTTGCTTTTCAAAGCATCCAATTTTTAAAAAATGACATTTTCACATGATGCAGTGGAAAACATTCTCAACACTGGAATAAAGGGCTTAGGTTCATACGCTATCTTTGTTCTCTTTCCCTACCTGCAAAATAAAGTGAAGTAAAATAAAAACTGTGGTTCTTTCCAGCTCTTATTGTCTTTGATTCTTATATTTAGGTAATACAAAAATGCAGTTATTGGCAGTCCCTCTTCTGAAGTATGGCTCTCATTTTATAGGATAAAGAACTGAATGGACTTTGGGTCGGGTGCACAAGAGTTTTGCTGAGAGTTCTTGGCTTTCTACTTATCAGACATAACTTGACCTGCCTCTTACAGAAGTAGCTCCTAACACATGGAACTTTGAAGTTCTCCTTGTCCCAGCTGACACCCCTTTCCTGCTGTGGCGTCATTTTCCTTAGCTGCTGGAACAAACCCCATTCTTTTATGATCTTGATTCTATTCATCTTCTAAATTTGTGTTTTGCTGTCCCTCTAACCCACTTACCCCATTTCTCTCTCTTTCATTTCACATGCTCTGACGATGAGGAGTAATTTCACAGGCCAAGCTTGCCATGGTTCTGGAATCAGTTTTGTTGTAACATTAATGTAAACCGTATTTGGTTTACACACACCCCTGATGGATTTTTTGGATTCAGCTGAATAGTATCAAAAACTGGCTTTTATTTTCTTAGAATTACGGCGAGCAGTGAGAAGCAGTGTGTGGAAAAGGGAAACAGTTGCTCATCAGCATGAGTACGGACCCGAAGAAAGCCTAGAGGAGGATGTGTACCGGAAGACTTGTACCGTGTGTGGCCATGAGCTGACCTATGAGAAAATGTGACTAGTTAAGTGTAACATTGCCACAGACAAATGGAACACTCACGTAATCATGCTTCAGGGAGAAATCTGTATGCTATGGCTTAAAAGCAAGTTTCAGTCCAGCAGGTCTGGTTGTGGGCAAAATACTGGGTCTGTGATGGCTTTTTTCTACAACAGGGATGGGAGCCAAGGGGTGGAGTAGGTTCAGAAGTTAGGTTAGAGCCAAAATTGAGAAATAGCAAGCCAAGCCAAACTCTAGATTGGAATGGGAGGAAGAGCTTTTAGTAATGGCAGAAGCTGGCTGAACAGGATCCCTCTCCCAGGAAGCAACAGGGACAGTGGTAGATACTTAATCCGTGGCTGGCCGGGTCTTGTAGACCCTTTCTGTCTCCACATGAGGGAGTCGGGGAGCTATTGTTGGACAAGTCCCGATTCCTAGCAGGAAGTGAGTTGTGGGAGTCTGATCATGTTTCCTGTATCCTTCGGGGTTACTTACCACCATAGGCCTTACTGTCCGTGTCTAGGTAGCCCTTTTCAAATCTAGATTCTAATGGAAAACCAGCCATATTGTCTTATTGACCAAAGAAGGTACTGTTAGTAAGTTTACCATTACTTGCTGACATTTTACTGAGCATTTACCATGGGCCGGGCAGGGATGCCTAGTGGCTTACAGGTATTCTCCTGTAATCGTGGGAGGGAAGGCAACTTCTGTGTCTATTTAGCACTTCTAAAGGAGGCGATTGCCCACAACCCACCATCACCCCGGACATCTGGATCAAATTTAGTTAGTTCTGCCCATCTTATCAAAAGGCTTACAAGGTAGTTATAGCTAATAAGAGGATTTGATCCAAATGTGCCTAATTATAGGGTTTGTGCTTTTTTTCTTTCGTACAAAACATTCAAGTTAAGATAGACCGCATATTTTCAAATTGTTCTTTGACCTGGCTTTTTTAGTCCTGTTGCTACAAACAAAAGAAATAGCATGTCTATGTTTTCATTTTCTTTTCTAGATCAGATCTTGCAGATTATGCTTGAAGAAAGGCAAGTCTGAACAGGTCCAACCCAAATAGGTTTAAGACTGTAATTACTAATTGTTCTCTATACAAGTATTCAATGTAGAAATGTTTAATATATGTAAATATAAAAAAGTTTAATGTATTGGGCAAGTGTTTTTTTTTCATGTGCCATGCTAATTATTCATTCAGTGAAAACTGATGGACAATGGGCAGCAAGACCTGCCTGGGACCGTGAGAAAGCTTCCAGCTTGATGACGACAGCATTACTGCATGGGAGACATAGAGCCCTTGTTCCAATTCCATTTTTTAGCTGGTGGGCCTTGGGTAAGTGACTCCGTGAGCCTGTTTCCGTCTGTCGGATGGCCATGATCCTCTCTCAGAGGAGTGCCGTGAGGATTACATATGGCAAATCTGTAGCACATGGCATCTGACAGCCACTTGTTAATGAGTACGTTCTCATCAAGACCAGTATATAGTTCCCGATTTGTCTAGTTTCTAGCTTCTGTTCACTCTGTCATCACTTTTAAGATAATCCCGGTACCCACAGAGCACAGACAGCCCGATCTGCTTTACTCAGGTTGGCGAGTTCTTTCTTCGTCTTTCATTTCCAGGTATAACTACAGACTAGTAAATTTTACAACGAACTACTAAATACTTTTTAGGAAGAGCACGAAAACTTAGAATGAACTGCTGCCTGAATAATTCCTGGAAGCTCCAGAGATTTAGAATCAAGGAAAACAAACTATATGTTCACTTCGACAAAAGAAATGTTAAATGGCATTGGTAGAATATTTAATAGAACACTGATTTGTTTGCAAGGTGGTGACGTGCCATTCTTTTGTACGAGCTTCATTAGTGGGGAAAGCAACTGATGAATGTTGTTCTTACACCTTTATTTTTTGGAATTCAATTTGTAGTTTTCCCTAAACTTAGCTGCCAGACTGTGAGCAGGGTCACATCCGTGGATTTTTTTTTTTTAATTTTTTTTAAATTTTTTTTATGTTTATTTTTTGAGAGACAGAGTGAGACAGCATGAGCGGGGAGGGTCAGAGAGAGGAGGAGACACAGAATCGGAAGCAGGCTCCAGGCTCTGAGCTGTCAGCACAGAGCCCTACGCGGGGCTTGAACCCACCAACCGTGAGATCATGACCTGAGCCGAAGTCGGACGCTTAACCGACTGAGCCACTCAGGCGCCCCTCATCCGTGCATTCTTGACATGAAGAGAGGATCCGAGAAACTCCTCTAGAATTCTTATCAAGCCAGTATAAATAAGTAGCCAAACTCTGCAATACATTGTGAAAGAGTTATAAAAGCAGTTTAGGGTCAAAGTTCCCAAAGCCTTAAAGGGTTATCCTTTTGGCTTCTTGAGGATAAGAGCCATGTCTGACTGAATACTGTGTGTGGGAAGGAGGAACAGTGTAACCAAAAGAATATTTAGCCAGGAACCTGGGTTTTAGTCCTCTTTCTCTAGTATCTTGCCATGCACCCTTAGTTCTGTGAATAATTCTTGTTTTACATGGTATCGTATTTAAAAATCCTAGGAATTCCCATCTCTTGCCTATATTCTGTAGCCACCAAATGTAGAGTACCCCAGAGAGACCACATAGCAATAGGAAATAATACAGCATACATTTATGATGTAATAAGTGAAAGATACCCATGTTGTACAAATAAATATTACTTACAGGGATGCTGATTTTTCCTCAGGTTTAATGAAGTCTTATTAAAATGCTAGAATTTGCAATGTCAGATAATGCCTTGTATATGCATATTTTATGTGTACTCATCTTAGTTAAGCTTAATACTATGTAAGAAACTGGCTCAAAAATTAGTAATTCCTTGGGCTAAGTTCTATAGAAACAAAGTCCAAACCTACAGTACAGTTTTAGCCAATCCAAACTAGCTACTTCTATTTCCACTTTAGCATGTACTTCACAATTGGACCTTGGACAAATCTGTCTCAGAGAAGAGAGGAAATGACCGGATGGCTCTAAGGTAATGGTTCACAAATTTGTCTGCACCCTGCAATCACCTCCTCTGCCCACAATCCCCGCAACTTGCCCTGGGGGACGGGGGGTCATGGTTTAATTTAGAAAATAACTTTTAAAGACTCTCAGGTGACTTATATTCAAACAAATTTGGCTAAATAACAATATTGTGCAATATTTTAAAGTCCTACTTAAGATTTGAAGAGAGAATTCCAAATGAGGGAAGCACACCTTTAGTAAGAAACCACTAATTTTAAAGTAGATTGAGATGATAAATCAGGAAATACCAAAGTTTAAAAAACATTTTTAGTTTTATTTCAGCCATGTTAGGTTATCCATGAGCTGTGAAAAGCTATACTACTTGATAGTAAACCCACCAGTTCTATATTCTACTTTGTAAGCTGGACCTCTAGTGTTCACATACCTCAAATCACTTATCTTTTGTGCCTTAAGGAGAAAAAATACCAGAAAAGTTGTATCTGTCACAGATATAATACATCCTATGGTCATCGTCACATTGTCAGTAGGGAATATTTGCCTTGCAGGGCCAATTAAAGGTAATCAATGCTCTATATTCTTCACGGCCCTCCTCCCCCCCCTTTAATAAGTGAAAGGGTGCTACAAGAAAGCAAGCATTCAAACCATCAAAAATAAAACAAATTGTTTTGAGATATTTTTTTAAAAAACTTGACAGGGGAATAAAATGACCCTTAGGCCTGTAGGGCACAGAACTGCTGGAACACAGCCAGGATATGAGGGTCTAATTCAGCGGTGAAGAGCAGGTTCTCCAGGGTCACCATGTACTGCTGGATTATTTGGTGATGCTGTGGACATAAAAAAGGGGGTGTTTAGATTAGGAAAAAGACCACATAAGCAATCTTGCAAAACACTTCCCTCAGCAGCCGGCCCACGTTGTGGAATGATGGGAAGGGGTTGGGGAAAAAAGTGGTTATGCTTGATAGGAAGCTTGATAGGAAGAATGGGCTCCTGAAAAGCCCTAATATTAAGAAAGTGTAGAGGGACGTGAAGAAAAAGGAATGTTCAATAACTCAGAAACTGGTCAGAACTGAATTTTTTATGTATATTCAATTCATGCTTCTAGGCACTGGCAGGAGTGCCTGGCACTACAGACCAGGTTCAGCTGGGCCTTTACGAATTAGGACCAAAGACAGGACTCTGTAAAGGAGGCCAGACAGGGACTGACCCAGCTAGATTAACCACCACCCAGGAAAGAGGATTAGAACGATGGTTGCTGAAACAAATATTTTGCAATACAATTTCTTTTGCTTTTATTGGTTAGAACATTTAAAGTATCTTTTTTTAAAAGAACAAAATTTAACAGGCCATTGGCTAATTAAGTATTCCACAAAATAAGAAACCCAAACCTCAATGTATATCTTAAATAACTCCTCTGTCTCACTGAAAATCAGGGATTGAGGCTGTGTGGGAAGAAAAAGTGTCACGAAATCATCTCTTCCACCCGTGCCTGTATGACTTCTGGACTCAAGAATGGCAACTAGGAGTCTGCATTACATATAGAACTATTCTGAGGAGCAATAGGAGCGGGTGGACATTAAAAGGGCCTTACAGGTCCTACAAAACTTGCCGACACATCTGACCATTTTTTAAGTGGCAAGTCCCTGTGGCTGAGAATAGTGACGTTTATTATCTAATAATCAGGGTTTCCCACAAACCTGTAAGAAGATCTGCTGGAGCCTCTCTATACAGTTCTTATACCACGGTGTTAAGATGCTGGTCCCATCGGTTTCACATCGTACTAAGTGCTCGGTCAAGATCATGATAAAACGCTGGAAAGAGGGTAGGTATAAAGTTAAAGCAGTGTTAGAGGGAGAATTCTTACACTTTTGACCAAGAGACCTCAAAAGGCATTGCTTGTTCCACTAGGTTTTTGTGGTATGCATTGCTAACTTTTGTGAAGTCAATATTGTCTAGAAATAGGCAGACAAGTGATAATGTTAGTATAGCCTTTTTTCAGTATATCTAGATCACTTACGTAATTTTTCTCCACATCTATTTCTAAGGACATAACAAAGTAATCTAATGATGAACTAGAAATAAATCTAAGTGAGGTATTTCACAAAAGTATCCTCAAAAAATTCTAAAGCATGGAGAAATGGTCATGTGTGAATGTTATGTAAACGACACACTGTGGAGGTCCACATGGTTACCTTCAAGGAGTGAACTTGTATTTTGTAATTTAAACTTTTATAAATGAGCATACATTATGATTAAAGATAGCATTTTTCAAGCCTAAAAAATATATTGCATTTTTACCTATCAGTTTCCCAAGCCAAGATACCTGAAATATAACAAGGAAGAGATTCTTCTGTTCACTCTGAGCAGATTCCACTTTTTCCTGCAGTCTTTCTATTTGCTCCTCTAGAGCCCCATCTTTCCGGTCACTGCTTCTGTCGTCATCGTCACTTCGCTACAAGATGCACAGGAAACAAAAGGAAAATGCCACTTAGAATCCCAGTGTGTTAGATCCCATCAAGAAAGAGGAAGGATGTTCCTGTCTCAGGTCCAATGCCACTTGAAGACTTGTTTTCTATAACGAAAGTACTCCACCACCCAAATGCACATGCATACACCCAAAAGTCCTGTGGGCACTTACCTAGGCCAGGGAAACTTGGTGGCACCTGTCTTGGTAACAGCAGTAAGAGTGTTTGCTATAAAGCAGAAGTGAGTTGTACCTTTGACAAGGAAGCCTATTCAGGGAGGAAGTGTGTGTCACATTTTTCCTCCAAGATGAAAACAGCCTTGAGCTCCATGGAATATGTATAATAGATTCTTGTTATTTACCATAGTTACATGGATACATTTGCTGTGAATCCTGAATTAGTACCGAACCACTGCTTAGGGAAATACAGGATTAGGTTCTTGGGGAGCCTTTGGCTTATTTTTGTCAACTCATCAGCATGTAACCTTATGTGTGTTTCTCTTTAAAGATAGCTTATTTAATATATATGCTTTACAAATAATTATATACAATATTTCTTTATATTCAAACACTGCCTGAGAAAGACTTAACATTTTTTTTCTTGGCCCTGAGTGCCGTGACTAAATTTCTTTGGCTTTCAGCCTCACAAGAATGCTGCCTACTACGTTTTTTAAATCTAGCGTTGTCTTACGAATCCACAAATTGAGCTGCTTTTCCACAGCACTTACAGAGGGGAGCAGCCTCATGTACAGATTGGTGAATTTCCTTTTCCTTTTCCTGGCTTATGATATTGTTGATTTATGAACACTGAACTCATGGCCAAGAGCACTGTCATTCATGCCCAAAAGCAGCTCACCCAACCTACATTATTTTTACTGTCAGACAGGTCACAGCCTTCTTGCACTTTCGAACACTAGGCAGCATTTCAGCCTTATACTGTAGGGCCATTTTAAACCGTAAAGTCACCAACAAAAGCCCAAACATGGCACTAAATACATTACAAAAAGGATACTTTTTACAGTTTAAGAACTGAAACAAGAAGGCAGAGTACTGCCTTGTTTGACTTTATCTGGGAACAAGCCCACTGGGCAACTCAAATTTTTCACTGCTCTGTCTGTGTCTGAATGACTGGGAAAGCACCGGGAGCACGGATTTTGAGGTTGCAAAAAATCTTCCTGAGTTTGCAAAAAAAGAACCTGCAAAAAATGAGGATAGATAATACATTCTTCAAACTCTATCTGATACTGCTCATTCAACAAAGTAGATGACTAGTGAAAGACCCGACCGTGCTTTCCAGTCATTAATACAAGGCTCTATAACCAGCAGTGACAACGGAGAGGCAGCTTTTCGTCGCAGCTCAAGAACATGCTCACCCTGGCAGTTAATTCAGAAACGGCTCTGGCTGCATGGAACAATTCGAAGCAGACTGTTCAAGATTCTGCTGGCAATGATGGGCTCAACATACCTCGGTTAAGCTTTAACAACTCCCTTTCAGCTCCCCTGGAATACAGCATTCCCTTAGGTGTCTCCCCGCCCCCACTTCGCGGTTAAATGACTTTCCCAGCATCACATAGCTAGTAAGTGGTTAAACCAGAACGTGACTCCAGGTATATTACATACCAACGTCCTCATGGTCCTTTTAGCAAGAAGGTAGGCATCACCAGACCTAGAAATCCCATTTCCTTTTAGATACCCCATCAGTAGGGCCTCATCTATGATGGCCTCTTCCATCCTTAAAGCAAAATTACCAGAACCCCCTCTTTTTATAGATATCTGCTGTTCTCTGTAACACAGCATCTATTATGGGGCCTGCCTTATGTTCTAGGCAACTGGGCACATGTTGGTTTTTTCCTAATACCACACTCAGGCTAGGTTCTAGAGTACGGTTTATTGCCTGGTAGACCTTTCTCCGATGAAGGACATGCTACATAAATCTCTGCTGCCCATCAGAGCAGCCACACTGAGCAATTGAAACGGGGTTGGTATGACTAAAGAACTGAGTTTTAAACTGTAATTTTAATTAACAGTTACATGAGGCTAACAGTTACTTGGACACCACACATAGAGGGATCAGTATGGCATGAGGGAAAGTCCTTGGAGTTTGACAGGCTCTGTCACTTACTAACCATGTCACCTCTGAGCCTCAATTTAGACATGTATAAAATGGGGATGACACCATTTACCTTGCAGTAGTTTAAGTCTGTGAGAGTGTGTTTATATACCAGACAGGTCTATATGCAGGTCTATGTGGAGACTGGCACTTGAACCTGCTGCAGGTTCACAGAAGTCATTAAATTTATCCCCACCCTCCCTGGTAAATAGGCAACAACACTGGAAAATACTGTCCTGAAGAATACTAGTACAATATTATGCAAAATCACAGAACGCAGCCAGTTCACTGCTTCCCCCCCCAAAATGGCTAAAATGCTGTACTTATCAACATGAGAAGTATTCTGTAAACCTGGGAAGGAAAGCCCCATCCCTCCCCACGGGACCAGGGAAGTGGTACACGGAGCGGCTTCTCCCTCTCCCCTCTTGCACCAGAAAGTCTTAGGGAAACACAAGTGCCCTCTTTCCTTCTCCGCCTTTCCCTTTCGGGAGGGCAGACATCAAGCAGACCCAGAGATGGCTAACTACAGAAAAGCCAGGGTTGTGCTTCCTCCTAGGCTCACCACACAGTGCAGCAGCAGATAGCAACCCCCACCTCCACCCCCAGGGGGCCTTCCTCTCCCTCCCACTACCACATCAGTTCTGCCTAATTTGGCCTCAGAAAAAAGTAAGTTTCCATCAAGGTAATGAACTTTGAAGATTTTTCAAGAAGTTTCTGGTATACTTTCTTGGACCATTTACGAATCGACATAAAACTTACCCGTTTGTGTTGCCTTGCCAGTTTTTCTTTCGCTTCTTCCAGCTCTTTCTGGATTTTCAGAACGTGTTTGTTCATCTTACGAATTGTAGAGTGCAAGATTTCCCAAACAAACAATCTTAAAAGTAACAAAGACTTTAATTACTGTATGGTAAAGTATGCTCCTAGAAACTAAGACCTCTCAGCTTTTATAACCTACTCATTTTGAAGGTGATTCCACTCTTTAGGCAGAGTTAGTCATATTTCTCCAGTAACACATTTTTTTTTTTTTTAAGAGAGAGCGATATTGAGAGTCGGGGGGCGGTGGGGGCAGAGGGAAGGAGAGGGAGAATCCCAAGCAGGCTCCATGCCCAGTGCACAGCCTGGCAGAGCCTGACGCAGGGCTCAATCTCACGAGACTGTGACCTGACCCAAAATCAGGAATCGGATGCTCACCCAACCGAGCCACCCAGGTGCCCCATTTTTTTTTGTATTATAAATTGTGCAAGCACACCTATCTCTACCCCATTAGAATTCATGAGCTTCCTGCAGGTAGTGGATCCTTGCCACTTTTGTTTCCATCCCCTACTAGACTCGCTACGAAGGTATGTGTACACGCTCACTGAAATGAAATGGCAAACAAGGAAAAATGTACATTAGGAACAAAAATCTATTTTCTCTCTTCTAAATTTAAACATTAGGTATTGGAATTTTCTCAAAACAGAAGCCTAATCTGAGGCTCGTTTCACATGCTTTATACTACTTAATTAGCATACATTCAGCCAATTCTCTGGAACATTTAAGAAACTTACTAGTTCATACTAGCTAGCAACTGCTGGGCTTTTTAAAGAATGAAATATAAGTATATGTCAGCTACTTTCTCAGCAAATTGCTCAAGTAGGTTTACCTTGCAAGTGCTTTGAAATGTTTGTTGCATAAAGGGTTTATTTTTTGAAGTAGCTTAACTACATCTGTCTATAATTAATTCTTCATAATGCCAAGATACAGCCTCTATAAATTTTGCCCTGGATGATGACAGTTTCAGGGATAAGATAATAAAACAGCTTATTCATAAAACTCAGTCTTATGTTAGCAGACAAGGTACAAGAGCAAAGTACTTCAACTCTGGAAGGGGTGGTCCAGAAAGGGTTTGCAGAGTCAGAAATACTTGAGCTTGGGGTTCTAGAACAGATGGTGCTTTTGGGCCTTTTACTGGCTCAAGAATGCCTGTGTCTGAATCCTGACTCTGCACTTAGCTGGGTGACTGTGGACAAGATACTTAAGCACTCTGTGACATTTTCCTGTTTTGTACATATGGATGATAATGTAACCCCCTCCATACTGTGGGGTGAGGATTAAATGAGTTGCAAATGTAAATTGCTCAGGATAATGGTTAACAAATATTTGGGTGGTCAATTTTCTGAAGAGTTTACAGATCTGAGAACGTCTCTTGCCTTAATTTGCGAATGCCAGTCTGGCCGATGTGGTAACTTTAGATCATACCCTTCCACCCTAAGGATTCAGTTCATTTCAGACCTGTGTCCTCTGCAATAACAGATACAATGAAGAGGATGAGCGTTGTGATGGATTTTTAGATCTTTGTAAATAATATTCATTTCCTGTTGTGTCAACTCCTACTATTCCAGTCCTGATCAGGAAGCCTGTGGACTCAACTTCATGAGTAAGAATGAAGCTTAATGACAGTCTCTTTCCTGTAGAGGAAATGGGTCTAGAATAAATCTTCTGCATTAAATCTAGGTTTTTTCTGACTGAGGTGAGATATCGCCCTTCCTCACAGGCACTCAGGTACCCACCAGACTTTCCTCAACCCCTCGCTGCCGTGTACTTAATCTCCTATGACTCTGGTTTCTCCCAGTTCTGGTGTGCATTCCAGGTCCCCAGGTGGGCTGGAACTCTTCCCTGCACCCCACTGTCTAGCTCACATCCTGGCACACAGCCTGATCTTCTCTCCCAATAGTCTGGATCCTTTATCAGCATTTCTACTTCACCGGCTGAGTCCTGATTCAATTTACATGTGGGTCCTTAAGTGATACTGCAAACTGCCTGGCTGTGTGGATTTACGTTGTCTAGGATCTCTGCCACATCCAAGTCCACCAGTATATTAACAATATTGCAATCAGAATTTGGAGCTCATGTATGAGACTGAATATAAACTGATTCTTAGAGAATATAAACTTTGTAAAATAATCCATGTTTTACCTAGTAAAGTCTCGAGACAGTTCTGAAGAGAAGATCCAATTTGCCACTGCGGCACAGTCAACAATTTGTGTGCGGATCATCTTATCTACTAGCACAGCAATCATCTACAGTGAGAAAAGAATTATCAGGATAAGCCACAACAATCCCGCTGCTACAGAAGTAAAATAGGAGGTCTGTGAAATTCATTTTCAGTGGTTATGGAATTGATCCATTTGCCCATTAGGTCTTAAGATTTATTCTGTACTCCTTTTCTATAAGAAAAGGAGAACACCAATAAAGACTGAGCAAAATGACAAACTGTGAGTGGTAACACTGAAAACTTTGTCTAGTTAAATAGTTTGTACCTGTGGGTGGTTCCTCCAGACCTCAAACATAACTCTTAGGACGTGTAGCTTTCCTTCATCACTCTCAGCTAGGGTTTTGAAGACTTCATGAAATCTTTTCACAGTGGGGGAAAAACAACACAGATAAACTTTCTCATGAAGGATTTTAAGTTTTTCAAAGCCTTTCAAGGACTTAATTTACAGTGCAACACAAACGCAAACTAACCCAATGTTAACCATTAAGAATACAAAAGGTATGATTAGGAATTCATGGTTTGCATGAAATTTGTCACAAAATCTTGACAGGTTTACGATATACCATTCACTATTAGCCTAGGACTACAGTTTACTGTGTATGTAAGAATAGGTGAGGGGTAAGGAGCGGTCTCCAGAAATAGGTGAAGTGGCCTGACTGCACTTTCTGTGGGAGCCCTGCAAATAAGAGAGACTTGGAAGTTGAGGTGGGGTGAGGAGCCGTTTCTCTGCTCAGCTAGAGGAGTATCTACATGCTCTTCCTTCTTTTGGATTGTCTGATGAATTAGAAAGCTCTGTCTTTAGATGCTAACCTTTGGGTGGCTCCCCAAAATGTAGTCGCCCCTTATTTCTGCCTACCTTCCTTTAGGAAGATGCTTACATATGGTGGGGGCTTCTTGACTGTATATAGGACTGTCCTATGGACCCAGGTTTTTCATTAGTTTCTCTGAGGGCCCATATGAAAAAATGTACACATAGAGTGACAGGAGCCAAATAGGGTTTTAGCCACTACAAATCAGAACATTTCTATTAAATTATATAGTATGATTAAGATCTTCATGTTCAACAATTTTAGCTAAAAATTTCTATACCACTGGTATTCCCCAAAGTTCCAAACCCTTAAACAGAGTGTGCGTTCCTGTTGCACTTACTTTGCAAGAGCACTGAAGGAGTGGCTGAATGATTTGGCTGCCAAGTGTAGCAGGGTCTGTACAAAGACCTCTATTTTCAATGGGTTAAAGCTGAATCCTTCATCTGAAAAATATTCCACGGGAAGACAGCTAGAAAAATGTTGAGTATAGCAATTCCTTGGCCCCTCACCTGGAATGCTAAATGGATGGTGTACTCACATCCAAACATTAAGCCAGACATTCATGTCATGTGTCTGAATACCAATAGACAATAAAAGACCACTGCTGATTTTAAATACTCAAAATATAAAACTAAGCATAATCTTAATTCTTAGTTTTTGGGGGTTATTTCCGTAATTCTTTTATATGATCCATTTCTTTTACAAATAACACATGAACTTCCTTGCTCATATCGCTCTGTATGGTGGTAAGATAACATATTAAAAAAATTCAGCAAACCCTTAACTTTTTAAGTCTAAGTCTTAATATAGCTGACAATGTCTAAATTTAGGACCATCATTTTGACATATCCTATCTAAATACAGTTTCTATCATAATACAAATTTCTTAGAAAAATCTAAACAAAATCCTAGTAATAAATAACCCGAGGACCATTCATGTTTTGATTACTATGCACATGTTCTTACAGATTTAACAAAAAAATTTTCCCCAAAAATGTTACCCAGTTGTCCCAGTATACTTTTCATCTGTTTTATTGATTCATCTCTTTTGGTGCCAATATCACAGTGTTTTAGTTACTGTCCGTTTCAGGTATCTTTTAATATAAGTCCCTCTCATTTTTTTTTTTTTTTTTTTTTTTTTTTTTACCTTGGATTCAGGTGAACTTATTATTTTGCCTATTTTCCCACTCTTGCTCAGAAAAGCCCCTAGGGGTTTTGGTGGGAGTTACATGGTACATACTCAGTGTGTGTTAAACATTATTATTACGATAGCTTAAATTGGCGAAAAATCCAACTTTATAATTCACCAAGTCTTCCCACTCAGGAACCTCTCTAAAGTTAAAACAGGGAATGTTTAAAAATGAATGATAACAGCATATTTGACTTTGTGTTTAGTTTTTCTACTGCATGTAAGCTACAGCACAGGGAGATGAGGATCTCTTTTATATAACGAAGAAAGTTGCTGGGTTCTAGGAACCACTGACACGCTGAACAGGCTACTAACTTAGAAGCATCCGTTGAGACTTAGGAGGCACTCACACTGCCAATAATGCTTTCTATTTATGCTTTAACCTGGCCTATAGATAGTTCCGCTGAAGAAGTTGGTCCCTTACCGTCGTCATCATCCTGGTTAGGATTTGGTACATCTTTCAGGATGCTGAAGATTTCCTCATTGGTTGCTTTACTTTTAAAGGCAACAGCTAAACAGAGGGCAACCGAATGTCCAGGAAGAGAATCTAAGCACAGAATAGGGAAGAGGGTAGGATCAAGTTTTAAGACTGTTATAAATAGCTGAGAAATTTACACAACTGTCTTATGTCCTCAAATCCCTAGGCTTTTGTAAGCTTTCATTTTGGTCAATGTGCCCTTCCTCCTCCTTTTCCCTGAGACAGTAACAACTAAGTTTAAGTTTCAACAGGTGAAGGCTGCCAACTTGTGACAGGTTCTTTTGCTTTTCTCTTCTGCTGAGGCCATACACTTGAATCTACACAAGCCAGATGCTCATATGCTGTGACTCCACATGTTTACTATTGGTTATTATCTGTTGAGTCCTTATTTGTGCTAATATATGCTGTATGGCATCACTAGAGCAACTGGAAATCTTTTAATGTAAGAGAGACAAAGAATTAATAAATAAAAAAGCAATCCTGACATAGGAGTTACTAAGTACTTGGAATGAATGAAGTCAATCACAACAGGTCACATGCGCTGTGTGCTTTTCCTTAAAAGTAGGAGAGAAAAATAAGTGGGGGGGGGGAGGAGAGGGGATATCCTGTCACCGAGGGTCTACGGGAACCAAGACAGTCACATAAGAAGTAGCCAGAGCAATACAAAACTGGCTTGCTAAAGGGTGGCATATACAGGAGAGAAGCCTTGCCAGACCCTAGAGAGAATACAGGAATTAAAGATAGAAAGGCAAAACCAAGAACCAGGAGCAGAGAAAAAATAAAAAAGAAGTGGCCTGGTTGGAGCAGGGGTCCCTCTGGGAAGAAGTGACAGATAAGAAAGTAGGAACAACTGTTAGGAGGGCTGTAACTCTTAGGTTCAGTTGTTTCTATAGGAAAAAAGAAAAGGCCACATTCAACAAGTTTGAGCTCTTGATATCAAAAAATGTGCCTTCTGCTTCTCTGAGCCAGACTGAGGCAGAGCTCAAAACTCAGCACTCAGGAGCGCCGCCGTCTCAGGCTTTGCTCTTTCAGGGAAGCTCAGTGATAAGAGCAGGGCTGCTCAGTCAGCCTGGGCGGGAGTCTGTGCTCCGGCCTCACCTCTCTGTCTCAGAGATGTTTTAAGGATTAAGTGACATAATAACGTGGGAAATGTACTTAGCACTGGGACTGAGTTCATGTCAAGGAAAACAGGTGTAGCGTGAGGTGCAGCGGAGAACCAGGGCACAGCAGAAGGCGAGGGAGGGGAGGGAGCTCCAAGAAGCAAAGAACTGCTTCCCAACCTGAGGTGGGAGGCGCGTGGAGGAGCCGCGGGCAGCGCCATCTGGAAAGACTCCTGTGGAACAACTCCACACCTAACTCTGCCAGTGACCACCACGGCACGACACCTCACCTTTGTGAAGTGTAATGAACAACACAGCGCGTCAAATTATAGGCCCTCTGATTCACAGCATAATCTCAGACATGAGGTGACCAAAAAGTAAGAAAACCATATTTAAGAACTTACTCCTACAGGCCTCTTGCTGGTCGAAATGCATCCCATGTGCACCTATGTTCCCACACCCAAACTGGTATCACAGGATAACCAGTTCAAATAATCTCCGCCGCCATGACATTTATTAAGTCTGGGCTTTAAATTCAACTTGCAGTGCTTAGCAGCATATTTACAATATTATAAGCAATATTAAGAAAAAAGTTCACAAATAATAACTAAGTAGATCATGAATCTTCAAAATGATGACAGGGCAAATAAAACAGTGACTAGTGTAGATCACTTTCAAACAGACAAAAAATAAACCCAAGAAAAGAAAAAGTTCACTTTCCCCACCTTAAATAATGGACTTCAGAGAATACTGGCATTGGTACTTTTCAAAAACAATGGGAATTATTTTATTACTTACTGCTACTTTCATCTCCATACTTGTAAATGCAGGTTGGGTTTGCAGGGCACAGAGCTGAGAAGGTAGGAGGAACAATATCTAATATACGCTGGTGGTAAGACAACCTAGAACACAAATAAGAGCCTCAGAAAATGCTGTTCGTTGATTCTATCATTTATGGTAACATCCAACTTACCGGGCAAGTCCCATCTCCAACACCCTGGACTCAGCTGACAACCAAGAAGCCAAAGGGGAAAACAAGTCCTTAGAGCTTTTGTCTATGACAGCATCCCAAACCTCAGATTTTCTTCACAACTTACTGGTCTGTGATGAGGGGTAGGCCAGGGGGTCCACAAGCCTGGGTCAAGGATGTGGAGTGGTACTGGGGCAGGGTGGGGCAGAGGACCCAGTCTCCATGATGAGGAGACTGGTGGCACTGTAGCGAATAAATATATAGCAAGGCTAATGGGAGCCAAGTTTCCTACTGCCTGAAAAGGTATTTAGAAATCATGGCAGGGGCACCTGGGTGGCTCAGTCGGTTAAGCAACTGACTCTTGATTTTGGCTCAGGTCATGATCTCACAGTTCATGGATTCGAACTCCGCATCGGGTTCTGTGCTGACAGAGCGGAGCCTGTCTGGGATTCTCTCTCTCTGGCCCTCTCCCACTCTCTCTAAAATAAATAAACTTAAAAAAAAATCATGACAAAAGGGAGGGCTAGAAAAAAATGAGGTGCTGAGTTGGAATTGGAGTACACGCACCTTGGTGGATATAAAAAGGTGTGTATGTATGTGTGTGTGCATAAATGCATGTACTACCTTTGTCCACCCAGACTCAATGACATCCCAATAGCTACTAGTGCATCAGGTATCCAGATCTTGGTTCCTAAATACCATACTCCATTATTAAAAACCTGGGCTCTCTGAATAAACAGATGATTCCAGGGGAGGGGCAAGGAAACACAAGATGAGCTTGGAACTTATGCCCAAAATAAGGAAATGCTTAATGAATGAAGGGGGATAGTAAGAGAGGAAAAAGAAAGGACACAGGAGCCACAAGTGGCTCCCCAATAAACAAATCAGGGACAATTTGGGCATCAAAATAATGACAGTAATAGACTGTAACTCACTGAATGAAATAGAAATCTATTAGTCTTTACTGATATATAAACACAGAAATAAATAAATGGGTGAAAAAGGAAAAGCTCTTTTTTACAGGAGAATGCCAACTAATAAATGTTGGGGAAAAACCTGGAAAAAGAGAAGCATTACTTGGCAATCATCATAGTGGTGGCAGACAAAAGTAAGTTGTCAGGAGAGTTTTGATGAAGAAGAGGATAGGAGTATAATCTCAGATTATCACCCACAAAATATTAATCAGTTACAAAGGGAAAAATGGTGAATTTAAGGTGGAGAAGCATGGGAGACACTGACATGACCAGGTGGTCAAGGTTAACATGTCCAGGGGAGGGATTCATGTGCTTCCCAACGGGACGCCTGGAGAAGAACACAACGTAGGTCCTGAGTGTGGGCAGGGGGGACAGGGGGTGTCTCAAGAAAGAAAGGCCTAGCTTCTTTACAACAGACAAGGGCATGAAAGACAAGAAAGAACTGGTCAAGTGAGAAATGTGAAGAGAATGACAACTAAGTGCTACCCGTGTGGTCCTGGATGGGATAGTGGACAAGAAGCAGAACAGACATATCAGGACGCTGGCAAAATCTCAGCCGCGTCTTGGGCTGGTGTCAGATTCCTGCACTAGAGCCAGTTTCCTGACATGGAGGGTTGCGTGCCGGCCACCCGGGAGTGCATCTTTGTTTTGGGGGAAGATACAAAGCACTGTTAAAGGATGACGGGACATCACATCTGCAGCTCGTTTTCAGAGGGCTCAGTGTAGAGTGTGTGTGTGTGTACAACAGCAAAGAGGAAGTGAACGTTAGAACAAATGTGGTAAAGTGTTAACAACCAGGGAGTCTAGGGTACAGAGCTCTTTGCGGTATTTTGGCAACTTTCCTAAAATGTGAAATTATTTCAAAGTACCTTTGACAAGAAAACAAAACAAAACAAAACAAAACTTATTGGCCTAATTCACATGGAATCCAGATGACAAGTCTCCTTAATTTTTTTTAGCCTAAATCTTGACTAAAAACTGAAAGGGAAAAGAGGCAGTACTTGGATTTAAAAAGTGATATTCTGGATATACATCACACATGCAAAGAAGAGAAAAAAAACCCCAAAGAAATGAGGAGAACTAAAGCTAAGGAGAAAACACAAAGAACTTACCTCATACATTTTTCTAGAACTTCTCTTACAAACTTTGGTTTGGGACTTTCAGGATCTTGAGTAAGACAATCTGACCTAAAGAGAAAATGGTAGTGTTATAACTTCTTACACATAATCTGCACTTATACCTAACACGTACTTAGCTACAAGTTTCCTTGTACCGAAATAATTTCATTTATATATATGTAAATACCAAAAATAAACTAGATATTTCAGACTGTGAAGAAGACTGCTTTTATGTTATGGCTTTAGATATTAAGTTTTATTAAGGAAGACTGCAAAGAAAGGAAAGATAAAACATACCACCACTTACCAATCTTCCCAGCTCCAACGGAACTGGAAGTTACTTAGATGATGGGAAAACCAATTAATAAACCTATAGAGAGAAGCGGGCGGCGTTGGGGAGATAGAAGAGGATGAATGGTTATAATATTTAACAGGAACTTATATAATCCTTTAGACTAATAAAACCCTATTTATCGAGTTAAATGAAAAGTACATACTCCACCCAAGTGTATCTTCTCCTGCCACTTACCTTTTTCTCTGTAAATCCTACTATTTATCTTTTCCAAAAAATAAGTCCCGTATCTCACTCTTTCTAAAAGTACTATCCTTTTTAAGTAACAGATACAATTCAAGTGCCTCTTTTGTGTACACACACACACACACACAGTTGAATTTTCACGATAACTTTCAAGTAATGCATTATTTTCTCCATTTCATTAACAATGAAACAGAGCCCCCCCCCAAAAAAGATTAAAGGAATTGCAGATGAAACATTTTATAAATGGCAGAGCCAAAGTACAGTCTCTCATCTATGCCCTTTTTTCACCACAAAATATAACATCCCTTCCCCCTTAAAAATACAACTAATCTAACTAAACAGAAATCACTTTAGTATAATGCTGTGAAATTTGTTAAGTGCCCAACATGTATTTACTGAATAAATGGCAAAACTGGGATTCTCAACACAACTTAGTTTTATCAATTAGACTGAAAAAAAAATCAGAAGACACTTTCTTAAAGCATGCTCCTCACGGATCTGTAATTTCAATCACTGAAATTACTCAAGATAAGAGGTCTGACAAAGAATAGTCCTTACTGATAATTTTCAGAAATGGAATCTGAACAATGACATGAAAGATCATGGAGGGGTGCCTGGATGGTGCAGTACGGTAAGCATCTGACTTCAGCTCAGGTCATGATTTCATGGTTCCTGAGTACGAGCCCCGCATCGGGTGAGCCCGAGCCCTACTTTGGGCTCTGCATTCTCTCTCTCTGCCCCTAGTGGGATTCTCTCTCTCTCCCTCTTTGCCCCTCGCTCACTTGTGCTCTCAAAAATAAAAAAAAATACTTAAAAAAATCACTCCTTTAAAAAAGAAAAACGAAAAAGATCGTGGAAACTGGAGAAATGTTCAGTACCTGTCCGATCTCATTTGGGGAACCAACAGAGGTAAGAAAGTACCAGCTGATAAAGGTGGTACACACGCCTCCCCAGAAAAGAGACAGTGGGCATGCAATTACCACACCTCTAAAAATCCAATATTATCTTTTGTATAAACTGAGTCAGTCTTCAAGCTGTAGTTATGTGGAAGCTAATTATTCTAGAAGCAGATACTATCTATTAACAAAAACACACATAAAATATACATTGATACATGGTACACAGTGTTAGATTCTGCTTCTGCACAGGAGTTAGTTAGCATAAAGCCTATTTTAAAAGCTTACATACCCAATTACAGAGGAAAAAGTAGAACTATACCAAAGCACCAAACAAGTAAACAATGAATGAAATTAAAGAAAACCTCAGCATGATCATCATTTGATACTGAAAGTTGGACTAGAAACTGTAATGTTACAAGTATGAGTTTTATTATTATACAAAGGATTATTTTGAGGAGACAAGAAAGAAAAATCAACTTAGAAATTCTTAAAAAGGCAAATGGTTTGCTGATCAAATTCTTTTATAAAGTACAGGGAGCAGAAGCTGCTGACAATCAGTCTAGAAATAAGGCAATTACTATACCTGTCTACACACGTAGTATTCATTGTGTCCAAACGCATGTATAACATTTCCGTTGCCTGTGCAAGCTGTGAATTTGAGGATAAGGAAAACTATTCTCCATCCTCCAAAATAAGTTGTGATAAAAAAATAACATTTCTTAGAAGTCTGTATAATGACTAATAATGTTGAGCATCTTTTCAATGTAATTGATTTAGAGTTATCAATGATGTATAATAAATCTGACCTATAAACACCCATGAAATAAAGACAGTGAATATTTACCTCACCTCTAAAATTTCCCCACGCTCCTCTGTAACCTATTCTTCCCCTCTTTCCCCAAGTCCACAAGCAAATATTGGTCGGCTATCACTGGATTACTTTGCATTTTCTAGAATTCTATGTAAATGGAATCGTATACATTTTTATTTGTTTGGCATCTCTTACTCAGCATTAAGTATTTTCTAATTTATTCAAATTGTTGCCTGCACCAAAAATTTGTTCCTTTTTATTACTGAGTAGTATTCCATTGTGTAGATATGACAAATTTGTATACACATTCATGCATTGATATTTGGATTGTCTCATTTTGGGTTATTACAAATAAAGTTTCAATGAATATTAATGCCCAAGTCTTTGTGCATTAATTCCATTGTGTAGATATGACAAATTTGTATATACACTCATGTATTGATATTTGGATTGTCTCATTTTGGGTTAGTACAAATAAAGTTTCAATGAATATTAATGCCCAAGTCTTTGTAGGGAAATGTGCTTTCATTTGCCTTAGGTAAATACCTAAGAGTGGAATGGCTGGATGGAGTGGTACACGTATGCTTAACTAAGAAATGCCAAATTTTTCATGAAATGATTTAAACCCACAGTAAGAAATATTTAGTAATCTTCTAAAGCAGGCCAAAGCGAGTAAGTTTACAAACCACGAAAAGGATACAACTTGGGGCAGTGAACCAGGCTGAAGCTTGCACAGCTCGATGAGCAGTGTTGTGTACATCACATCAATGTGAGGGGGTGCCGGAAGCTGAAACAGCTCTGCAAAGATCACCTATGAAAGAATCATGAGTCAGAACTCAATTCCACAGGTATCTATGCACTTCTATCAGAAAGACCTCAACATTCTAAATGGAAACTCTAACTCCATGGCCTTCATAATGAAAAAAGAATGACTTTTTAATCTTTAAAATTATGTTCTTTAAAACATGAAGATCTATAATTGAATATTGCATCTCAATCAAATAAGAATATGCACAGTTAATGCTTATTTGATACTTCCAGAGAACCATGCAATTAAACTCCAACTCTGGAAGTATCGGAGTTGATTTGGGCAGCACTCATGGATCCACCAGGGTCTCATGCCTACAAGTAGTAAAAACCCTTATTAGACTTTGAGGATAGGAACAGAAGACAGTCAAATCATTCCAGGCTGCTACATTTTACAATTGTTGCCCAGAAATCTCTTTGGTAACCCAAGATTTCTTTGCCATGACTGTTACTCAGAAGCCTGTTTCTGCCCTCCCTGTAGAATTCGTGGACCACCTACCTAGAGTCCTACAGCCTGGTCTGCATTCTTTCTTCTCATTCCCATCTCCCACACCTCTGTACTTCATTCTGATGAATTTTTACACATTTTTCAGCTTTGAAATTTCAATTGATATATCAATGAGTCAAGTTCATAGCCTAAACATACTCTCAAGTTTTATAAAGCTAGGACAAATGCAGTATTTTGAAGAAAGCACATACGTGCACTATGAATAAAAAGTGAATCTTAAATAATACATCACTTTCTTGAGTATTTTAACATAAAGGAATAATGCAATTAACAGTGTGACTCACGTGTCAAGTGAAAACACTATTTTTCAGAACATAAATCTCTACAAGGTGTTCAACTTTACTACTATCGCCCTTCCGTATGACTTAATATGGGGTCAAAAGCATTATTTATTCTTCCTACTTCCAAAAATAATTGGCTCTTTTGTTTTCTAGGAATAAACAAAGATTCATACTTATCTGTACCTTGTCATACGGGGAATAATATACTAGTTAGAGGTTATGCTAATAATAAGAGGCCAGATAAACATTTAAGGATAGGTCATCTGCGTAAAGTAATACAATATTTTAAACTATTCAAGCCAATTGTACATCTTGTAAGTGGACAATGTATTGACAGGAGGTAACAACATTATCCATGATAACTATCCATCAAGGAAGACATACTATATAAATAATTTATGGCCAACTCAAAATTCCATTTGGTTACTGGTCTCAACCTTCTCTTTTCTCTTGACTAACATGGCTAACAGAACACCAAAACCAACAGCATTTTCCTCACTCCTGTGTTAATTTTTAGGACCTGACAAGTTGCAAGGAAAAGAAAAAAAAAAAAGCCCAGAGTCGATTACACTTTAAAATCAGCAGAAAGATTCTGAGACTTAGACACATGCTCCACGTGGAATGCATACCTCAACTATGTGGTAATTCAAGGGGATCTTGTTCTTCCCTGGATAGCTCACCAGCTGTGCAGCACTGTAAACAATGTAACTGAAGTTTAATAATAAATATACAAAGATATATTAAAAAATCAAATAAGTAGTTCCAAAAGCAGTGTTTGGATACAAGGGAAAGACATCTTTTCTGAAATGCTCCAGGTTTCAGGTACTTCACTTAAACATAGCACAAATTACTTTGTTTACCACAAGAAAACTCTTTAATGCATCCAAAACTCCCTGAAAGATCAAAAGTATAAGAAATAATACTAAGTAAGCATATTTGGATCTACTAAAAAAGTTTTGAGCAGACCACACCCAAAATACTATATCCCTTTCCATCCTAAAAACTAAGCCAAAACTTTCCAAGGCTTAAGGAAATACTAAAACCAAACTTTTCCAAAGCCTGATATCTAAGTGCTAGAAAACTATCAATATTCATTTATTCCCATAACATTCATACCAAAACCAGTTTGTCATTCAAATTAATTTGTCTTTAGCATATGGCAAATATCCACACAAAAAAGCCAATGTCATGTGCACATCTCTATGAAGCACTATAGAACCTTAAAGCACCCAGACAACAACTATTTGAGTGCGAGGGCCTTGAGAAAGCAAAGAAGTATTTTTAGAGACTGGTTTTATTTTTCAGCAAGACAGAGTATCAGGAAGAGAGGAGGATTTTCTTACACTCTTAATATATATTTTGCTCTTACCAAATCAAATTAGCTTTTCCTCCACTCTAAAAGTTACCATGAAAACAATCTTACCAAGTCTTTCTTTCCTTCCAGTGGGACTTAATGATGCAGTGAAGATTCTCTTCTATTACAAATCTTTCAACTGAATGACTCCCTGGCATGACAGGACCCTGGGAGGAAAACCAAATGTATATATACTATAAGCCTAAAAAAGATACTTTCATTTATTTAACAAATATTCCAGAGCTTATTATGTTCCACACACAATACTGGGTGCTGAGGATTTTAAAAGTTCAGAAGTGTGAAAACTCTGTATTTCAGCAAATCTCACTATCACGGTCAGCTGCAGCGTTTCTTCCAGCACCCCTGGCACCAGGCTACCACCATCCATCTCAATTAAGCCAAAGAATCTGTATTATTAGCTCTATACAGTTTGATTTTTTAAACCATGAGAGTGGATTAACTTCCATACAGAGAGGAAACTATTTCAAACACTGTAAAGGCATAAAAGGTATATATGCATAGAAAGATAGACATACTACATTGTTTAAAAAAAAATGGTTAGGAAACATTGCCTGCATGATATTATTTAAGTATATGCCTAGCAAACAGGTTCAAAGGGTTCATTTTTACTTATTATTTACTATTGTAGACTCTTAATGACTTTAATCTCAATTAATTTTTAATTTTTTCAGATAAACATTTTTTTCAAAGGCCAGGACAAAACAAAATCCTCTTCATTTTGAGGGGAACAAATATTTTATAGGTTTACGCTC
>CM053568.1:32288935-32435067 GCA_028646485.1 Cryptoprocta ferox
TAGTTCTCCTTGCATGACCAAATGCCTAATCACAAAGATTCTAGCCATTTTAAATGTAAGTTAGATTTCCAATCAGATACACCTTATTAGACCATCATATAATGTTGACTAAAAGCATTTCACTATTTACAAAATATAGCAAAGTGAGTAGCAAGCTGATAATTTTGTATATATAACTGAGTATCTGACGATTTTTTATTCTGATATCGATTATATACATACTAAATTTTCACTGGTCAGAAACAATTTATGGTAACACAGAAAAGAGAGGACAGGAGAAAGAAAGCTGAAGTTTGACCTCAGATGGTAATACTGGTACTTATGCCAGTGGCTCTCAAATGGGGGCAATTTTGCCTTCAGGGGTCACCTGGCAATCTCTGGAGATTATTATGGTTGTCACACCTGACGTTTATCCTCTAAATGCTGCTGGTAGAGGCCAGGGATGCTGCTAAGCATCCTCCAGTTCACAGGACAGCCCTGCACCAGAAAGAATTCTCCAGTCCCAAATGTCAACTGTGCCAAGGCTGAGAAACCCTGCTCTCTGCTGACTAGGATGTACTAAGCAACGGTATGGTACTTTAGCCAGTACCAACCCAGCGATCACCGTGCTTGCTGTTTGGCTGTTAAGACAGTCATTCAAATATATAAAATAAAGCATAGTTAAAATGTAAATTTTTATACCAAAGGTCAATGTCAAAATTATACATTTTCTTAATTGTTACAGTGTAATGGTTGTTAACAATTTGACTTCATAATAAAGAATATGTATATTTAAAAACTATAGTCAGCTTATACTAATCTTTGAGGTTTTTAAGTTAAAAATATTTTATAATATATTTAAAAAACAATTATATAATATGAATAATAAGCTGTGAGGGTTAGAGAGAGATGGATAATCTCAAAACCTGGGGATTTTTCTTGAAAAACAGCCTTATTAAGAATAATAGCTAATATTACTGTGTACTTGTGTCACAATCTGTCCTATTCATATTTTACGTGTTAGTAATTTACTCCTCATTAAAGCTTTATTAAAGCATACTATTACTCCACTAGGAAACTAAGGTAGAGAGGAAACTGACTCACCCACAACCATACACCTGGGATCTGACTACGGCAGGACTAAAACCCAAATGAGTCTGGCGGGTGAACCTAGGCTCACATGCATACTGCGCTCTTGCTCTATTTACATGTGCTAAGTTCTTGCACGAGCTGAGATACCATTCACTAAGTTAAGCTGTTAACTTCACTGCCGTTGGTCCTCTGAGATAATGAACCACTCGAGATCGACATGTATCATAGACTTAATTCAACAGGATTAAATCACAAGCACAATGCAACACGGGCCCTCTGACAGGAACTGTCGGTGGTCACGCACCTCGGGGTCATCCGTGTAATCGAACATTCTGAAAATGACCCTTGGCATCGGGTACACCGAATCTTCTGTGTGAGGCGGCGGTGTGAAAGGGGGCAAGTTGTGCTGCAGGGCTTCACACAGGATGCTGTCAAAGGCAAGATAAGGTCTTAGGATGTGCCGCTCCTGCCAACGATCCTTTTTCAATTTCTGAATCTGGGCCCACAGGCAATCTAAATACTAAAGACAGATTAATTTTTAATAATTAATATATATATTTGAAGCTCATAGGAAAAAACATTTTGACTAGAATAAACCAAAAGTCAGTACCTTCTAAAATACAGGATACAAAAGTAAGCTAGTTTGCAATTAAATATAGAATAAAGAACGGTGCTGAATTTTTGTTTTTAATTACTTTATAAAGTCTGCCTGTCAGAGGCTGTTACCACTTACACTCTCAATAAAAAGATCATTTACATAAATTTAAATAAAAAAGATCTCAACTCTATGATATCTGTAATCCCACAGAAGAGGAAACGCTTTAATTAGATTCTAGCACTTATTAAGAATCCACTATATGCCTAGGGTTATGAGGAGCTGGACCTGGACAGGAGCTGTGGAAAAGCAGCTAAGGCATATAAATGGAAGGATCTGAGTATGTTACGGAGGTAAGAATCTACTCCAGAGCTGACCGTGCTCGAGTCACGAGAGACTGCAAATCAATTTACCTCTTCCTGTGGATGCGGTTTCTCAGCAGTCCACACTTGTAACATGGGCACGTGAGTCTTCTGGCGTCTTCTAAAGATAAAAATGAAAATGTACACTCAGGTTCTTAGCAACATGAAAGATTTCACTTGTTTCATAATTAATAAAGTGCAAATTAAAGCAGTGAAACATTTTTACCTATCAGATATGAAAAATTCTGATAATGTAATTAAATTGTCAAAATGTGGGCACATATGAAGTTTCAGACCTTGCTGGCAGAGGGGCTAACTGATATAATCTCTTTAGAGCTAGAGATATGGAAAGGTATAAAATCTTTGGAAGGCAATTTGACTAAATCTACCAAAATTAAAATTGTTAAGGCACTTCAACCCAGCAATGCCAGTTATAAGAATTCACCCCCCCAAATATATTCATACATGTACACAAAGATATATATATAAAGACGTTCACTGAAACATTTATAATAGCAAAAGACTGAAAATAACCTAAATGTTTACCAATAAGGACCAAAGAAATTATGGCACATTAAGAGTGGATTGCTGAACAGCTGTTAAAAAGGATGTAGCACTATACACTTTCATGCAAGAAATCCAAGTTATATTAAGTGGAAAAAAAAAAAGTGAAACCAGTGTGTAGACTGGACTACCGTTTGTATAAAAGGGAAGGACATACACTCAAATGCTAGGTTATTTATTCAAATTCTTTTATTTCTATTATTTTGCAAACATCAACATTTTACTTATTTATTTTTATGGTTTTATGTTTTTTTAAAAGTAATCTCAATACCCAATGTGGGGCTTGAACTTACAACCTCAAGATTAAGAGTTGCAGGCTCTACCGACTAAGCCAGACAGGTGCCCCAGCAAACATCTACATCAAAAAGAAAGCCAGTACAACTTTCAAAAATATAAAAACATTGAAAAAATTTATCATTTAAAAGTAGCTTCATATAATGACAATACAGATTTTTATCTTTAGGTTTAGTTTTTTTATAACTGTCAATTACCTATTAATAGATAGAAAATGAACCTTAAAACAAAACTATTCTGAAAAAACTTGAGGGAACACAAAACCATTACTACGTTGCTGGGTAATAAAGCCTAAATTTATGAACAAGTCCTATTGTTGGTATTATACCTAATAAGACAAACCAAGTTTTTACACCCACTTGGAAGAAGTGGATAATAGAAGGATATGAGGCCCTCTTTTTTTTCCAGTTTATTTTGAGAGAGCAAGTGGGGGGGGGTGACGAGGGGGGAGCGAGCAAGGGAGGGAATCCCAAGTAGGCTCCATGCTGTCAGAGTGCAGCCCAATGCAGGGCTTGAACTCACAAACTGTGAGGCCATGACCAGAGTCGAAACAAACAGTTGGACACTTAACTGACTGAGCCACCAGGCACCTGAAGATATGAGACTTTTAACTGAAATGTATCATATTTCTCAAGAAGTGTGGGCTGGGTGTAAGTTAAGAGCCACTGTTTTAAGGGCTTGGTATAGGATTAACTTACATGAAATAAATAACATTTATGTGCTAAACCTCTCTCTCAAATACTGTGATTTAGCAGGTTTGAGTTGGAGCACATTTAAGTACCACAGGTGACTCTAATGCATACTAAGTTTTTGAGAACCACTATGTTAAGATATTTTATGCCTTTGCCAACATACACAAAAGCAGCCTAAAAGGAGCTATGTTACCAAATCCTGTGCACCAGCAAAGTAAGCAAATATATTTGGTTATTCTGAGGTCTCAGTAAATTACAACAGTAAGGGAATGAGATTACTAGAGAAAGCACAGGGAACTCTACAGGTTATCTTTTGAGAAATGAAACTGACATGATAACTAACAGATAAAATATAACACATCATATCAGTAAGAACTATGAGCTGTGCTCTTACTTGAGATAGCTTTCAGTGTTGGCAAAGATGCGGTCCATCTCTGCGTCTTTCTTTTCATACAACTCCTTTCCAACCCAGGGCAAAGATGACAGAAATGCATACACATACCAATCCCGCCGCACCTGAAGAAATTTTTAAAAAGGCAAATTTAAAATATGTGGTTAGCATTCATTCTTATTGTATTCATTTTTGAATGAAATCCTAAGGAGGCTATTTAATGGGGCTTAGGTAAGACCTGGCTCAATCAGAGCATTTCTATATTAGTTTTATTAGACAGAGTCATTTAAATTAACATACAGATGTCATGAGAACCAATTCCTACGGCAGTTGACTTAACTTCTAGATATTAAGAATGTGTGATAACCTGGTGTTATCTTTTAGTTTTTATTATTAAAGGGTTACCAGGGAAATATTCCTAGTACTGTATGGACAAGATTCGGGTCTCCTTACCTGAGGTACATCTTCTTCCTGAGTTACACTTACAAAATTTTCAAACATAGCAACCATGGATGGGGCAGCAATGACATGACAATTCACAAGGTCAGATAAAAAACGGACCTGTTAGGGAAAACAATTTCTATTAAATCTAAATGTAGTAAAATCACAAAATAAGCAATCTTGTGATGATTAAACCCACAGGTCTGAAAAGCTACACCTCAAGGTCAAATATAGCCTGCTGTCTGTTTTTTGTTTGCATAGCCTGTGAACTAAGAATAGTTTTTTGTTATTTGAATGCTTGAAAAACATCTAAAAGAATATTTTATGATTCATACAACTTATATGAAAGTAAATCTCAGTGTCCACAAATAAACTTGTATTGGACCACAGCACTCGCATACATTTCTATGTTGTCTATGGCTGCTTTTGAGCTACAACGGCAGCGCTGAGTAGTTGTGACAAAAACCGTATGAAGCACAGGAATATGCATTTATAGGTTTGCACTCCATATTACACTAAGAACCTAGACTGTAATATTATAGCTACCTCAACCTGTAATCTTTTCTGTTCTCTGTGAAAAAATTTTCACTGGGCTATATATAGAAATGGAAATTTCTAAACACGTATTTGTTGGGTGTGCTTTGTGTGCCACTGCTAAGCACTCAAAGTCCCTGTCATGTGGGAGCTCACAGTCTAGTGGGACGAGCATAATCTCAACCCAAAGGAATGACTCCTATACTAGAAGATAAATAAAAAGTGCTCTAGGAACAGTAATAAAGAGGGGAGGGGAAAGCATCATAGAGGAGGTAACATTTAGGCTTGGCCATAACAGATGATTGAAGTATGCCTCAAGTAGAGAGCAACAAAGAGTCTTCTAGGCAGAAGGGTTCAAAAAGATGTGTTCAGTGATCTGCACGTAACTGTGATATAGCTGGAGGGTAGACGGGAGGCAAGGCTAGAGAAACAGATTGGGGCAACCATAAAAGGGCAGGCTATGGAGTCTGGACTTAATCTCACAGTCTTACTGGTGTCTAACTTTTTTGGTAGTGTACACTCAGTAAAAGAACTTGATCACATGCTTCCAACATAACTATATGTAACATAAACATAAATATTACACACACACACACACACACATATATATATAATATATATTGACCCACTGTCAATCTATGTGTTACATATTAGTAAAGCTTATTAATTCCATTTCCATTTAAGACAAATATTTACTTTTCCTAATCCAATGAACCGTCTTGTACACAAGCTTTTAAGACCTTCCACTGTGGAGAACGGGAAGGAACTGAGGTTTGTAATCCATAACCAACATGAGCAGGAAGAATTACAGAAAGACCACTCTGGTGACACTGCAGAAGATACAGTGAAAAAGGCAGAGAATCTAAATTCAAAAGGACCAGTTAAGAGGCTGTTTTAAGACAAGAGGATGAAGGGGGTGCCTGGCTGGCTCAGTTGGTAAGGCATGACACTCTGGATCTTAGAGTCATGAGTTCAAATCCCACACTGGGCATAGAGCTGATTAAAAAAAAAAAAAAGGTATGGGGAGGAAGGCATGAACTATGCCAAATCCCCTATAGATAAATGAAAAGGGACAGATGAGACAGAAATTTAGAAGGCAGAAGTGATGGGACTTGGGGGCTGCTTACAGGATGAGGGGGCAAAGGGAAGACAAATATTAACGCTCAGGTCCCTAGATGCATTATGCAGTAGACAGCAGATGCTGTGTGTGGGCTGAATTCAGAATGATGCATTAATTTAGGGACTTCCAGGCAAGATACCACAGGGCTATCCAGGAAGTATTTGGAACACAAGTCCGAAGTTCAGGAGAAAGGCTGAAGCAGGACATACAGATTACCAAATTGTCAGGAAGAGGGTGGTGTCACCAAAATAAAGATGGTTTACACAGCTGTAAGAGAGAATGAGAATGCTTCACGAGGTGTGTGTAAAGAAAAGTGAAGTGAGGACCAAATCCCAGGAAACAGAAAACGTAAGGTAGAAAGGAAGATGACCCAGTAGAAGGAGACAGAGGAACAGACGGTAGATGGCAGCAGGAGGTGGTACAGAAACCCAGACAAGAAAGGAGCATAAAGCAGCACGAGCTACAGGAAGGTCAACCAGGATTCAGAGTGAAAAGAAGTCACCAGACTTGGTAATGAGCTTTGTGGTACGTTTAGTGAGAATGTTTTCGGAAGAGCAAGCTACTGTGGTGAGCGGGGAACTGTATTTCAGGAGAAAGGATAAGTTCCTTGGTTGTAGCTCACCTCCTCGGTCTATTCCCACACTAAGTCGTACTTACTAAAATGGTAACTTACCAAATATACAGCTTCATTGTAATTGTTTGCTTTCAATGATTCTTTAAGTTGACGAATCATAGCTTCTACAAACTCTCCACCGAAGTTGTAATTCCTGGCATTCAGCAGTCCAACTAATGTTGTATAAATTGTCAGCTTCTCAGGTAACAGACGTGCACTGATTTGAGAACCCAGTACGACAAGAAAACCCCAAAACAACAGCATTATGCTGAGGTGCTCAATTATGCAAATCTTTTATCATTTTATTAACTTTGGAACAGGATTACTTTGAGCTGTGTTTTTAAAACTACTTCAGAAAAGGCATAAATATTGAGGAGTTGCAGACATGACCCCTGCAATTTTTCACTTCAACTCTAGTTGGTTAGTCCAAGAATTAAAAAAGTAAAATATTTTAATTATAAAGTTAACAAACTAATATAAATATAAATAATGCTAGACCAGTTTATCTTCCAATGTATTTAGTGGACTCTAATAGCAATCCTACAGAAAATGTTTCCAGCTGGTGAATGCTGGGTAAAACAAGTTTCTTTAATGCAGAATCATTAAGGGTGAGATGAAACACTCACCATTTCTAAACTTAGCTAACCAAATGTCACAGGACCAAAATTCTACTTCCAGAAACACTATTCTAGTTTCTTAGAAAAAATTCAGAACCCAAACCACTTGCAGCTAAGTTCCTATCAGTTAAATTGCTGAATGTCAACATGGTACTTAGACACAGTAAAATTTCTTTACAACCCAGATTGCTTACTTCAAGTGTGCAAATTTTCATTACAGTTATTTGGAAAGCAAGGAAGAGGATTACAGTAAAAAAACCTTTGGAGAAAGCAAATGTTGCTTCCTAATTTAGGTAGTCTTTAGAAATTATCTCAAAAAGAAAAGCAAATAGGAGCTCATGTTCATTAAGATTTTGTGTTTGTGTTTTCCCAAGTGCCTAGCAGAGTGTAAGGGACAATTTAGGTTTAAAAAACAAAAAGACTTGCACTGATAGTAACCTTCCTCTCCACCCCCAAAACCATGGTTTCTATCACAGTTGAAGCATAAATGTACTCCATTCTAATAAATGCTTCCAAAACAGAAGGCATTTTAATTTTTCTTAGTCATTTCTTAGTCTAAGGACAGGTCTTTCTGAATACAAACTGGATTTCTTTTAAAAACTATAACCCAAATAATTTGTTCTTTATGAGGTTAAAATGAAATTCACTGATAACTTTGATTTGCGTGTACATTTTTAAATTTCAAAAATGAGCTGTCAGCATTATTTAATTAGAATATTTGAAATAGTTACCTTATAAGTCACCTTCATATTTGAAATTTTAAAATACCTCATAATTTATAACTTCATGTACAGTACAAAGACCCCTTTTATCCAAAAGTCATAACTACTTCTTTGCAGAGCATATAATTCATAGTGATCAAGGTCTATCTGAGAGATGAGAAAGTCTGGAATAATTCCACCACTGGGAGAGACTGTTTCATGATTCCATATGAGACTTTTCCCACTTTAATTTACTCACAGATTAAATAAAATTTTTCTAGCTAACCTAAGTCAAAGAAAGAGTATGTCCATTAATAGCTTCAAAAGCTTCTTCAATCCTCCTAGAAGGACTATCACTCAAGTGACCAGTTTCTGAATTTGTTTAGTACTACTGGTTAAAAATACAGAGGTACCTAGGGGGCTCAGTCGGTTAAGTGTCCGACTTCGGCTCAGGTCCTGATCTCATGGTGTGTGTGTCAGAGCCTCGCATTGGGCTCTGTGCTAACAGCTCAGAGCCTGGAGCCTGTTTCGGATTCTGTGTCTCCCTCTCTCTCTGCCCCTCCCACACTCGCGCTCTGTCTCTCTCAATAATAAAAAATAAACATTAAAAAAATAAAAAATATATATATAAACTCTATATATTGTATATATTTAAATGTACGCACTTAAAAGAAAATCTCTGAATGTGAAAGTGTCTACTTTCTCACTTAAAAATAGTCAACTCAAATAATTATAAGGTTCCAATAAACAAAATGTTAAGGAAAATGCTGTTTTAGTCCTTTTTATCTCTAAGGTTCACCAAAGGTCATTCCATTTGTATAAGTTTCCCATTAGAAGGAAAGCTAATGAAATATATGCAATGTAAACACATCTTTTGAACACTCCCAAAGCGTTTAAGAGTAGATAATACATTATCACCTGGATTCACAAATCTTTTGCATACATACACTGTACAAAGAAGCCTTAAGATCTTGCTCTTGTAGTTAGGAAGATCAGCTTCTAAAACACCTGCCAAGCCTTCTAGGTTGCTCTCCAGAGAGCAGGCACTCTGTAGAGGACAGCATATTAAATACCTGTTAAGTACTCAGCAATTAGTTAAAATTTTCTAAGTGATCATAAAAAAACTTAAGGTCTTATCTGTAAAAGGCACTATGACAGGTTTAGTATAAATCAATTGGGGTGGTACTGTTCTTTATAAATCCATAAAAAAGAGAATGAATGAAAATTTAAAAGCAAGCAGTCTAAGGTAGAAGAATTAGAAACGTGAGGACACTGTTGGTTCTTTTTTATCTCTGTAACTGATTCACTTAATATATGACTCTCAGTAAATTACCGCAGGTAACCAGGACTTGTTTGGTTCTTCATTTATAAGTTGAAAGGATTTTTCCTTAAGGTCTTTTCCAAGATTCACATTCATATTCTATGAAAATTACTAAAAACATTGAATTCTCAATTATCTATATCCCATGGGTTTTGATATGCATTTATTTTGTGGCAGAAATCAATCAAGCAAAGTCAACTACAACCCTAAGCCCCTCACAGCATGTACCTATGTGGCACATACCTTTTCTCCTACTTTGCATATTAAAGATTCCAAATGATCTTCAGTTTCATTTGCATCAGAGGTCTTTCTCCTTTTGTGAGGCTGTCCCCCTGTTTCAACAATGTAAAAATAGAAACATGACGTGATGAATCCGGTATCACAAATTTAACTTTTTTAGTGCTCTAATCTCTTTCCTACCAGAAACCCTACTTTTTACACACAGGAAAAGATCTTAACTGACCCACCACATTTCAGACTGGGCTAGATTCACCAAAGATCTCCATACCCTGAGACACTATAATAACTCTAAGAGGCATGAGTTATGTTCAGTTTTGTGTGAACAGTGCCCCATGGAGCTATGCAATGCAGCAGCCCCGTCCACTTCTCTGATAGGCAGGAGCGGTGCCTATAACATCCTAACCACCAGTAGTTAGAATACTCTCTGGACCACTCACGTACTGCCACTCCCATTCTTTGAACTGTTCACTAATCTTCACTCGCTTGGTCTTAAAGCCTCTTAGTGCCAGTAGTACTCATTATCGTAATAATGAAAACCAGGTTGAAGGGTTTGGAAAGACTCAACTAGGGGAAAAAAAAACACGAAAATGTCAAAAGATAGGAAAGGGAGCATAAGACATTAGGATTCCTCACTAGTTTTACAAGTGTGAGCTTTCAACTCTTTAATTAAAAATAGCTTTGGTTCTGTAGGACATGCAGCATTAGGATATAGTCCCAAATAATGGGAATTACAATCAGCAGACATATACTTTAGTCCTGAGCACTGTATCAAATAACTGGTGAGGAAAGTATGTGTTTTATGATTCTCTACTTTAACTACTGGTATATTACGTTCAAAAATGGTATCATTCACAGAATCTTTAAAAAAAAAAAAAAAGATCTACCACACTGAAATCATTACCAATAATCTATCTGTCCTTTGGGGTTGCTGAAGAATTCAAACTGAACAAACTACAAATCAACCTTAGGTACTGGACTGTCTATTGTTTAGACTCTTGCTGTTAATCATCTCTTACTATTTTGCTTAAAACCTTAATACACATACCTTGTATCCTCTTGTGGAATAATCTACGGGTTAAAAATTTGAAGTTACTAGTGTACAGAACATGATGTTGTTGGTAAACACAATATTTGGCCAGCCTCCCAACATAATTCAATTTTGACTTCTGCCAATTAGATTATTAGGACAGCATGTGGGCAAGGAAGCAATGGTCTGTAACAGGGCTGGGGATCTGCATTAATAATGAAAATCTGGATATAGGGTTACCCAGGAGTTAAGTTAAATATAATTTCAATCTTCTCCAGACTTGTGGAGCCAAAGGAACTGAACCATTTTTACAGAATTCATAATCACTTACTTGCCACATCTGGCTTGAAATATATAGTGATTCTCATAAAACACAGTCCCTGGCTATTCTAAGCTTGGTGTCAAAAGTGTCTCCAATGACTGAAATGATCTTCAAGTACCACCTGAACTCAAGCTGAATAAAACCAATCTATTACTGTTTAAATAGGACCTGATGGAAGTATTATAAAAGGCCACAGGGTAAAGCACCATGTGCTTTGACCCCCTGACCTCTTAGTTATCATTATGATCTGGCTTAAAGAACAAACGAATATAGTTTTGAGAGGGTAAGGTCATAAAAAAAAAAAAAACACGTATGCAGTGTGACAGCAGAGATATCCAGAGATATCTGCCCATGTAAAGTGGACATGTGTGACACAGTGGAGTCAGTGACCTTGATTCTCAAGAATGAACAGGATCTATAAAGCTTCCACCGCCAACTTTCACAAAAAGGTCTTCTGTTTCCAGGATATATTCACTGAAAAAGCTGCATATTCAATGCAATGTTTATATAAGCTGTCAGCCAGGACGTTAAAATAGCCTTCTTCTAGAGCAGTGGTTCTTAACTGGGTGAGATTTTGCCCCCGCTCGGGACCACGTGGAAATCTCTGGAGACATTTTTAGTTGTCACAACTGGGGGAGTGCTCCTGGCATCCAGTGGGTAGAAGCCAGGGATTCTGCTAAACATATTATATCGCACAGGACAACTCCCAACAGCAAAGAATAATCCAGCCTGAAACGTCAATAGTGCTGATGCTGAGCAACTCTGTTCTAGAAAGTAGAATATACTAATAGTGTCCTTCAGAACCAGATTTCTGGTAAGGTTGGGAAAATGTAGATGCTGAAAAACTAGCTGAATAAGAGCAGTTTTTTTGGTTTTTAGGATTGTTTTTTCAAACTTTTAACTACCATTCCCTTCCTTCTAGCCCATCTACTCTGCCAACCCTTTATCTCACATCCCACCCTCCACACCCTCCCTAAATTAACCATGCAGCTAGCTTGTTCCCAAATTAATTTGGAATAATACCTCAGTCTTTAAAGCAACCCTCCCAGACCCTCTTGTAACCTTAAAAAAAAAAAAAAAAAGGAGAAAATAATGCTGTAGGAAGAGAAGGTAGGATTTCTGAAGAAAAACTAGAAAATACAAGTACACTGTCCTCCCTGAACGGCAATTCCTAGTTTCTCTCTTCCCATTTTGACTGTATCAAAGGATAAGTTTTGTTTAGAGAATGGAAGAGGCAGAACACATTAAGAAGATATGCCCTACTCTTACCTGATATATGAGAGGATGTGAAGGTGGGGGTGTGTGTGGTAAAACTATAGACACATGTGAACTCATAGACAGTAACAGGATATTGAACTCATTAGATAACCTGGGTACACAGAATAAGGCACCCTCGTTAAGGATAAAATGTGAGGAATTAGCTTAATGTTCTCATATACCCTCAAGAAAACATATCCATGGTAGCTCCCAGAGCAAGAATACATTTTACATTAAATATAGCTATGTATAAGTTTTACAATATAGATTGAAGTTACATATTGCCACTTCACCCTCACAGCCTTGGCTAGTACAGGAGAGAGAAGTGCGTCTTTACTAAAACCCATTTGAGGGGCGCCTGGATGGCTCAGTCCATTAAGCATCTGACTTCAGCTCAGCTTATGATCTCCTGAGTTCGAGCTCCGCACTGGGCTCTGTGCTGACAGCTCGGAGCCTAGAGCCCATTTCAGATTCTGTGTCTCTCTTTCTCTCTGCCCCTCCCAGGGTCACGCTCTGTCTCTCTCTCCTTCAAAAAAAATAAACACACACTAAAAATAAACAAACAAATAAAAAAACAACCCATTTGAAAGGATCTTCATACACCAATAAGTTTTTTCCCTGTAAGGAGATCCTAAATTTATAAGGATACACTGTACTACACCTTGTATCTTTACTTACTATAAAAACCACAAGCTGGAAAACAAAGACCAACCCTATAAAAGAGCAAAACCAACAAGGGAAAAGGGAAAAAAGTAAAGTACCTTGCTTGATCTTGCAGATTTAAAGCAGAGGTGACCACCAGGCCTGTAACAAACTACACTCTACCTTGGAGTAACAAATCCCTTCCCTTCTAATTACATTTGTTTCTATAGTGAAGTTAAAAAAGCAGTCACAGTCTAAAAGACAAGGACCTACTTCTAAGTAGCTTAATAGGGAGTTAATATGGGTTTCTGGCAAAGATTATAGATAATATAAGTACTTTCTTAGAAGAACAAAATAAACAGTGTACTGAGCAGCTCTTACAGGCATATCCTGTAATAACTGAAAAGCTTCAGAGACATTCTTAGAGATTCTAAGAAATGAGTTAGATTTAGCAGTTGATGAGTATCTACACACACTAATTTCCCACTTAGAACTTCCCTTTCCTTCTCTATAAACTGCACTCCAGCTGAACTTCATTGGTATCGTCTCCTGTTTCCCTGTAGCCTCAACAAGGAGGTACAATTTTAAAACTGCCCGTTATAGCTGATCCTCTGCTACCTATCTTAGGTATCTTAGCTCCTACAACTCCTCCCTCAGCCCCTCACCCCACCAACTCTGCTCCAGCACCACTGGCCTCCTTGCTTTCTGTGAACATGACGGGAACGCTCCAGCCTTAAGTCCTCTGCACTCATAGTTCCCTTTTCTTAGACCACTGCTTTCCCCCATACAGAGTCTGGTTTGCTCCCTGACTTCCTGCAAGTCTTCGGATCAGATGCCATTCTCAGTGAGGCCTTCCCTGATCAACCTACATAAGACAGCAACTTCCACATCAACAACCGTCTCCACCTCCTTTACCTGCTTTTATTTTTCTCCATAGCATTTGCCACCATTAGATACACTCTATTTTACTTGACGGTGTTCTGTCTGTAAAAGAACACTTCATCTTTATGCTGTCTGCTACTGTACGCCAGTAGTTAGGCCAGTGCTTGGCGCTGGTAATTTTTGTTGAATAAATGATCATATCTTGAGAAGCACATGGAAAGACACAGCAGTCAGTGACTGGTAAGTGCTGACAATAATCCAGAAACGCTGATGTATCTACTTAATTAGGACTATTATAATTCAGCCTATTTTAAAATAGTCTTCTCTAACACTTAAGTATCTACTATTTCAGATCTTAAAAAAATCAGTAGATGCTTAACAAAAATTCAGATCACTGTTTAGGTAAACCCTAGCTGATTGTTACCCAAGTTCTGGCAATTCATAAAAGTTCCAGATTCGGTATAGTATCTAAGAGGAACTATGAACTTCCCCTCTACTACTAAGTTATTCACCATAGTAAACTTTAATTAACTCCTTATTTTACTTCTTTCTGTTATTTATTCTAAGGTTCCTTCACCAAGACCCCAATGGACCATGATTTACTGGCCATCTGGTATTAAAAGAAACTAACTCCTAAGCCACCATCACAATAACAAAGCAAAAGTTGTTGTTCTACATATTCACATTCAATTCTCCAGGCTGCCCTCTGGAAACATTTTCTCTCCCTTTAAGGTGCCCCAGAAGTGAGAAGAGTGGAGAAAAGAAAGTATTGGAAAAGCAAAGAAAATGGGAAGAACTTTAAAAGACTCAAGTTCCCTGAACCCTAAGTGAGCAGTTTAGGCATTAGTTTTGGATTAATCAAATTCAAAGTATAGGCAAGCTGTATTTTCTGTTCCCAGTATGTACGTTATGCAAAAAGCCTCATGTATTAAACAACAACAAAAATCTAGGCACGCCGCAGAGTAATCCCTGTGTAGTGAAGACAACCCCGGACTTGCTTTCACTGATGTCTAGCCACTGCAGGCTGTGTCTCCGGGTTTATTACACTAAAACTCTGGACCCGTAGGTGTCAGATAAGGCAGGATTAGAACTATCCTCTCAAACTATTCCCTAGCAGAAATCTGATGTTTCATTGTTAAAACTAAAAATATGAGAGGCGCCTGGGTGGCTGAGTCGGCTAATCATCCGACTTTGGCTCAGGTCATGATCTCACAGCTCCTGAATTTGAGCCCCACATCGGGCTCTGTGCTGACAGCTCAGAGCCTGGAACCTGCTTCGGATTCTGTGTCTCCCCCTCTCTCTGCCCCTCCCCTGCTCATGCTCTGTCTCTCTCTCCTTCAAAACAATAAATAAACATTAAAAAAATTTTTTTTAATGAAACTAAATACATGTGATTCTGCTCCGACTCCCAAAGGCCCCAAGATTCAAGGTGAGGAAAATGTTAGGGAACAAAATTAATTAAAAATATTTCTTCCATATTTTTTCTTACATTGTTGACATCTGCCAATGCTTGTCACCTCTTAAGCATTAACAGATGATAAATCAGTAAATATCATCGTGAGGTATTTGTTACATGTGTTACCTCATTTAACCCTCACTAACAGAAGTGGTATGTAACATACTTCTGTATTACAGACTAAGGTTTACGGAGGCAATAAAATCTGGGCAAGATTATGAAGTAATCGTAAGTAGGGTCTAGCTTTGAACTTAAATCCTCTGATTTGGCCTCTTAACCAATACACCAGACTCTTTAAATAGCAATACACTAGGATATAGTAAGAGAATTAATTACTTAGTTTCTTTTTTTCTTTCTTGGTGGATGTGTGTTCTTGACGGATTTCTGTAAGGTAAGCACCTTTCCCTGTTTGTTTGTTTTTTTTTTTAATGTTTATTCTTTTTGAGAAAGAGAGAGAGACAGAGAGCAAGCAGGGGAGGGGCAGTGAGAGAGAGAAGGAGACACAGAATCCAAAGCAGGCTCCAGGCTCTGAGCCCAACTCGGGGCTCGACCCTATGAACCGTGAAATTCTGACGTGAGCCAAAGTCGGCCGCTTAACCGACTGAGCCACCCAGGTGTCCCTTTCCTGTTTTTAACTAGCAAAATTATCCTTGGTTTTTATGGTGGCAATACCATGATCCCCAGGAGCGCAACCATCCAAATGGAATGGAGAACCACTGATCTACACCTCTAAGAGCTCCCCGGTGAGTTTTCCAGCTCCCTTCTTTCATGAGGATTTCGAAATGCCCTTGCAGCCAGCTCAAAATCTAACCTAACAACGTGCATATGTTTATTAGTGACCTCGTGAGTATGGATAAGACACAGATTTCTTTCCCTGCCGTTTGAAAGAAGGCAAACCAACGCGTGACCCGTACAGCACAGCTCAGACCGCGATTCATAAGATCTCCCACTCACCGCTTTGTTCCTTCCCTTCTGAGGGCCCTTTACAGGTGCAGTCTGAGGGTCAAAACGAGCCACAGAGACTAGTGGTCCCTCCCTGTCACTGTGCCTAAGAGACGGCCGCACCGACCCAGGCGAACGTCCCTACTCCACGGTACTAAAGACCAAATCGTGAAGAGTCCTTAGAGACTAGAGACGTCCACCAGGCCGACGACTAAAGGGGTTTGGGGTGGGGGGAAGCGGAGGCTTTCCAAAAGTCGCCCGGCCATACTCCCGCTGTGCTACCCTCCTTCACTCCGTGGCTCTCCAAACGCTCCCGGGGTGGGGTGGGGGAGGGCTTTCCGTCCCTTCCCTCGAGCCGCCGGGACCTCGCCTCCCGCCTGGGCGCGGCCTCAGCAGCCGGGCCGAGGGCACTCACCGTCATTCTCGTCGCTGTGTCGTCGCCGCGACATGCCGCACGCCGAGGCGCTGCCAAAACGAGAAGCCGGGCGGGATGAGCTGCAGGAACTGTCCGACCGCCGGCCGGTGTGAGGACAGCAAGCAGGAGCGCGCAGTAGCTGGCGCGCAGGCGCACTCGCTCGAGACGGGTCCCGGAAGCGCAGGCAGGTGAGGCTGCGGAGTGGGCCTGGCTGGCTCGGGTGCTAGAGAGCCGGCGTCGGGGACCGCAACAGGCCGAGGGCGTACGGTCTGCACGCAACCGCCCCCTCGGGCTTCCTCCGCCTCCCGTTGGCTTCCTTCTCCCGCCTTTCGCTAGAAGTCCTTCCGGGGCCACGCGGAAAGCACCGCCTCTTTAGCCAGCCTGAGGCCGCCGGCCGCGAGCCAAGCCTAGCGGCGGCCGGTCCACAAAACACCCTGGAATCCCCGCCTTAACTTCAGATCCTCCCTGGGGCCTCGCAGAGTCTTCCCGGCGGCCCTTTCGCTAACAGCCTCGAAGACTTCCGGGGCGAGGGCAGGTCTCCCGTGTGCCTTCCCCCGTAAACTCCACGAGGAGGACTGGTGAAGGTTCTTGGGGCTGTGCGCAGTGACGATTCCTAGGCGGAGACGGTTCGATGAAGAAAGATCTGAGAAAGAACTAGGACTGGCGGGTGCGTGCTCTTCTTACTCCCACTTCCGGGTCTTTGCCTCGTCGGGAAAGCTGGGCGGAGCGATTGGCCTGGCCCGGCGCGCGGGGTGGGGCCGGGTGGGGGGCGGTGCCGCGCTTGCGGGCCCTGGGACTGGAAGACCCGCCAGAGCCTGAGCCCTACTGCTGCGGTGTTACGCTCGGGCGGTCATCTTACCCCTCACCCTTCTCGGTTTTTTAGGAAGGAACAGGTGATTGCTCTAGTCATTTTTTCAGTGTTAATTGGGTACCCATATACGTGTATGTATCCCCTGCCCTGACGTCTCCGATGAGTACCGCACCTACTCCTCTGACTGCCTCGTTTCACTCTTGTGTCCTAACCCATGCCTCTGGGTTAACCGTCTCAATGAATGGCACCTTCCATCTGATTGCTTAATTCAAAAATGTAGGTAGGAGTCATTCTTTGGTCCTCCTTTTCTTTCAGTTCCTACATAACAGTCTATCTCTAAACCTTTGAAGACAAATCCAGAATCAGACCACGTTACTCCTTTGTTTACAACTCTCCAGTTACTTTGCATTGCAAACTCTATACCTCGACCCACAGGGTTGTGCTCTCTCATCACTATACTCCATTCATTCTGACTTTCTTCCTGTTTCTTTAATAAGGCACGCTTGTTCCCACTTTAGGAATTTATACTGTTTCCTTTGCCTGAAGATCTCTGCTCCTCAATCTGCATGGATGGTCCTTGTGATTTAGGTCTCAGCTCAAATATCAGGTCCTTAGAGAAGACTTCCCTGGCTACCCAATCACTGTTTTATTTCGTTCAACAAATAAATTGTGTTTATTGATATTTAGTATCTCCTGTAGTCCAGGCAGTGTTCTACATGCCAACGATGCAGAGGCGAACAAAGGAAAACCCTTGCTTTCTTGGTGCTGGTGATCCATTCAGGAATGAACAAACAGTGCAATCAGGGGAGTGATCAAAGGGAGTGTAGTAGATGAGATGAGAGGCCGTGAGAGGGGCTTCCGACGGACTTTGGACTTTATTAGAGTATGTTGAGAAGCCTTTGGACTACTGTTTAGTAACTTTTCTGAGGAGGAGGGCAGTTCGACTACTGCAGTAATTCAGTCAAGAAATGAGGGTGGCTTGGGGCACCTGGGTGGCTCAGATTAAGCATTGGACATCAACTCCAGTCATGATCTCATAGTTCGTGAGTTCCAGCCCTGCATCGGGCTCTGTGCTGACAGCTCGGAACCTGGAGCCTACCTCAGATTCTGTCTTCAGTCTCCCACACTGTCTGCCCCTCCCCTGCTTGCGCTCTGTCTCTCTCTCAAAAAATAAATAAGCATTAAAAAATTAAAAAAAAAGAAAGAAATGATGGTGGCTTGAATGGGATTGGTAGTATGTCCATTTGGACGAGATTTGGCCACAAGAGTGATTTTTGTATTTTATATTTCTTCTGTTTATTAAAATGGGGCTTTCTTGGTTGTTACTTCTTCTAAGGAGCAGAATTTGGACAGCTCTAAAATTAGAGGACAGAAAAGGACAAAGTGTTTATAGCTGAAGTCTAGTACACAGTTTGGTTGATTTTGGTTGTAGCTGGTGCTTTTCTGGTATAATTTACCTTAAATGTTTGCAGGACTTACCCCCTAATTTAGGTGTCTGCTCAAATGCTACTGCCTCAGAAAGAGTTTACCTGTTCATTGTTTTAAAGAGCCACTCCATCACTCCCAACTCCTTACCCTGTTTTTTGTCTTTGTGATCCTTTTCCTTTCTGACTTTTTTAAGAGGTGATGGGGGGAGAGGCAGAAGAAGAGGGAGAGAGAGAATCTTAAGCAGGCTCCATGCTCAGCACAGAGCCCGATGCAGGGCTCTGTCTCATAACCTTGAGATCATGGCTTGAGCCAAAATCAAGAGTTGGATGCTTAACCAACTGAGCCACCTCGGTGTCCCTCCTATCTGACTTTTTAAATTTAATCAATATATTTGTTTACTTTCTGCCTCTCCCTACTGGAACATAAACTCCAAGAAAGCAGATTTTTCATTTTTCTTTCACTGCTCTATTCCTATTGTCTAGAACAGTGCCCGGCATAGAGTAGGTGCTAAATAAATATTTATTGAATAAGTGAGTGAATGGATGGATGGCTTGGGTTGCGGGGCCCATGCTCATTTGCCTGACTGATTGATTAGCTTCAAGTTTACTTCAAATAGTAACCAAAGACTGACATTGTTGTTTCTCCCTTGCTTCCTAGGAAATAGTTAACTAAAAGGAATCTGCCCCACTACTGCAATCAAACCAGATGCCTTCTTTCACTTCACCAGACCAAGGAGATGACCTGGAGGCCTGTGTTTTAAGATTTTCAGACCTAGATTTAAAAGACACAAGGCTTATCAATCCCAGTAGCAGTCTCAAAGCAGAGTTGGATGTCAGTACAAAAAAGAAATACTCATTTGCCAAGAAAAAGGTAAAATTGCCGCATTGCTATGTATGCTTCATGATCATGTATGTATAGTTAGTTCAGGTGCATCTATTAATAGCTCATCAAGGCTGGCCTCCAGGGGACAGAGGCCTAGTGAGACAGAAGGCTGCTGCCATGCTCAAGGCAAGGTCTAGTTAGGGTCATTAACTAGTGATCTTAAGTCAGTGCCAGGCAAAGAAGAATCATAGGCAAGATGTGGCTGTGGAATACTTACGGCTGAGTACTTGAGGACAGATCCTAGATAGATGGGCTGAATTCCTTTTCCCACCTAGAGTTAGGGGAAGAATCCCAGGATCCCAGGAGACCTTGTCATACGAAGAGCAGACAGGCAATAGGGCAGCTGCCATCTAAGACTCCTGATCTGGTCTAGCTGGCTGGGTTCTTCTGGTTAGGACAAGGGACAGAACAGCCCAGAATGGTTGTGCAAGCTTACTAAGGACAGTTGGGATTGGATTATAATGCGAGGTGATATTGATGTGCTGCTCTTCTATGCCATTTATCCTTTTTTTTCAGAGATCATTGACTCAAACCTCCTGTTGAAGGTCAGAGGAAGGAAAATGACCTGAGGACATGCAACTGAGACTTAGTTTTCTTACCCCCAGTCTGCTGTCCTTCTTCCACAGTTAGCTTTCGTTGGCTTCATGTCAATGAAGAATAGATGTCTCTGCCTATAACTTCTTATCCACCACCCCTCTATTCTCATCTCACACGGATGTCCTTGAAAATAAAACCCAAAGGGTACAAAAAGTTTTTTTCAGATATTATCTTGCAGTAATTTCAGGCTTAGAGGAAAGTTGCCAGCATTGTACAGAGGACCGTCATATCTCCTTTGCACATAAGCTCCGTTCATGTGTCATCACTTGTTCCAAATGGCTGTTATAGATCCACTCCAGGGTGTTGCACCGAGTTGTCATGTCTTATATCTTCTTCAGCCTGGAACACTTTCTCATTTTTCCCCTGAAATCATGACCATGACATTTTTAAAGATTACATGACTTGTTTTGTAGAACATCCCTTTGTTTGATCTTCATTCATGTTTCCTTATGATAGATCCAGGTTAGTGGTTTTATTCCCACGGCTATCCCACAAGAGATGCTGTGTTCATCTGGCGACAGTCTATCAGGTGGTTCACAGTGGCCATGTGTCCCATTGCTGGTGGTGTTAGCTGTGGTTACTTGATTAAGGGAGTGACTATCAGATTTCTCTGTTATAAAATTATTCTTTTTTCCCTTTTAAGAAATCAGTATTTGTGGGGAGAGGGGAGATACTTTGAGACTGTGTAAATATCCTATTCCTTATCCAACTGTCATCTACTAGTTTTAGATTCTTTGCTGTTTCTTTGCTTAGTTGTTACGGTGATGGCTACTAAAGGGTGATTTTCTAATTGCTTCATTCCTTCTAGATTTACTACTTAGCATTTTGCTGTAAGGAAGAGTCTTCTTTTCTCCCAAATTATTTGTATCTTTGAGGACTGTAGGTTTGCATTTTATTTGTTGGGGTATAGTCCATCATGTGATGATGGTACTGTGATGCTCAGGTTGTCTCAGATTTGGCTGGGTGCCCTTTCAAGGTAGTAGCTATGTCCTTTTGACTTGCTCCCATCATTGTTTGAGCATTTCCTTACTTTCTGACTCAACAGGATGTTCCAGGCTCATCTTGTATTTTCCCTGCCCCATCCTTGGAATCAGACATTTCTTCAAGGAGCTCTGGTTGCTTCTAATGAAAAACCACAACGTGGAGACTCAGCAGGCTCATTGCTACTAAATGTTGCTTCTCCCAGGACCTCTGGTGTACAAAGCTAGGAGAATATGTAGATGAGTACATAAACGTCTACATGTACCATACATATATTTCTATATTTACTACCATCTCAGTATTACTCACACCGTGAGCTCCTATCCACACTTCACTTTCATTCCAGCATCACAACGGTTTTTCTTATCTCTCCCTTTCCCATATTTATAACTTCCCTATTTGATGAGGTTTAGTGAGAAACTTGGCTCTGATTAGTCCCAATGTATTTCCTTATTTTCATATTCTCTTGTATGTAATCAGTCCCTCCTGCCAAGCTGGGCCTCCCAGGGCCTGCCTTCCTGCAGGCTTCACCCACCTTTGAGCTGAGCTGCCATCCTGGCTCTGGCCTGCCTCCCCCTCTTGAACAGACCCCACATGGGCCCTAAGTGCTGCTGGGTCCTCAGTGCCTTGTTCACGAGGCCTTATAAGACCAGATAAGATTCGAAAATCAAAGTTTAATACAAAGAAGCACGCATGTTGACATACATGCTATCTCCTTTTTTTTTTTTTTGCCTATCTGGAAGGATTCACTGCAAGAGAGGCTAAAAATGCCCTGCAGTATAATTTCATGCTACCCTTCCTGGTGTTTCAGTTTGAGGCAGTCCAGATACAGCTGTGTTCAGCTAGAGGATGGCCCCACAGCGGCGCTTCATATCCGTTATCAGTGTTCAGAGTGCCCGTTTTTGGATGCTTTACAGCAGTCTCCAAATGCATTATACACACACACACACACACACACACGTATATATAAATATCTCCCTTCCCATTAGACTAGGGGGGAACAGTTGTTGAGAGACTGGTAATCATAGATCCCACTTAGCCTTGATTGTACATCAAAAATACCACAGAACTGAAGAACAAATAACAAGCTAGGAAAAAAATTTGTGATAACTGTGATCCAACAAAAGGTCACTAAAACTGCTTACAAAACAGGAAGAAGATACATGCCAAAATAGAAAAACAGGCAATAGATATAAATAGGCGGGGTCCCTGGGTGGCTCATTCGGTTAACTGAGGTCATGATCTCACTGTCCATGGGTTCGAGCCCCACATCGGGCTGTTTTATTCTAGATATTTATTTAAATTAGATGTTTAAAGAGGTGTAAAAAGATGTATGAATGGAATGCTCACTCAGGATTGCTTATTTGCATCACCCACTTGCCCTAATTGCAAATCTTGGAAACAAATGTCCATTTTTTAGGAATTGGTTAAGAGAATTATGGCATACCCATAGTTTTCTGTTTAATATTCTTAATAAATATAAATCATTTTTACAAAAACAACAAAATTATTTTCCAAAAAAACAAATTAAAACATTTTGGTACATTTCTTTCCTACCTTTTTCAGTGTAATTTTTAAATGTTGAGATTACACTGTATGAGCAAATTTTATCCATTGTTTTTCATTTAACATTATATCACAAATATTTTCTCATATAACTTAAAATGAGCTGCTCAACATTCCATAGTAAGTATATTCCATACTTGACCGCTTTCTTTTTAGATATGACTGATAATGTTGTTTGTAATGTTTTACTAATATTCATCTGAAATTCGAGTCCTTCCCTTAAGAACAGTCCCTAACAAATCTTAGGTTGAGGTTTAAATTTTACAAATAAAACAAACTCAGGAAGCTCTCCTAAAGAAAACTGGACATACAACTAGAAACCCATGTGGAAGGGTAACGTCAGGGATTCACTGAGACTTCTGCCAGCCTTATACCTAAGGTTAACAGTGGCATATTTGAAATGTAATTGCAGGCATTTGCCCTTTTTGTCAAAACCAAAGAAGTTCCAGCACATCCTTTTGAATGTAAAGAAAAATGGTGGAAATGTTGTCAACAGCTGTTCAGGGACCAGATCGGCATCCATAGACATGTGGCCACACAACATGCTGATGAGATCTGCCACCAGACTGCTTCCGTGTTAAAGGAGCTGGCTGTGACATTGAACACCTCAAAGAGCCTGAAGTCCGAAGACAATAGGAATCCTCTAAAACAGTACCTGACCTGTAACTGGGAAGTGTCCGCTTGGCTCCCTGATATAAGCTGCTTCAGCCCTGATGAGCTAATAAGGTAAGGATTTCATTCTGTACTTTTGGTTTAATTTTACCAGTTTTTCCAGCCACAATAAAATACCACTAACTATGGACTAAAATGGCAAGGTCCTTAAGCACAGGATTTCTCTATGGGTCTAAGCCAGCTGATAACCACATATTCTGTATTATAGAGGCTGTGGTATATACCCATGTAGCTGGCAGCTTTCACTAGGTTTTGTGGAAGGCTACATCTTACCTTGGAACAGAAAATTGCATTAGTGTTTTCAAAGATAAGTTGGAAGCCTTAGAAATTGTAATGATTCCTCTACCCTGAATAATATCAGAACTTAAAAAAGCATATTTCATTACTAAATATGTTTTTCTGAGTTGACCGTGTTTTAGAAAGGATGTTAATTTAAAAAAAAATTTTTAATGTTTATTTATTTTTGAGAGAGAGAGAAAACATGTGCGAGTGGAGGAGGGGCAGAAAGAGAGAGGGAGACACAGAATCAGAAGCAGGCTCCAGGTTCTGAGCTGTCAGCACAGAGCCCAACACAGGGCTCCAACTCAACAAACTCTGAGATCATGACCTGAGCCAAAGTCAGATACTCAACCAACTGAGCCACCCAGGCACCCCAGAAAGGATGTTAACTTTTAGAACTGGGGCACAGGATTAGAAGTTTAGATCCTGCCTTTGAAAAACTCACCAAATTATATTGCAGAATTCTAGAGGACAAATTTCTGATTTTAAGCAATTCCTGAACTATTTGGTGAATAGGAAATATCCAAATGTAATATACTTTTGTCATTACTATTCAGTGTCAAATACCTCTTGTCTATCAAGAAAAGGAGAAAGTTAGAGAATTGAACTTGGGCTCAGAATTCAGCTAGTCACTAAAATTCTTTATATTTCCCCACCTCTAACATAGTAATAATGATTTATACTGAATTAGATACAATGATGATGTTAAGAGCTAAACTGTAAAGTGGCCTCTTTGCTTCTGGATGGCCCTGTGCCTCAAGGAATTTGCTCTCCAGTGAGAGAAACAAAAAAAAGGATACATGAAAGGATATGAGGTAGGCTACATATTATCAGTTAAATTGTGTGGTACAGATAATTTGTTACAGTGGTTTAAAGGAAGGGAAATAGGCTCTAAATAGATAATATTTCAGAGGAGAGTAGGCCCTGCAATGCGATGAGGGTATTGATGAGGGTGTCAGATCCCAGAGCTGGATGGGACCTTCATTATCATCTACCACAGCATTCTCTAAATCTGTTCCGTGCAACACCAGCTCTGAAGGATGCTAAGAGGTATTGAAAAGAGGTGCAAAAGACAAATTCATTTGGGAAGCACCAGGTTAAAAATGTTCTTTACTGCAAGACCTTTCGGAGCCTTCAGTAGATAAGGGGCTTTCACTGAGATTCTCAAAGAGAGAGATATTGTGTGCAAGATTTCCCCAACATGTGATTTCGTAGAACAGCTTCAGAGTACACTTTGGGAAATGCAGTTTATTTAATTCTCCAGTTTTAGAGATGAGGAAATCAATCTCAGAGATGATAAGAGACCAACCCAGGTCCCACGACTAGTTAGTATGAGACAGCACAGTGCAGTAGAAAGAGTATGGATTCTAGTGTCAGAAGACTGTTGTTCGAGTCTTGACTGTCACTCTGTAACTTTCTCACCTGGGAGGAATCGCAGCCTTGGTTTACTCAGCTGTAAAGTGGGGATAATAATAGTCCTTCTCGTGGTTAAGATGATTACATGAAAACTGGAAGTGAAACCTTGATGTACGATGAGAGATTCAAAAACAGATATGACCTGGTCTTCGAGGATAAGCCAGAAATGCCTATAAAATGGGTTATTGATTCTTGTCTCATGGATATGATGATTAAATGAAGAAATGAAAGTAAACTCACTTTTTGTAAGTAGATACTTTTTGTAATGCAGATACTGTCATCATCAGAGCAAATACTGACCAGAGCTGCTACTTCTCTCAGGACAACTGTAGGAGAAAGTTAGGCATGAGTTGGTCCGTCGCGGCCCGTCCTCTGATGCTTTCTGGGTGTACTTGTGAACTCTGGCTGCCTTATGCCAGTGACTCAAATGCTTCTCCCTGTGGGTTTCTTCTTCTAGGGGCCAGGGCAGTGACGAAGGGGAGGTTCTACTTTATTACTGCTACCGTGACCTGGAGGATCCCCCCTGGGTCTGTGCCTGGCAGACGGCTCTGTGCCAACACCTGCGCCTCACAGGCAAGGTAACACCTCTCACACCGTATCCTTCATGGGGCTCCTCTTGTCTCCAGTTTGCATTACAGAGCTTATGCTCACAACAAAAAGGATTCACTGTTAGGTTCTGCAAAATCCTGCTAGGCTTTTAAGTAGACTGCTAAACAGTTATTAACATGGCATTTTATGACTATTTAATGGTATAGACTAAGAATCAGCAGGCTTTTCCTTACAAAGCAAACTAGTAAGTATTTTAGGCTTTGCACAAAAAGTACTCACTCTTGCTTCTATAAACCCTAAAATTGTGTGTGGAATTGTGACAAAATTATAACAGGATATAGTTGGATTAGTTATGCAATATTTCTTTTCAGTTGTCTAGCCATTGTGTATTGTTTAAAAACTGAAGTTTAAATCTTTATGATCTTTCCTGCTAGATAGGCCATTCCTTGCCAGAAAATTCCTATAGTCTGTACTCAAAAAGTGCTTAAAAGTTGAATTTGTTGATTTTTAAGTCCATATGTGTTTTCTAAACAAACAAACCAACGAGCAAACAACACCTACTCAACCGTGCCACTGTAACATGAAAACAACCTTAAACAATAGGTACAAGACGTGTACGGCTGTGCTCCGATAAAACTATGCAGAAGCAGGTACGATTTCCTGACACCTGGCATTAGGAAATGTTCTTGATGTGCTAGCTGGAAAAAAATTTCACAGACCTATAAATATAGGTCTGATTCCAAGTTGCTTCTTCATTTTCCTAGAACATGCCATTACCATTTTGTGGTCTTGACATTTGCTGCTCCCTTCCTTCTAGGATGCTTTCCTCCTAGATCTTCCCTTGGCTCACTCCCCACTGCAGATCTCTGCACACATCTTACCTCCTCAGAACTCTGATCCAAAGTAGTCCTCTCTCTAAACCTTGTCACTTACTGTCGCCTTCTGCTCAGGCAATTTCTAAGAATTTGTTACTATCTGAAAATATAATCCTTGTTTAATTGGTTACAACCTGTCTCCCTAATAAAAGCTAAATGAGGATAGGAACTTTACTTAATTGAAATACTAAGAATGCTTAGTGCTAGAACAGGGCTTGGCGCATAGCAGAACAGTAAATATTTGGGGAATGTTGAATAAAGAAATGAATATATGTTTGTAATAGAACCGCAAGTGTTTGTGTATGAAGATGGAAGGTAGTAGATACCCAAATGTTAATCATGATTATGTCTGCATGATAAGATTGTGGATGGTTTTTGTTATTTTTCTGAAACATTCTTGATGATTACACGTATACACATCTATATAGACATAGACTTATATATGCATATATGTGTATGTGCATACACATATATACATATAAAGCTTAGAGACAGAGACAGTTAATATTTTTTAAATATATTTTTTGAAGATGTATTTATTTTTGAGAGAGAATGCAAGCAGGGAAGCAGCAGAGGGGGGCGGACAGAAGATCTGAAGCAGGCTCTGTGCTAATAGGAACGAGCCCAATGTGGGGCTTGAACTCGTGAATCGTGAGATCATGACCTGAGCTGAAGTCAGAGGCTCAACTGAAGGAGCCACCCAGGTTCCGCAACAGATAATGTGTTTTTAAAAACTCAAAAGGTTTTTTTCAAAAGAACTAAATTCCCTCTGAGATCCCCTTGGGTTATGACATTGTACTATCTTAAACCTAATCTTTCCCACACATGTTTTTAAGTCCCTGAGGCAGTCGTTTGATCAGTGATATTTTCCACACCAATGTTTTCTAACAGATGGTGCCAAAAGCTTCCTTCACCTCATTCAGTTCATTGTCACATCCTGCCATTTCTACCTCTAAAATATCCCTTGTGTCCATTCAGTTCTGTCCTCCCCTTCCACCACCTTAGACCATGCCCCACCCTCTCTTGTCCATTTCAGGAACTTTTTTTAATTTTAATTTTTTAAAAAATGTTTATTTAATTTATTGTGTGTGTGTGAGAGAGAGAGAGAGAGAGAGAGCCAGCAAGGGAGGGGCAGAGAGACAGGGAGAGAGAGAATCCCAAACCCCGACTTGGGGCTGTCTCGCAAACCTTGAGATCACGACCTGAGGCTAAATCAAGAGTCTGATGCTTAAGGACTGAGCCATTCTAGTGCCCCTAGGTAGCCTTTAATCTATTCTTGTTCTTCTGTCCTTGCCTGCCATTTAATCCATTCTCCACACTGCAGCCTGAATCATCTTAAAAAGTAAATAAAACACCTCTGTGCTTTCCTCATAATCTCTCAGTGGCCATCTAGTACAGTCTTGAGTAAAACCAAATCCTTGACATACCCTTAGGTACCTGCATGATTTAGCTCCTTCCTACCTTTTCTGCCTATCTGATGTCTACTCTGGCGACATGGGCTTTCAGGTTTTTTGGAGCCCACAAAGGTTTTTTGCATCTTTGGGCCTTTTTCCAGGCAAACTGTCTTAAAGGAACTCTCCCACACCCACTCAGTTTCTCTTGTAAAATTTTTATTCTTCAGTTCTCAGTTTGAATGATACTTTCTCAAAGACACTTTTCTTGACCTTCAATCTAAATTAATTTTTCCCAGTACACCCTTGCATAGCGTCTTGTAGTTATTTTTCATAGCATTTGTCAGTTTGTAATTTTTATCTTAATATCTGTGACCGCCCTTAGTCTGTAAGCTCGAAGAAGGCAAGAACTCTTTTTTAACTCCTAATTCCTAGCACAGTTTCTGGTGCATAGTAAAAACTTGAGTAAATATTTGTGAAATGAATACATTTATTGTCACCTCTGTTTAGAGGATGATGGATGTTCTCACAGTGAACCTGAATGTACTATGAAGTCAATCTCTTTCCTTTTTTGGGGGGACAGATTTTTATTCTTGGCCCAGCCGGAGGTGAATGAGCAGTGAGGGTCCCTATCCACAAGGTGGCAGCACCTGCCTAGATCTTAGTCTAAATCTTTGGGCTGCAATGATACATACCCAGTTTACTGAGGTAGTTTTCTGCTTTTGGGAGATGTGGCAGAGTATTAACATTCAGGTAGGGAAAGAAGAGAACTTAGAAATTCCAGAAAGAAACTTCTTATTCCTATTGCTATAAACTCCTTATTGTCTCAAGAAATTTGAAGGGACACAATGGAGGCTTTGGAAGGGAAAAATTACATGATTTGGAACGAATATTATCTGGTTTTGAATCTCAAATCTACCACCTACCAACTCTGTGCCCTTCGGCAAGTTACTTGATTTCTCTGAGCTTCTGAGTCCTTTTCTGTCAAATGGGGATTATGGTATCTACCTTTCAGGATTATAATATAAAGCTCCTATATCATAGTAGGTGCTCAATAAATAGTAACTATTGCTCCTTATTCTTGACGTACAAGGGTTTCCTCACCAAGGAGCTACTTCGAAAGTTTCCCTTGAAGAACCTTAGGGATTGAAAGTCTAGCACATGAGTTTGGATTGCTAAACAGATTGCTCTGCCCCAGCTTTATAGGGATTAGACATCCTTGTCTTTTATTTGGGTTTTGAGATTAAAATAACATAGGAAAGAATCTACTAGCCTACCCTAAAGACAGTTATGTAGAAGAATGTACTTTTATCTGCCACGGTGAGAAACAGTTTTAGAGTAAATTCCGTGACACTTATACTGGTTCAGCTCTTTTTCTGTGTAGACCCTTGAAAAAAAATAAGTTGATTGTGGGTATAGTAGTCTGTACAGCAGAGATGGCATATTCTTTCTACTTTTCTCTCCCATGCCCAGAGCAGGTTTTATCAGATTGTAAACGTCTTTCTCAAGGATCCAGAACCCTCATAGTGGAACTCTGGCGTTGGCTTATGAAATGAATCCATTTATATACATGAATCAAGGGAGGTAACAGAGTATCTTCTCTGGGCCCTGAAAAAGGGCAGCCTTGTAAATTTTTTAAATTCTAATGCATTGGTAGGTATCGTTCTCTAAATGGTAGTAGGGATCTAGGACCTCGAATTACTCTCGGTAGAGTACCATGATACTAGAGCGGTCTACTTTCTCTCTAGTACTTTTCTCCAGAGAACTCCTTCTAAAGATGATCCAACTTTGGGGCGCCTCGGTGGCTCAGTCGGTTGAGTGACCAACTTCGGCTCAGGTTATGATCTCGCGGTTCGCGGGTTCGGGCCCTGCGTCAGGCTCTGTGCTGACAGCTTGCTCAGACACTGGAGGTTGCTTCGGATTCTGTGTCTCCTTCTCTCTCTGCCCCTACCCCATTTGTGCTCTGTCTCTCTCTGTCTCTCAATAATAAATTAAAAAAATGTAAAAAAAAAATAAATTTAAAAAAATAAAGATGATCCATCTTTACCCTCATCCAAAGGGTTTTATAGTTCCAAGACAATTAACTCGGCAGGGTCCCCAGAGCATTGCCTCTTAAGGCAGGGGCCTGAATCCAGATTCTAATGTCCCCTAACCAGTGAAGCATTTTAAAGAGACTACAGTGTTTGAGAATCTTATCCAAAAGGCCTCAGATGTGGATACACATTTATTTGTTCAACAAATGAATCGAGGCCCTACTTGGCAGGCACTGTTCTAAGCACCGGCGATGCACCAGTGAACAAAACAGACAGAACCCCCTTGTGGACCTTGCGTTCCAGTGGGTGGGTTTGCGGTGGTATGCAGGGGTGTACTCACATACACTCCTAGCTCTCAGCTCTACTCTGTGTTTTTGGATTTGGGAAATATCTCCTCAGCAGTTCTCTTCATTGTTGGTTCTCTCTTATCTCTGTTTTATCAAGATGAAGAAATTGAGGTTCAGAGAAGTAAGTTAATTTTCTCAGGGCCACAAAGCAAGTGAGTGGCAAAGATGAGTCTTGATCCTAGATCTGCTGATCTGGATTAGGATTTAGGTTAAACTCAAAATTTATTTCTTTGAGCATTGAACAACTGGAGCTTTGTAGCAAATGGGGCTTTCCAGAAGTTTCACTCATTGCATTCTCTTGTTCAGTGCTTATCTATTGAGTACCTCATCTAAACTGTGGGCAGTGCCATTTTAGAAAACTACAAGTATCTTTGTGTGGTAACACTTTTGTTGTGTCTCTGCTTTTCCTGTTAAACTCATTGACATACCCAAGCCTCTTCTGCCCCGGGAAGATTTAAACTAAGCTAAGAACAGGCTGCATTCCCTTTCTCTCACCATCTTGTGTCCCAGGTTCGAATTGCTACAGAAGGAATCAATGGGACAGTTGGTGGAAGCAAACTGGCCACCAGACTCTATGTGGAAGCCATGCTTTCCTGCCCATTGTTTAAGGATTATATGTGTAAGGATGATTTTAAGGTAAGAAAAATTGAAAATAAAATGGATTTTGAGCCATTTGCTTCTGCCTCAGTGCCTCTTCCCTCTAGGCTCTGAAGCAGAGATTGGTGTGGAGAAATAAGCAGCCTTTCCCCATTAGGTCTTGAGGCAGTGCAGTCAAAGGAACACGCTCATTCCACTTCTTTACTTAGTCACTGTGCGATCTTGGGCAAGTTAATGCCCTTAATCTCCCTTCTTATTGAATAAGGGCATTACAGTTTGCACAGTATAACTCTAAAACTTAGATGCGTTTGCTCACTTGAGGGACCACGTGGCTATTTCGGGGCATCACTACTTTTTAGTAAACCTGGGATTACAAGATGAGCACTTCATACCACACGGGGCACAAAGCTGGGCTCCTTTGAGCGACCTCATGTTTTGTCACAGTAAGTGACACTGACTTACTAGTGTTAGTGCGGTGATGGTAGGAGACAGGTCGCTCCTCCTCCTACCAATTACATGCTCAAATTGCTCGGTGGTGTTTCTGTTTTATAGTTAAATGCTTATAGCCATAGGAACACCTTTTCAATTTAACATTTCTGTTCATGGTAGGTATGCAATAAATATTTATTAGAGTTGAATTATCTGAAACATTTTAGGCCTAATTCCCTTCCCATTAAAACATTAATTCTTACTTTGAAGTTTCTTAAGACTTCAGCTATTATTACAAAACAGATATAATTCTCGTACTTGGCACTTGACTTAGATCTGGAGATGGGAGAGTAAGACTGTATTTTGTTTTGTTTCTTATTGGCTAGACCAGCAAAGGAGGGGCTTGCTGTTTTCCAGAATTGCGTGTTGGTGTATTTGAAGAAATTGTGCCCATGGGGATCAGTCCCAATAAGATCTCCTACAAGAAGCCTGGTATGCTTGCTTTTAGAAGAAAAAGTTTGCTTTTCTTCACAGGGACAAAACTTAATATAGAAACAAATGTGGAAGTTAGACACTCTGATCAGCAATCCACTCTTTAAAATAGCTTTGGGGGTATGGAATGTAAGAAACAAAACAAAGAAAAAAGAGACAAAAAAACAGACTCAGATACAGAGAACAAATTGGTGGTTGCCAGAGGGAGGGTGGGTAGGAGGGTGGATGAACTAGATAAAGGGGATTAGGAGTACACTTAACTTGATGAGCACTGAGAAGTGTATAGAATTGTTGAATCACTATATTGTACACCTGAAGCTAATATGACCTTGTATATTAATTATGCTTCAAAAAAATGGCTGTAGGGTAGCTAGCATGTGGGTCTTTCAGTGCTTAAAGTGGTCTTCTCTTTGGTTCTATGGTAATTGAAGACACACCCGTTAGAATGCCTCATCTTAGTCTTCTTGATGACGGTTTGGCAAGAAGTTATTTTCTCTTTCCAGAGAAGGCAATCTGGGAAGAGTGTAATTATTACTTGTAAATAGTTCATCAACCAAATAATAGGCTTTTTGCTTCATGAAGGAAGCAGTGGCTTTCAAATCCAAAGCAGTTTGTTTGCAGGTGCTCTAGAATGTTCTCTTCCCCTTCTTCCCCATGGTTAACCACAGATGGTTGAAAGACATTTGTTTGGTGGGTTTTTTGTTTTCGTTTTGCCTTTTACTATGAAAATGATCAAACATTGAAAAAAGTAGAGAGAATAGTATAGTGAACTCTCCTGTACCTGTCATACGGCTTCAGCAATTACAGATTCATTGCCAACTTTCTTCTACACCCTGTCCCCTTCCCTCATCCTGGATTATTTTGAAGGGAATCCCAATGTCATGTCATTTCTTTACAAATATTTTAGTAGAGACCTCTAAAATATAAAAAAAAAATTAAATAACTGTAAAACCATTATCACATCTAAATATTTTTATAGTAATTCCTTAATATTATCAAATATCTGGCTAGTTCTTAAAATTGGCTAGACCAGCAAAGGAGGGGCTTGCTGTTTTCCAGATTGCATGTTGGTGTATTTGAAGAAATCGTGCCTGTGGGGATCTCATAATTTTTTAAGTTTGTTTCTGTTAAGATTCAAATAACGTCCACTCATTGTGGTGGATCCCTATGTCCCTTTAAGTCTCTTTTAACTTGTACATTTGCCTCCATCTTTGTTTTTTTCTCCCGTGCAGTTTATTTTTTTGAAGGAACTAGGTCATTTTGTCTGTGGTTCCCACCATCTGGCTAAAGCTGGTTGTATCTCTTCTGTCCTCTGTATTTCCTATAGATTGATAGTTAGACCTAGAACAGTGCTGCCTAATAGAACTCATGTGAAGCACTTATGTAATTTTATGGATTTCTTTAGTCTCCACATTTTAAAAGTAAAAGGAAGCAAGTGAAATTCATTTTAATAAATAGGCTTTAATGCAGTGTAGCCAAAATAGTTCAATGTGTAATCAATGTAAAAAATTACAAACGAGATATTTTACCTTTTTTTGCTACTAAATACCTGAAATCTATGTCACCCTTATCATAGCACATCTCAGGCTACATTTCAAGGCCCTGATATCCCCATGTGGCTAGTGGCTACTCTATTACATGCCTCAGATCTAGAGACCTGGTCAGAGTCCGATTTGATTTCATTTTTTCTTTCTTTCCTTTTTTCCCCCAAGACTGCCTGATAGGTAGCATTGTGCTCTTTCATCAGGAAGCACAAAGGTCTGATTGTCTGTGTTCACTTTCTAACATGGAGGGATTTAAAAGAATGCTAAGGGTGAAGTCAGAGGGAAATAGGAGTAGGATATACAAGCATGAGAGAAAAGAGACTCATGCATGAAGAGAGAAGGGCCCAAAAGGGCCATGTCTGCATGGTGTCCCTACCTTAGTGGGATGAGTAAGGAGCTCTTCCTTGGTGCTACAGGACGTTGCTTGGGGGGTTAGGGGAGAGTGGGCTCCAGGCAGTGCTGTGCTGCTTTGGGCCATGCTGTTTGAAGGCACCTCTTTTAAACATGTCCATCCGAGTCCCTGTCCCATGAGGCCTCCACAGGGCCAGTAGAGCAGCAGCAGGGAGCAGGCTTGGTTCTGTGTAGCGCCCTGTAAGTAGAAGTCTTAGCAGATTTCCAGCTTCTCATCACAGTTGGGAACCTTCCTTTCACCCCCGTTTTGGTGACATGTAATTACTTGATAATAACAAATCAATTCTGGCTCGTTACATTCTCATAGTCATAGGTCGGCAGGTAGGAACCCAGAGTCCTTGGCCATGCATGGGGGGCTCTAGCCCCACCTGAGTACTTAGCAGTTTCGGGTGGTTGTTGGGGTTCACCCTTAAACAGACGAGGCTCCTTTGGTGCCTACCATGTGTGGTGACTGCCATCCCCAGAGCCCTGTTTGTAAGGTGTGGTTAGTCCACGCTGCCAAATTCACTCCAAGTTCCTCACAATCCACTGAAATGTCTGGACCCAAGATACAGGAGTATTTCTGCTCTGGAAAGTCGAGAAGGCAAAGGGCCCCACCAGACTGAGGTTCTCTCTTTTTATCCTCCATGGGTTTTACTTATTTTCTTCCCCTCCTTTCTCTCCTGCATGCTTTAGTTTTTCCCTCCTTTCTATCTCCTGCGCTGCTCTCTTCCGTACCACTCTTGCTGTCAGCCCCTCCCACCCTGTCTTTTACTCATGCACACACACTTACACACCTTCTTCTTACCCTTCTGCATTTTTAAAGAATAGTCCAACTTCATTCCACAAATTGATACTCTCAGCTGCCTGTCAAGATTCTTAGCCTTGAACTTGGGCTCACCTTTGTTATAGTCAGAAGCCTATAGTCAAGCACATACATGCTCGTGCTCCTCCACACACAGCGAAAATGGAACACTGGCCATATGATGGACCAGCAAACCCACATGGCAGTTTAGATCCCAACTGTCTGGCTTTTATCACTGGGTTACACCAAGAGAATGGAAAATTCTTTTACTAATCATTTCTGAACCTCCAGGTCTCCATACCACTTATCTTTGGAGGAAGGAAAATGAGGATATCTGGAGTTACTAAACAGTTTCATCATGGTCATCAAATAGAGTTCTTTTCAGACCTAATTGCAATTATAAATAAAGGTTTGGGTAGAAGGAAATGGAGTAACATGTAAGTTATCAGGCTGGGCCAATTGTGATTGGGTTTTGTTTTTTGTTTTTGTCTTGTTCTAAGTAAATTTTTGGTTTGGTTTTAGGAGTCCATTTATCTCCAGGTGAATTTCATAGAGAAGTAGAAAAGTTTTTGTCTCAGACAAATGAAGGACAAAGGGATACTATCCTCCTGGACTGCAGAAACTTCTATGAAAGCAAAATAGTAAGTAGAGCTGGAATTGAGGTCAGTGAAATGTTAGGCCTCCCCCTGTCCACATCATGGCATGTTTCCCGAGGTGCAGCTGTGTATGCCTGCCTCTGCCCGAGTCACAAAGAGCTCCCCCGACTGCTAGCAGCTTCAGAGAAAACCCAGGTCTTTGAACTCAGGATCTGGTGAGAAAGTCTAAGAAAATAGGAATTAAAAGACATCTTGGCACATAACGTACTCTTTGGCTCCCATGTGCCTACCCTTGATATGTGTCAAGGATCCTAAAAAGTTTGCTTTGGGCAGCCTTTCCAGTTCTGCTGGGGACTCTGGGAAGGTGACCAGCAGCCCACCAGGCTTGTTTCTGAGTTCCGGATCTTGAAGGTGAAAGGTCAGAGTGTAGGATGAAAAACAGCAGCTAGTAAGTGAGGCCGACGCAGAAAGAACCTTTGTTCCTGCCAGGTATGTTTTTCTGATAATTTTCCTTCTGCTTCTCCTATGTTGTAGGGGCGATTCCAGGGCTGTTTAGCCCCAGACATCAGGAAATTTAGTTACTTCCCTAGTTACATTGACAAAAATCTAGAGCTTTTCAGAGAGAAGAAGGTGCTGATGTACTGCACTGGGGGCATCCGTTGTGAGCGGGGTTCAGCCTACCTCAAAGCCAAGGTGAGTGAAGACTCGTGGAGTCACTGCAGTATGGAGGTGAAGAAGGTTCTGCCAACAGCATGCAGTGAGCCTTCCATTCCCCACCTTCATTCCCTCTTGCACCCCCAGCCAGCCAGGGATTTATTTTTCCCTTGTATGGTTCCAGAGTAGAGTTTGTAAGTATAAAATCTGAAGTTCTTAAATCTCAAGATGTGGAAAGCACTTAATAGTCTTAGACACTCATCAAGTACAAAAGGGAAAGATTAGTGAGCATCTCCCTTTTCCTAATCCTTATGCCTGATCCTGAGAAGAGCAAATTCACATTACATGTCCCGACAGGTGTCCTTCTATATTTAGGGGACAGCAAAAATAGCTGGGCTTCCCAGGATCTAGCGCAAGGCCCTGACTGCTATCATCACCTGCCACTCTTCTGTGGAGCCTCTTACTCATCTCTGCCTGTCTCCTCAAATTTCTTCCTGTTTTTCCTCACATAGGGAGTATGCAAGGAAGTGTTCCAACTCAAGGGCGGCATCCACAAGTACCTGGAGGAGTTTCCTGATGGTTTCTACAGGGGAAAGTTGTTTGTTTTTGATGAGCGTTATGCCTTATCCTACAACAGCGATATAGTGTCAGGTAGGTGGGCACAGGCCGGAACCTAAACCTCTACTCGGGCACGCTCTCTGTATGAAGCATTCTGGAAGGCAGGCCAGTACTGGTTACATGAAGAAGAAAACAAGGAGAAGAAGGAACGTAGTATGACCATTTCCCAGCAGAGTTGGAGATGCAGAAGTGGAGCAGACAGAGCCCTGGACCAGGAATCAGGAGGCCTATATTACTGTCTTGGCTTCCCGTTTCCTGTTTAGGCAAGTCCTTTACATTGGGCATGGTGCCCCTTGCTCTGCCTCCATGCTAGGGCTTGAACTAATAGGCTGAATCAAGGACCTTAGCCAGGAGTTGATATATAAAACTTAGGGGTTCTGTGAATTTGGATGGAAAAATAATTACATCTTTATTTTCGCAACCCCGCACTACACGTAGCACTTCCTTCAGTTGTTAATGTAAGCAACAAATCAGTAATATTAGATACACCAGTGACTGTCATCAACAGAAATCACAATATTTTCATATAGTAATTAGAGTTGTTGCAGACATCTCCAAATAGCATTTATGTTCGTCATTGTCTCAAAATGGAAGTATTAGGCCCCCACTATCTTATTTCATGTGTTAATAAATATCTTACTATGTCAGAGATTTTTAAAAATGTTTTGATAGTTTATATTTCTATATAATTTGCTTCCTTGTAATCCTATGTATTTTATTTAAAGAACCTCCTCTTTAGACGATCTGTAGACACATGTGGTAGGTGAGGTACTTTTGAGTGGAGGGTGGGGCATTCTGAGGTAGGAGAAGAACCCACGGCCAAGGCAGGGGTAGCCTCAGGAGGGTGTGAGCTCAAGAAGCCTGTGGTTTGTCTGTAGTTTTGAGTCCTCCCTGATGTGTGGTACCCGATGAGGACAGTAAGAGGAGGCTGGAAATAATCCGTAAGAAAAATGGCTCTTTCCCTTGAATGCCATAATTTTGAACCGGAAAGGTCACAGACAGACAACCCTAGTGGCTGTTGTAATTTTCTAGAACTCACAGCTGTGATCAGTGACTGAGATTGAATTACCACTCAGATAATGAATAAGATTTGAGTGTGATTGTCCTCTCGCCTTTCTTCTTGAACTTTTTATTAATTTTTAACAGTCTTAGATGTGTGTCTCTTATTGAAAACTACTTGAGATCTGTCTTGGAGCTAGGTGGAGTATAAATTATAAGTAAGTAGAAATAGTGGATTTCGGGAATGTTACTGAGGAAATGTTGGCAGGATTTGATGAGTACTTGCATGAGAATGCGAAGGCAAGAAAGAGAGAAGGCCCGAAGATATAGCTTAAACTAGTTAAGGAGACTTTAAGATCGGTGATGTTGTCCACAGTAACAGAAAGTCAGCAGGGAAGAACAGGCTGAGAAAATAGGTAATGGGAGTTCTAGGAATCAGGTGGGCAGGTGTCGCTGGGACTGGCAGGACCTCCGGCCTGGGGAGGAGGGGTGTGGATGTAGAGGTGGGAAGAAGTGGAATGTAGATGTGGGATCATCTGTACACATGTATGTTGTTTCCCATGGTGAAGGGAATGACCTAAAAAGGGAAAAGACCATTGAATGAAGGGGTAGTTGGCCAGCTTTGGAATAGTTAAAGAGAGAAACAATATTACCTGTTTTCTAAATGGGAAAAAGAAAAAAATGAGTCACTGAATGCTGGAATCAGGAAGACAATTCCCAGGTGAACCTCCTCTGTTCCCCAAAAAAGGGTGGGGGTGAAGGAGCATTTTTTGGTAGAGGACAGGAAACTTATAAAACCTTCCCAGGCCCAAGAGGATATATTAGCTGATGTGCTAAGAGTTATATTTAGGAATTGGAGAAGCGCCTGTCTACATGTGCACACGCGTATGTGTTTGTGTTTATAGCTAGGGCTTTTCTTTCTTCCCCAGAATGTTCATACTGTGGAGCCCCATGGGACCAGTATAAACTCTGCTCGACTCCCCAGTGCCGCCAGCTCATCTTGACCTGCCCTGCTTGCCAACAAGAAGGATTCACGGCCTGTTGTGTCACGTGTCAAGACAAAGGGAGCAGGCTGGCTTCACGTCCCACCCAGAGCAGCTTTAAAGAGGAGTGTGAGTGTACAGCCCGACGGCCACGCATCCCCAGCGAACTGCCACAGCAGGTGCGGCTCCCCGCGAGCCCAGAGCCAAGGCCTGACATCGGCGAGGATGGGCCGTGCTTACTCGAGCGGCACCATCAGCATCTCCCTAGGCCTTCACAGAGCTAGGTTCTCGGTGACCATGCGCTGGAGAACATCAGAGCTGCGGCAACAGAGAAGCCGGGGACGCCAGCATCATAATCTGGGTGCCGTGTCTGCCACCTAAACCTCAGCGGGGGAGGGAGGGAAAGGGAGTTGGGTTCTGCCCACGTACCTAAAACATTTGACTCAAGATGCCAGAGGGACACCTGGGTGGCTCGGTTGAGCGTCAGACTTCAGCTTAGGTCATGATCTCGCGGTTTGTGGGTTTGAGCCCTGCATCGGGCTCTGTGCTGACAGCTCAGAGCCTGGAGCCTGCTTTAGATCCTATGTCTCCCTCTCTCTCTGCCCCTCCCCTGCTCACACTCTGTCTCTCTCTCTCTCTCAAAAACAAACTAAAAAAAAGAAGAAGAAGATGCCAGAGCACAGAAAAAAGCGCTGTGTGGGATCCCAAAGCTGCCAGGGGAGACAGCCTTGAGCCTGGGGACCAGCTCATGCCCTCTCTGTGCCATGCAGCAGGCTGGTGGTAGTCATTGGCCTTGTCAGCAGACTTGTCCATCCTGGTGGCAGAAGTGGGAAAGCTATAGCCCCGGAGGTGGACGCCTCGGAAGGAGGCCACTCAGGTCACCTAACATCCACCACCTCTGCCCTCATCTCCTCTCTGGAGCCTGAGAGGCTAAGTCGGGATCTGCAGACTACGGCATTTGACTCACCTCCTGCTTTTGTAAATAAAGTTTTATTGGAATAGCCACACCCATTCATTTACACATGATCTATGGCAGAATCAAGTAGTTACAGCAGAGACCTTGGGGTGTCTGCCCCTTTAGAGAAAAAAATTGCCCTTCCCTGGTCTCAACCAACAGCTCATCTGATGAAGCAGATGGTCTTAAAGATGTGGGCCACCTTCATTGTTTTATTGATTTGGTTTCTGTCAGAGAGCGTCCCCTAATATAGTCTCTGCTTCCCCCAGTACCCACATGCTTAGCTTTGAAGTATTCTCTTTGGAAGATTCAAATGAGCTTGAGGACACGGACATTTGGGTAGTTTTTAGATGAACACCTCAGGACAGAAGACACATTTTGAGTAAGGCCATTCAGCACCACCCTGGTAGTTTCCCAGCCTTCTGGCCAACATGTCAGGTGCGTGTCCGTCACCCTAGTCGCAAGAAATACATATGCAGCCATCCATAGACCAACAGATTTAATCTTATATTGCAGTTTCCAGTGATGCGGAATACAGCTGCAGTTTGTGTTTCAAGGAGAAGCCCAGTGGGGAGGGCCTAGTGCAGCAGGGTGCCACTCCTGGGCCCATCTGCAGCCTCAGTAGACGCTCTCCCATAGTGGTGAGGCCCTGGCTTCGCCTCTGGTTACCCTGTACCGTCCACATCATCACAGTTCAGTGTGCAAGACTTTGCCTTTTTCGTCAAAAGCCTCTGCTCAGTGCTCTGCAGCTTAGTCTGTGCTCGTCAGCTCTTTGGGCTGTCCTTTATCATAAGATTTGCTGAATCACTCATGAAAATAACTCCCAAGCAACAGAAATGCTAGTTTAACTGGCACTGTGGTATATTAAAAGGCACAAGGGCATTGTGGCTTAACATTTTTGCTGGATCCCAAGAGATGCACATGATGTGAAAAAGAGATCTGGCAGAAACACCAGTATTGCATTTGCAGAATAATCACCTTGGGATGGTTTGGCCAGGGTTTCCTAATTATTTAATATCTGGATTTTCTTCACCATTCGCCTTCAGAGGCTTAATTTACAGGCATGAGATCAGTGGTGACTTGTCTAATAAGTGGTGTGACACATGGTTGACGTCCGTAAACATGGCCGAAATGGACTAGAAATTTCTCTATTGTTTTACCTCCCAGAAGCCATTGGCCCACGAAAGGTGGTTTCAAGTATTTGGCCATAGGTTTTCACATTGTTGAGGTTGACATTCAGTAAGGAAAAAATTATTACTGATTCCAATATTAAATTGGAAATAAATCCCAGATGTTCCTAAAGAACACTCAGGGAGCTGTCTGCTGCCTGGGATTGGTGAAGAAAGGATGGCTTGAAACGTGAAATTTCACCATTGGCTTTTCAATCATTTCCTCGTATCCAGCAAAAGGAATCTCACGTTCTTTGAATCATGGCAGAGCTCTGTGGCTTCAGTCGCTCTTTCTTGTGGGGCAAAATTGTGCTCCTGGCCCAGTAATCAATTTGGCAACTTTAATCTTTAGGTTTTTAAATTTTTAAGGAGGATTAATAATGATGATCTGTTCACTGGATACCTAAGATCAAATTCATAATAAAGTATTTTATAATGCTTCTCAACCATGCGGAAGAGCATGCTGTTTATGCGTGTGTTACACATTTCTAAACACACCTGAAACACCACGCAGCAAGGCCCCTGAAATTGGGCTCCCAGGCTTAAGTCCCATGCTAGAACATCTTCAGTAAGATCTGTTGGTTTGGGGTCTTCTTAAGTTTTTAAATAATAACCAGACTGAACTTCTGTGACTAAAGAAAAACTTCACATTAACCATAGTTTATAAAATTTTCAACTACAACCACTAGTTAACCTAAAAACCTTAGTGCATAAAGAACTGAACCACGAAAGGGTTTTGTGCCGGCATTTTGCCTTCTGGTTTCCACTGCAGAGCACAGATTATCAGTAGAACATGTGCAGTTCAAAGGCATGGTCGTCCCCTCCACACATTAGACACCACTTCGGACCTTGGGAATGATGGGCCCAGTCAAGTCCGCGAGCCTCCTCTTCCTCACTGGAAAGGAATAGAGAGGAGATAATAAGCCAGTTGACTCTCTGTGTCAGGAACCACTTCTGTGGCTCTGAGAAAGCCATGTGAAGCTTCTTGCTAACTTTTTGGTTAGCAAAGTCTGAAGTCTGTGGCTTCTAGAGGACAGTTATGTGTGAGTTGGGCAAGAGCCCTCCCACTGGTCAGCGTTCATGGATGAGGGTCTGTGGTAGTGTTGACTCATTCATAAATTACTTCTAAGCCGCTGACCACACAGGCATAAAACCCACTTTCTCCACCGCCACAGTTTTTGCTTTGTACACAAGCGGCCCTGCAGTTGAAGCTCTTTCCTCCGGCTCAGATAAGAGCTAAAGTTCAGTTGATCTTAATGAGAGTAGGGTCTTAACCTGCTGGAATCAATTCCCACAGCTCTTTCTCAGAGCTCCTGGCCCGCATCCTGCCTTGTAAAAATGTTTCCACCCTGAAGATTACCCTGCAGTATCTGTGTCCCCTTAGTGTTAACCTTGACATTTTCCCAGGGGCAAGACAATTGAAGCTCAAATACTGTTCACATAACAAAGTAGGTAAATGCCATAAAGAGGAAAGCACTAGCTGAGAGGTTGCAGGATTGAGTCATTGAATAATAGGATGACTGGGGAGGGGGAAGGAGGCTTTTGTTATAACAAGAGAGAGTGTCTTGAAATGAATTACAGCTTCTGCAGATGAAGATCAAGCAGCAGCAAGCTAGATCAGCCGCAAGAGAAAGGTCAAAGAAGTCTGTAGAACTGGTAGGTGGCAGTCAAGGGGCCTGCTGGTGTGGCAGGGACAGGTAGCTATTGCAGAAGAGGAAAAAAGGCTGTCTGTACTTAGAGGTCTTCCAGTTCCCGAGCTGAGCCGGTAGACCTGCGGCCACCAGATCGATGCATACGAGCTGCAACAAGAACCGAATCAGCTTGTGCAGGGCACTGAGCACATAAAGCAGAGCCACCCAGGAAGGAGTGGTACTCAGGTTGTGGCTGGGAGCAGGGGCGCACAGGTCACCCAGGCCAGGGCCTAGAGTTCAGCCTGTGCTGGAGCTCCTCCCCGCCTCTCCTCCACCCCTCTCAGAAGAATAATGAATGTAAGTCGGCGGGCCAGGTCCTGGAGACTACCAGAATGTCTGACAGCTCGGAAAAGTCAGGGAACAAAACCCAAAGAGCGGAAAGATGGTATCCAAAGTGACCAGAAGGCAGGCCAGTCCTCATTACACGTCTTTTACACTCAGTACCTCACTGGAGCTCTACCACCAACTCTGGAATGCGGGCGTTGTGAGCGTTCCCACGTTACGGGTAAGGAAAGTGTGGCAGAGGCTGCGTTTCTTGCTCGAAGCAATAAAGCTGATACCAGACAGAAGCAAGGCGTGTGGCTCACCTGGAGCCTCAGTCCAGCACCTCCCGCAGTGCAATCTGGGTCCGTCTACATAGATTTTACACATCTGACTCTCACAAGGACATTAGCTCCTTTTCCCTAGAGAAGGAAAGGGAGCTAGGGTCCCTAAGAGCTAGTGGCAGAATCAGGACGGGAACCTGAGTCTCTAGCCCATGGCTCAGGGTACAGACAGGGATCCCAGTTTTCCTTTTTCCTTTCCCCCATGTGCCCTCATCCTGTATCCTGGGCTGGGTTCGGTTCAGTTTCCCTAGCTAGCACTCACTCTTACAGAGACTGGATGGGGAGAAGGGCAAGGCAGCCACTGACTCAAGTATTATTTTTCTCCATTTTAATGATGAAGGAAATTGAGGCCAAGAGAAGGAAGTAACTTGGTCCAAGTCACGGTGAATTAGTGACAGAACTAGAAATAGAAGCCAAGTCTCCCCATATCTTCCTTCAATTCAATCTGCTTTTTACTTCCATTAAAGCAAAACCCTTATCACTGCGACTGCCAGACTCCTTTACTGTCCAAGCCAGAAGGAATCTCAAGTCTTCTGGACCAACCTCTATCCACTGCTCGAACTCCTTCCACCACTTTCTGCCAAGCTTGAACATCTCCATCGTGTCTTTGAAAAGCATTTTAAATTCATTTATATATTCAATAGCATTTACTGGGTGCTATTGTATGCCAAGCACAAGGATCAGAAATAATGATCCAGCTTAATAGGGCACCGAGCTATACCAACAGTAAGTTTGATGAAATATTATAGGGACTCTGGTAGCTCTCTATCAGCTATGAGGCAGAATGAATGATGTGGTCAGAAGGATGGCAGGGAATGTGTTCGCTGAACCTTGAAGGTGAAGGGACAGACTGTGGGAAGGGAGAGGTAAGGCGGAATGGCCCTCTGCAGGGAGACTTCCGCCTGGGTCACTGGGAGGCACACTCAAGCCACCTGGACTGGTTGGTGCTAATACAGAGCAAGAAGCTGGCTTGTCAGGGGTGTCGAGAGAGAAGTCCGGTGGGGCCTCTCACCGAGAAGTGAGGTAGGGAGCACAGGCTCCGAGATCAGACGACAGCCCAAACCCTTCTGCCATCCAATGACTGTAGGTAATCTTCCCTCCTGCCTTACTGTAGAGTGGGGGTGATAGAACGATCTAATTCACCCAGTTGTTGGGAGCCTCATGTGCAGAAGATAGGAAGTGTTCACAGCAGTGCCTGGTACACAGGAAGGGCCAAGTATCAGCTATGATCATTAAGGGTCGTGTAGGCCACGTCCAGGACTCTCTCCTGAGAGCAGTGGGAGCCCAGCAAGTGCACTAAGCATAGTGAGAGATGCTGGCCCTAGAGAAGCTGGAGGGCCCACGGAAGTTGCAGGACGTGAGGCAAACGTGCTGAGGCTTGACATGAAGCAGGGCAAAGTAGGTGACTGACCGGCTGGGGAGGGGGCAGCATACAGGGAGAGGCCCAGATTTCTGGCTTGAATGGCTGTGAGGAAAGTAAACCCTTTCCCAAGATGGTTTTGGGGGAAGATGATGAAATTGATTTGGGGTGCTTGTTAGAAAAGGCTTCCTTGAGAATACAGTAGAGGAGAGACTTTTTTTTTTCCCCATGAAGGAGTGTTTTCTGCTTTTAAACATGTTAGCCCTCCTCCCCTCCCCACTTCCACACATACAACGGTCTGAACTCGGAGTTGGCAATTCAGATTTCATTAAGTGGAGAGAGCTTCGGGGGCAGATTTACAGGACCTGAGAGCCATGCTTAGCCTCTGAGCTATAAATAGTGTGGAGGGAGGAGTCATCTGAGGTATTGCTGTGGGAAAACATAGATGGGGACACTGCCGCACCCCAGTGCCCTGCTCTCTCTCCACAGAACATTCTGTTAGCAGCTCAGTGCACAGGATGGGAAGGACCAAAGACATACCAGTCCGAAGGGTCCCGGCAGCCTGCATGTCCACAGAGGCACTGGCTGACCTCTGGCCCCGGGGATCAAATGTCCCCCAAGGAAGAGCCTGCCCACCCTACCAGCTGGCAAAACTCACCAAGCCGAGGGCCAGCTACAGATACTACCATGTGCAGGGCCAGGAGCCAGCAGAGAGGCAGGGTTGAGTGAGAAAACTGGAGAGGCTGGGCCCTGTCCTCTCTGCTGACACTGCTGCCTCCCACAGAGGGTAGGTAGGGCCCACAGGAGACTCTCAGATAAAAATACTCAGCCTAAAAGCATGGAAGCCTGCTTCATCAGAGCACTGACAGTGGGATGAAAATACCGTGTTGGAAAGAAGGGACTTTTCTGCAGGAGGAGGCTGGTGCACTATCAGAAGCAGAAGCCTTTCTATTACAAAACTTAGCAGATGGTTACCAATTGGACTTTAAAGCTAGAAATACTACTTCACTCAATGAAACAGACTCAATGTTGCGTGTAATCACATAAATGATTCTGCTCTAATTCCTTTGGCGGGAGACCCCTGAAGGAAGAGCTGCACAGTCCCTCGGGTGACCCCAAGGCCCATTTTTATCAGAGGTCAGTCCTGTACAGGAAACTGTCACAGTCTCACTTCGCACCTGCTTTCATCACTAAGCTCCTGGTCCTACTTCTGCCCATGCTGTTCCCTCTGCTTGGAATGCTCTTCCTGCTTTTCCTTCTAGGCCTAGCTCCCTTTAACAGTCCCTCCAATTTTGGATCTTTTGGATCTTTCTGTCTCTCCTATCTGAAATACTAGGTCCCCCCACCAAGAATGCCTCCTGACCTCCCCCACCAACGAGCTCTTCCTTGCAAGGCTGGCTAAAGGCCCACCCCCAATGGGGAGGTTTTGCTTAACTGGCCTCTTTCCTCGCAAGTCACTTCCTTGCTGGGCACAGGGTGTAGGCATTCTTGAATTTTTAGGCACGCCCTGGAGTCTTTTCTCTCCTGAAAGAATGTTTTAAAGGGTCTGGAGTCAAGGAACTAATCTTTCTGCTGCCCTTTATGTCCCCTGGCACAGTCCTGGGCACACAAAAGTTGCTCCAAAAGTACCTGCTGGAATGACTGGTGTGACTTGGCTGAGCTGCTGCATAGAAGGGCAGACCCGCCCAGGCTTCAGTTTTCAGGTAAGGGAACTGGGGGACAAGTCTGAAGGCCCTCCAGCCCCAGCACTCTAGGGCCGGGCCAAAGCCTCAGAAGCTGCTGCAGATAGGAGTCAGGCCTGGGTTTGGGAGTCACAGACTCTAAGGACTGGGCACGTCCCCAGGGGCCAGGTTATCCAACCCACGGCTAGTTCTGGTGCCCCTCCCCCACCACAGCACCCGACCTCCAGTCATCTGGAACCTCCGTCCCTAGAAAAGGCCCCCAGACCGTTTTGCTACTAGAAGACAAAAACTGGGTTAGCCCTGGGGTAGGCAGCCATGCGCACATAAGAAGCTTAATCTAAACTGGGAGGGGAAAATGTGAGGCTATGGCATTTCGGGATAGAACTCAAGGCTTTTAGTGCTGGCTTTGAAGCCAGATCACAGCTGGCCACGAGCATCGAGATGGCTGGCCTCCCTCAACCGTTCAGGGTAGCTATCACCATCTGTTATACCGTAATAATGACTGGTAATGATTTGTGTTTGTATTTATTTCAAATAAGGGCACTTGAAATAAACCAGGATAGTAGGTGCATTTTTGTTTGTTTTATGGACTTTTCTAGACCTGGAGCTCTAGAAAAAAGTGGCATCTATATAGCAAGCAATGAATGAATAACTTCTTACAGGTACTCTGGTGCACTATCAGCAGCAGATGCATTTCTATTACAAAAATTAGCAGGTGGGCACAAACTGGCCTTTAAGGCTAGAAATACTACTTCACCAAACAGCACTCAATGCCATGTGCAATCACGTTCTATCAACTATGTTGATAGCGCTCTATCAACTATGAGGCATAATGAACGATGTCAGAGGATGACAGGGAACGTGTCCCTCTAGAGCAGGAACCTGTGTATTCAACACCCAGTGCCCTACAGGACTTTGACCAATGTTTGTTGAATTGAGTAACTCAATCTAAAGTGTACATGGTTCTTTGTGCATCGGTTCTGGGCACACACACCTACACCCCCCCTTGACTCTTCCTGGTGTTAACCTAGCCTCAGATTCATCACTAGAAAGTAACGTGCCTCGACCTTGAGATGTGCTTTAGTATTAAGTTTTTTGCATTTTGCTGAGTGCTAGAAACAAAAGCCAAAAACCCCACATGTAGAATAGGATTGAATCTGATGAAAAATTCACTGAAGACCTTTTCCTTTAGAACATATAGTTATTTCATAATTCAATCGCAGAAAGAAGCTCTCATTCTTTTTCTTTCTTTCTTTCTTTCCAAACTTGTTATGCTTCGTTCTCTTCGGTAATAAGAATAGTGTAACTTGGTTTGTATTCTTGCCTTGGTTCTAGAAAACTCACAGCTAAATGTAATGATCAATTATGTTAACATATTAAGCCTCCTCCTTTTCTTGTTGTTTTTTCCTCTTATTTTCCTACAGCCTTAGCAGACATAGTCCATTGTGGACAGAGTATCAAGTCCTTTTAGTAGCCAGCAGGAATTCCCATCATAAATAACTATGCACAGAGGTTGAGAACAACAGACACCTATAAGTCAGTCAATGACCGATCTCACTTTCCATTAACTGACTTGTATACCTATATGGCAGATGCTCATAAAAATGTGACATTTTCTTTTGTTTCCTTTTTGGAAAAACTAGTAACTATGCCTTTAACTGAGGTGAAATGAATGTAACCTGTTTAACTTACATTTTCAACTTTTACCTTAAAAGTGCTGTGAGGCTTCCTAGGCATGGGGTTTGGGTAGTGGTGCTGGTTGGCACCTTTGGGGGCTGGGACTAGACCCAGACCTGACAGTTCTGAGAGGACTCTGAGCTCAGAGGAGGGTATTCAAAGAGGAAAAGACTCATGGTGAGCCTGTGGCCCACCACATTTCCTTTCACTTATCCAAACAAGGTGCCCAGGGTGCACTCGGGCTCCAGCCCTGTGCTGCACTGAGCCCCCCTGGAGGAGAAGAGTGCTCAGCCTCAGCTCCTGCAGATGAGGCACCCACAGCCGAGGGGAGGCAGCAGGCCAGGCACCAATACAGAAAACTAGGAAATGTAACCAAGGTGGTAGTCACGAGTCAGGCTCAAGAAGAGGGCTCCCTCGGAGAAGGTATCAGTGGAATATCCCCTGCCATATCCACACACCACTCCCCCCAACCTCCAGGACGGGTGGGAAAGCGACGGGCGGGAGGGTAGGTAGCACATTTCCACTTACCAAGGTCGTTGTTGTTCATCATTGCGTTGGACGCCCGCAGCCGGGGCCCCTGCTGGGTAAAGTGGTAGCCGAATTTGAGAAGCGTTGCGTTTTTTTCCAACATGTTTACTATCTCCATCTCCACTTTGTTGCCCAGAGGTTGGCTCTTTGATCAAGAAAAGAACAGTAGTCACTACTCACTCCGTTTGTGCAGGAATCTTTTCTACAAGCAGAAACCCTGTGTGGTGGGTGGGGATTTTAACCACCCCTCCCCCTCCCCCAAGAACAGGGAATTGGAAGTTTGGAGAAGGTGAAGGGTCACACAGCCAGGAGTGAATGAGCTGGGATTCAAACCCAGGCCTCCTGGATGCCAAGAACAGGTCTTTCCATTGTCCCCCACCAGCCTTCCTAGAATATTCGAGCAGGAAGGATCTTCAACAAGTCTCAAGGAGATTAAAAATTCCACTGCCCAGCCTATACCCCATATTAATTAAATTCAACTCGCCAGGAATGAGACTCAGGTGTCTGTGGTTTTTAAAACTCCCAGGTGATATCAATATACAGCCAGGTTTGGTAACCAGTCACTTAGGCGAATCTCTTCAATTTACAAATGAAGGAAACAGAGACCCAGAGAGGGGAAAGGATTTACCTAAGGTCACACAGTAAGTTGGGAATGCCCAGAGTTCATTTTTCTGAAGACTCCCTCTGATCATGTTAGTTCTCTACCCCAAGGTCTCTAGTGACAAAGATTGAAAGAAAACAAAAGAAAAGGAAAAACCTTACAATATACAGTCTGGGGAAGGATATAATGAGGATGTTCAGTCTTGCTTATAATAGGTGGCGGGAAAGGGAAGCAGCTTACACATTCATGGAGAGAGAGTTGTTCAAATAAATGATAGTTGAGCTTTACAAGAGAACATGACAGATGTCAGATGATGATGCAAATCTTTGGTCACAGGCCTGGAAAGATGATCATGAAACAATATGGAGAAAGAAAACCCAGGTGCAAAACAGGTCATATTCAAGTAAAGTTACCCTTCTTTTCCACACACATATATATGCCTAGACAAGGCCAGCCAGTGTACTGGTGGTGGTGGGATTTGGGAGGGATTTTGTTTTTTTGTATCTTATTGTTTGAGTTTTCTGTTACCGTGTATAATAAGATAATACAAAATAAACATAACTTGGGGCGCCTGAATGGCTCAGTCACTTGAACGTCCAACTTCAGCTCAGGTCATGATCTCACAGTTTGTGGGTTTGAGCCATGTGTCAGGTGGGCTTTGCGCTGATAGCGCAGAGCCTGCTTCAGAGTCTCTGTCTCCCTCTCTCTCTCCCCCTTCCCTGCTCACTCACACTCTGTATCTCAAAAATAAACATTTTAAAAAATTCAAAATAAACACAATCTTTTTAAAAACTTTTTATTTCTGAGAGAGCGAGAGAGAGCGAGCGAGCACATGTGCGCACAAGGGGGCAGAGAGAGAGAGAGGAGAGAGAATCCCAAGCAGGCTCCGCCCTGTCAGTGTGGGGCTCAATCCCACAAACCGTGAGATCATGACCTGAGTCAAGATCAAGAGTTGGACGCTTAACCAACTGAGCTACCCAGGTGCCCCTCAAAATAAACATAATCTTAAAGAGATCTGGAAAGATGGAAAGCAAACTAACATCATATCAAGGCTTAGAGACTTTCCCTCTCAGGGAAAGAACAAGACAAGAATGTTCACTTTCACTAATACTATCCTGAGGGTCCTAGCCAGGACAATGAGGCCCCCTTTACCCATCTTGCTGCCCCCCTCACCCCTCACCTCTGGCAACCACCAATCCGTTCTCTGTATCTACGACCTTGGTTGTTTTCTGTTTTTTGTTTGTTTGTTTGTTTGTTTAGATTCCACATATAACTGAGCTCCTAGGTATTTGTCTTTCTCAGTCTGACTTCACTCAGCATCATGCCCTCACGCTTCGTCTATGTCATTGCACATGGCAAGATTTCCTTCTTTTTAGGGCTGAGTAATATTCCATTATATATAACCATATCTTCCATTCACCCATTGGTGGGCACTTAATTTGTTTCCATGCCTTTGCTCCTGTAAATAATGCTACAGTGGACATGAGGGTGCATATATCTTTTTGAATTAGTGTTTTTGTTTTCTTAGATAAATACCCAGGAGTGGGATTGCTGGATCATATAGTAGATAGATAGATAGATAGATTTAATTACTTAATTAATTTTTCGAGGAACCTCCATAGTGTTTTCCACAGTGGCTGCTCTGATTTACAGTCTCACCAGTAGAGCACAAGTGTTTCCTTTTCTCTACATCCTTACAAACACTTGTTATTTCTTGTCCTTTTTATTTTAGGTATTTTAACAGGTGTGAGGTGATAGCTTATTGTGGTTTTGATTTGCATTTCCCTGATGATCAGTGGTGTTGAGCCTCTTTTCATGTACCTGTTGGCCATCTGTATGTTTTCTTTGGAAAAATGTCTATTCAGATCCTCTGTCCATTTTTTAATCAAATTTTGAAATTTAAATAATTAAAACTAAATAAAATTAAAAATTCAGTTCCTTAGTTGCACTGGCAATTAGGTCAGTGCAGATACAGAACATTTCCATCATCACAGAAGATGCTTTTAATTGGTGCTCCCCTAGACTGTGTGAGCCCTTGGACAGCACATAAGACCCAGTATCTCCAGGTCAAGGTCAAGGAATTGAACTGCATGGAGGAAATAGGAACATGGTTGATACACAACAACACAGGAGGGTTGAGAGGACACACTATCCCACCATCCAAAGGGACGAGCATGTGCCACAGTTGAGACTCTTGATGGAGGACTCCTCCCAGGGACTCTGAGTTCACAAGAGCCTGTCTGGGTTCACATGGGGCCGGCAATGCCAAGCTGGGCAGGTAGCGTGATGTTGGTGAAATTCCATTGCCCATCTGTCATGGCTCCTGGAAGGGCTGGGAAGAGCTCAGGCCTGTCCTCAGAGGACTCAGCACAGCCCTGGGCTCTGGTCCGCTTGGCCTGGCAGGTAGTATAGGGACCATATAAGGGCCGGAGAAGGAACTGGAAGGTCCCCCGCCCACCCCACTTAGCAGGAAACATGGCCTCTCCTTGAGGTCATTTTCTGGGAAAGCTCGATTAGGACTCAGGATGGGCTGGTCTCAGGAAGCGTTGGTCTGCCCCGAGAGGAGGGGCTGCGAGTATCTGTGAGGGCTGCTTCTGCAGAGCTGACACTCCATGCCACTCGGTCCAAAGCCCCAAACACCCCATGCAGACTGCCCCCTTCAACCTCCCTAATCCCTGGGGAGGCAGGGCAGGCAGGCACTGGCCCCTCCGTCTTAGAGATGAGTAAACTGAGCCCATGTACAGATGGAAGCTGGATTGTGCTCCCTCTGTTCAATGCCAGAGCCAGGGCTTGACCTTGACCTGACACTGGAAGAACTTCAGAGGATCCTCTAGGCCCACATTCTTACACTTGCATCCGATATTCCTGGGATACATGCAGAGGTGTCTGGGTGTATTCGAGAAAATACAGGATTCTACTCGATAATCATGGCCAGTCTTCCCAGAGTGTCAATCTTTGACCAAAAACTATTATTTTTACATTAAAGAGTACAATAGAAAATGTGCACACATCTTAAGAAGCTTCATACTTGCTTCATTCTCAGGCTGTCCCTCTTCAGTGACTCTGAGACTGGAAGGCCTCAATCATTTCACAGATGAGAGAAGAGGCCGTGGGGACACTGCCAGGAGCAAAACTCTGATCTCTTACTTATTTTTCAAATATTTGTTATTTAGTGATTATTGCGTGCGACGCAATGCCATAAGCACTTCTGATAAGCTAACTCATTTTCTCCTCCCCAGACAGCTACGGAACATGTACTCTTATTAAAACTTGCATCTTACAGGTGAGGTGCATGAAGAACAGAGGTATTAATAAATTTCCCCCAAATCACAGAGCCAGTTGGTTACAGAACCAGGGTTTGAACCCAGGAGTTTCACTCCAGAGTTTGCTGGTTCCCATCTCACTTGGGTGTAGCACTGATGAGAGGGGCTACAGGCAAGACAGGGTTTGGCTCAGCATGCAGGATTGTGATCTAACCAGTATCAGTGTCTACATGTGGAAGAAACTGCCTGGTGAGGTGGTAGACTGCCTGTCCCTGGAGGTGTATGGACAGAAGGCAGAGTGGTGTCTTGGGAAAGTCTCCTAGATGTCATTAAGATGGGGAAGGCTTAGGCTCTGTGACCTTTAAGGCCTCTGGGACCTGCATTCTGTGAATCCACAAATGGCTTGCTTGGAGGGCATTAAAAAATCAGGAGGCCACCTGGCCAGTGGGAGAGGGCCAGTTAGGACGCCCCTGGGCAGCAGAACCCAAGGGCGGGTCACGCCAGGACTGGCCACAGCCGACTTTGGCAGCAGAGCCAGAGAATGGGGGTTGGGGAAGAACGCTTGTCACCCCCACCTTCAGATGTGCTTAAGAATTAAATCAATCACTTGGGGATAAATATAATCTCATTATTAAACATTCAGATGATACTAAAGCAGACTGAGTAAAGTCAGAGAGTTTCCCTCACATCCCTTATCCCAATCCCACCCCCTTTCTAGAGTCGGCACCATGGCCAGTGGGGTGTGTTGCCTTGGATGTGTCTATGAAGTATATAATTAAAGTACACAGATTTGTAAATGTTTTTCTTAAGTGGATTCATATCATACGCATTGTTCTGCAACTTGCCTTCTTCATGTAACATTTTCTGGAGATCTTTCCAAGCCAGTACATTCAGAGCTACTTTCTCCCTTTGAATGGCTTCAGGGGATGCCCTGGTACAGATGGATATTTAGTTTGCTTCCATTTTCCTTGTTACACGCAAGGCGGCATCGGCTTTGCAGGGGCGGGAGCCAGTCTGGGGCTGTACATGGGGCTGTGGAATGGCTAATGGCTGGGTTCAAAGACAGGCGTATTTTGGGTTAAAATTGTGACTGCTCTGCCAAGAGGGTACAAACGCTGACGGGCCCTTCAGCAGTGACGATGGCTCCTGTTCCCTCCCACCTTTCCTGTGGCTATTATCAGTCTGATGAGAAGATGACCAGATTCGCTGGTTTACAAACCACCAACCATTGCCCGAGGTGGAATTGAGCTGTGGCCTGGAGTGACTGGCTCTGAGACCCCCATTCTGGCCAGAGGCACCAGAGAGCTCATCAAGGCATCAAGGAGTTCACTCTGTGCATCTGCCCGGCCCAATCATGGCCTTCTCTTTGTGATCTAGAAGATGTGGGCAACTGGGAATACTTGAGAAAACAATAGAAAGGAGCCCTGGGAATTATCTAGACCAAGTGCAGAGTCACAAATGCTGGCTGGTATCAAAATTCCTTCAATATCGCAGCTGCCAAGTTCTTCTGCTTACCCACTCCAGGGTATGGGAGCACATCACCTATGAGGCACCCTGCTCCATCCCTGGGTACCTCTGCTGGTTACAAAGGTCTTTCTGCCCAAACTGCAGCAAAGGAAGATAGCCCAGCTGATTCTCACTTTGGTGATTTTAAGGTATGTCTGCCAATTCTTTGATCCTTCTCCCTTCCAAAGGCAGAGCCTAATTCCCCTCCCCTTGAGGGTGGTTGTGCTTAGTAACCCACTTCTCACACATAGACCATGGCAGAAGTGACCGTGTAACTTCCAAGTTGGCTCATAAAAGATATTTGTGGCTTTCTTCTTTCTCTGCCTTGGATTGTTTGCTCTGGGAGAAGTTAGCTGCCATCTAGTGAGGACACTCAAGCAGCCTGGGGAAGAAGTCCATAAGCCAAGGAGCTAAGGCTTCCTGCCAACAACCATGAAGGAAGCCATCTTGGAAGTGATTTCTCCAGCCCTGGTCAGGCCTTCTGACCGCACTTGACTGCAATCTTGTCATAGATCTTGGGCTAGAACCATGCAACCAAACTGCTCCTGGATTCCTGGCTCTCAGAAACTGTGAGTTCACACATGTTCATTGTTATTTTAAGCTGCTAAGTTTTGGAGGGTAATTTGTTACACAGCTATAGATAACTGATACACTCATAGGCAATGCTGAGCAATAAAAGCCAGACACAAAACAGCACATACATGGGATTCCATTTATATGAAGTTTAAGAGCAGGCAAAACTCATCTATGGTGATAGAAATCATGACATGATTGCAATTAGAGGGTATTAATTGAGGGGGGAAGCCTATGAGGTGCTGGAAATGTTCTATATCTTGATTTTGGTGCTGATTACCAAGCAGACCAGTATATAATACACAGACCACAGCACCTTGGTCTGTGTGTTATATATTCTTATATAATAATATAACAATTATATACAGGTGTATAAATCCATATATAAATATAAATATAAATATAAATATATGTATCCATTGAGCTGTCCACTTAGGGTATATTTGTTACTATATGTAAGTTACACTTTAATAAGAAGTACACATAAGTAGGAAAGGGAATAAGGGAGGAGAGGAAGGAGATAAAAAGTTATTTCCTGTGCCAACTAGAATCTCTCAGAGTTCAGTGCTCCCCAGCCTACCCTTCCACCACCAACTAGTCTAATTAACAATAGGAATATCACCTCCCCTTTATTGAGAGAAGACACATTTCAGGTCCATTTTAGAGGTGAGGAAACTGAGGCGTGAATATATTAAGTGACTCCTCCCCACCATTACACAGCAAGAATACAACAGAGCTGAGGCTTAGTTTGGATTTGATCCTTGTTTGACTTCAAGTGTAGAGACTTGAAGACAGGTAAGCCCTGGGTCAGTCTGTCTCCTGTCTGGAAAGCTCTTGGCTTTTCAGAACAGAGTGCAGCCTCCACTGGGGGCCGGACATGGTGCAAGATGGTTGTGGTCACAAATCTTTATTCTGACTCATGCTGATCTGCGTAGGAAAATGATTTTCTTGACATCCTATTTTTTTCTCTCATTTCCACTGACTCTATCTCATTTTTCCCTGAGGAGCGAGGTCAGTAGAAGACCATAATTGGCATTTCAAGGAAGGGATGGTGACACATGCCTGTTCTCTCTGGGAGGCTGGATATTTCCAGGCTGAATTAGTTTAGTACACACAGAGACAGACACAAAAGTCATGCACAAGCCAAGAGCTGCTGCCTAGAAGCTGAATGTATAAGAACAAAACAGAGAACATGACTGGTCAAGAAGCCTTGCTTGCTTGGTGTTCAAGAGTGTTTTCCTTTTTTTTTTTTTTTTCCAAACCAAAAGTCATATTCATCCTCATTAAAAAAAAATTTTAGCCAGCTGCCATGAGTGTTTAATCTAAAATTAAGGGGGTGTCACCATGTGTGAAAACCTTCAGGATCTTATTCTAGTGTGGCTTTTTTTTTTTTTAATTTTGTAATGTTTTTTTTTTTTAATTTATTTTTGAGAGAGAGACAGAGCGTGAGCAGGGGAGGGGCAGAGAGAGATGGAGACACAGAATCTGAAGCAGGCTCCAGGCTCTGAGCTTCCAGCACAGAGCCCGACACGAGGCTCGAACTTGTAAACCACAAGATCGCGACCTGAGCTGAAGTCGGACACTCAACTGACTGAGCCACCCAAGTGCCCCTTGTTTTCTTTCTAAATTTATTTGTGCTAGGAAGATAATCCAATCTGGGTAAACAAGAAAACACAATCTACTTCCTTTAGCCTCTTTTCAAAATATGAAGCATATCCTCACTGTCAAATATTGGAATGAAATGTAAGAAATCCGGCCAATACCCCCTAGACATTGCACATAGCTTTATTTGGGGAGGGGTCATGTTTCAAGAGGAGACCTTGTCTGTTCTGAGGGGCAGGGAGTACCCTGTGCCCTGAGGTCCTGGGGAAGGGCCTGGGGGGGTGGCTTTCATGGGAGTAAGAAGGGCAAATCAAGAGGGACAGAGAATCACCATTTGGATTTGGCCAACTTGAGATGGAGAGGGCTGGCAGGCACCCCAGACGTAGTGCCTGCTCCTGGGGGCTGAGGGTCTCTCCCGTCCGCCCGTAAATGCAGCCCATCTGGAAGGTGGGATACCTCATTTCTGGCCCAGGTCTGACACTAACTTGATCTGTGACCTCAGCAGTTCCCATACCTTCTTTGATTCTCAATTTCCCCACCTGCAAAAGGAGGGCTGGTTTAGACATTTTCTCAATGCCCTCAGCTCTGGGTCAGGGCCTCTCTGCCTCCTCCCACCCTCACTGCCGGCTCAGGGCCACTTCAGACGGCAGCACAACATTGCTTGGAGATAAAGAGAGATGGCTGAATAAACAAACAGACCCAGGATCCCAGTTCCCAGATTTGCGTCTTGAGCCAGCCAGCAAGGCTCTTGTCACCAGGGTAGAACTCCTTGAGTCCCTTTCTTTGGCCGTATAAGGAAGAAGGAAGACAGAGGCTCACTAACACAGGTTACAGGCACAAGAGCTGAGGGGAAAGCAGCGGCCTCTGAGGACCGTGGTGACTAACGAAGAATGAGGAATAAATCAAACGCCACTCATCACCTCCTCTTTGGCACACCCCAGAGCCCAGAACTGGGGCACCCGAGGAGAGGCGCACTGTGAGAGGCACAGGTGGCCTTCCCCAGACTCCAGGCCTGCGGGAAGACCACCCAGGTCCCCCTCATCTGGGCAGTCACAGCCCCCCGCTGGTCTCTCCTACCCAGGTAGGAACCACCTTCCCAGAACACAGAACACGTTGGTGCAGGTCACAGCCCACAGCCCACTTTGGCTCAGCCTACCCAGTCAGAGCCCATTGGATTTCCAGCTCCCTTTCTGGCTTCCTCCAGGGGCGCCATTAGTCTTGTTTGGATGGGCTCTGCGGCTTTCCCCCTCTCCTCTTCGTTCATGTGGTTCACCTCACCTGAGATGCCACGGCCTCCACTTTACTCTCTGAGATACTGTCCACCCTACGAGTTTGTCTCAAACTCCATCTCCTCCGGCAAGCCTTCTGTGATGCCTGCTCCTGACTGATATTGCTGCCCCAAAGGCCCACCATCTGTGGCTGGCTGAAGCACCTGCTTCAGTGATCATTTCTGTACTTGCCTGCCTTCCTGTCCAGCGTGGAATCGCTGGAGGGCAGAGCCAGAGCCTCGTTCACACACAGAGCCTAGAGCACGGCCCTGGGGTTCAGCCAGCTATCATCAAACGCTGAGATGAACCAGAAAAGAGGCTTCCGTGATGGTGGGGGGAGGTGGTGACCAGCGCTGTAGCCTCACACCAAGGGGAAGGGACTGCCGAGGAAAGCCAAGGAAGCCCCTCACCAAACCACAGGAGGAGTCAGGAGCCCAGAGGGGCATAGTTCCCGGACTGTGGAGTCACATCAACCTGGGCTTGAGTCTTGCCTCTGTCACTCACTTCCTGTGTGTCTGTGGGCAGGTTACAGAACCTGCCTGGGCCTTTAGTTTCCTCACCTACAAGACAGGGGTGGGTTGTAATACCCACTCACAAAAAGCTTTTGGGAGCATTAAATGAGATAATGGATACTTGGTACCTACTCACTCAATCAACTCTTAGAATTCTGTGTGAATTCTCTAGGTCACCTTCAGAGCAATTATGAAAGTTAACAACTTCATAGTTTACATCTGCCATCTCCTTAGAAGTGGAGATCTTATTATCCCCATTTTACATGTGAGGAAACTGAGGCTCAGGGAAGTGAATGTTCTCATACCGGGGAGTTCAGTGAGGGGCAAGGTGATAGTCAGCACTGGCTCTGGCTCTGAGTTCATCGGTGGCAGACAGTAGTGAGAGGGAAGGTAGGCAGCTCACTCTCTGTCAGCTGTCATCACAATGACCTGAGCCCAGTGCTCTGGGTCACTTTTGGCCAACATTCTGCCCTAGGAGTCAGGTTTCAGTAGACCCTGACTCCTGCCCAGCCAGGCCCGGAGTCACATGAGCAGCCAATCCCAAGCCTTGGCCTTGGGCTGCTGCTAAGCCTGCTGCCTGCCTTTGTTCCAGTTGATCTGCCCCTCCTGCCCGCAATAAAGCAGGATCAGCAATGGCAGAAAGAGTAGGAGTGGGGAGGGGCTGGGAATGGGCTATGCAGCAGCAGGCCCCTGGCATGAGAGAGATGCAGGAGTCCGATGCAGCAAATTCACATGACAGGGCAGCTGAAGGCCTGTGTGGCCTCTTTATGGGAATTTTTAAAAAGTATCTTCTCTGGGTGAACAAGCCCCATAGCAAGGCTTGAAGAGCAGAGTATGGGTTAGATTTTGCTCCCTGTCCCCTGAGCAGTGAACAACATACACAACCACCCAGGGCAGGCCTGCTTACCAAGCGTCACTGAAGGGCCAAGCTCTGAGCTGGGCACTGGAATAAAGAGATGGCTCAGATACAGCACCAGCTTCTGAGAAGCTCATGGGAAGCTGAGGTGCTAGGAGAACACAGGGAAGGGGCACCTAACTCTCTCTGGGAGAGGGTTAGAGGCCCTATGGCAGGCTGATAGGAGAAAGTAGTGATATGTAGGCTCTAAAAAAAAAAGTTGAAGAGCCTGGTAACACTTTAGTTCTTGACTTGTGGAGGGGTCACACACCTGCCATGATTCATTAAGCTGCACATTGAAGTTCTGTGAGCAAAAATTCTCCATATGTGTGTGATATTTTACAGTAAGGATGAAAAGTACAGCTAGTCTCATTCAGGAATAACCTCTGTTTACAATTCTGTTCGACTTCCTTCCAATCTTTTTCCTGTGCACATATTTATATGACCATTCAGCAAACATTTTCAGGTAGGAAAACAAAAGTTCCCTATTCATAGACCATAAAGAAGAAAGCATTTTAACATTGAAAGCAACATGGTGTCGTGGAAAGAGTGGGCTTTGGAGTCAGAGACCTGAACTCAAATCCTTCTTCCCAAAAGGCTAAGTGGGTGGCTCTGAGAAAGATGCTTGCTTTAGCCTGTCCGAGCTGCTTCTCTTCTGCAGGCTGAGGCAGATAATACCCATATCCTGCGGGGTTGTTGGGAAGGTCAGAGATGATGTGCGTCAGATGCACTGCACAGAGCCCTGCCCACAACAGACCCTCAACACATGCAATATACAAGATATTGTAATTGGCATCATCTCAGAAAATCAGAACTGAAAGGGTTGCCAGATAATAAATGACTGACCCACAGAAGTACTGAGAAATGGTAACCTTATAAGGATAAAATCAAACTCGTGTTTGCCTAGAGAATAAACTCAGTGGTAAGGAGACTCAAAAACCCATTGAGTAGGGCAGAGGGTGTGTGAAGAAAATAGGGATATTTAGCCTGGTGAGGAAGACTCCACTGGTTTATCAGATCTGTGCTCCAGATGTGTCCCACATGCAGCAAAGAACAGAATTAAGCGCAATAAACAGGACTTAGAGGAAGCTGATTTCTATTGGATATGAGGCAGGATATTCTCACTAAGAGCTGAAGGGGTGATGTTGGGAAGGAGTGAGCTCCCGTCACTAGGGGGTATACAAACAGAAGCCAACAGAGCACTTGACGGGCATAATGAAGAAGGAAGATGAGCATGGTGGAGGGTGTGGACCAATGACCTCTGAGGTGCTGTAAAGCGGGGCTCTGCACCTGCTCTGTCCGGCAGCACCTACCATCCAGCAGTGTAAATGTGGAGCTGTAAGCTTCCTGTAGTGAAGGACGCAAAGAGACCCTTGTCTATCTTACCTGGTTATCGATTTTCAGTTCCACTAGAGAAGTGTTGTATGGGAGAGCTTCCACCAGGCGCAGAATCCCGGCTCCGGAAATGAAGTTGGATTCCACGTTCAATGTCTTCAACACCTTGTTCACCTTGAGCATCTCGGCAAGGGCCTTGAAGCACAGGAAAAAAGCGAGGGTACCTGTGAGTCACCCTGAGCAAGGCTGGAGCCCCTCTTGGGTAGAACCTAAAACACTGAGAGGCCCTTGCTGGGAGCGAGAGTTCCTTGTACACTCACACTGCTCGAGCAGCAACCAGGCAAGATGATCTGTACAGCCTCCTTCATGAAGCACAGCTCTGTGGCACTCCCCCCTCCAACGTGCCTTGGCTCCCAAACCCCTAATTGGAGAATTCCACATTCTCTGTTACCTGCATCCAGCTTCTATTACCTGCTTCTCCTCCCTTGCTTGGCCTCAAGGCTCACTGCTCCCTTACAGAGGGGTGCTCTCAGCTCCCTGGGCACGGCTGGTGTTCTCCCATGCTTTGCCTTTGCCACCTGGGATGCCCTTCCCTTTGTTGCTTCACTCATCCAAACCCTGCCCGTCCTTCAAGGCCATTCTCAATTCCTCTTTTTCCAGGAGCCTTTATACTGAGGGCTGCAGCTAGCTGTGGCCTGCCCTCTTGAACTTTGTAGAATTTATTCATAACCTCCCTCATGGAACTTGTATTCCTCTGCTCAGAGTTGTTTTTAGTTCTTGACTCGCAGAGGGGTCACACGCCTGCCATGATTAATTGCTGCACATTGAAGTTCTGTGCACTTTTCCATATGTGTGCGATATTTTACAGTAAGGTTGAAAAGTACAGCTAGTCTCATTCAGGAATAACCACTGTTTACAATTCTGTTCGATTTCCTTCCAATCTTTTTCCTGTGCACATATTTATATGACCATTCAGCAAACATTTTCAGGCAGGAAAACAAAAGTTCCCTATTCATAGACCATAAAGAAGAAAGCATTTTAACATTGAAAGCAACATGGTGTCGTGGAAAGAGTGTGGGCTTTGGAGTCAGAGAGACCTGAATTTGAATCCTTCTTCCCAAAGGGCTAAGTGGGTGGCCCCGAGAAAGGTGCTTGTCTTAGCCTGTCTGAGCTGTCATTAGACTATATATTCTTGGTGGGATAAAAATGCACTTTATTTATCCCATGGTGCCCATAGGCTCAGCACACAGTAGCTTCTGTCACTGTTCACGGAATGAGTGACTGGTGGAGTCCCAACCTCCCTATATACCCCCTACTGGTTGCTTGTATTTTCCTGTTGGGATTCCATGGAGTCATTGTCCTCTTCATCTGAGCAGCAGAGAGCAGAGAAGGAAGCCTGGGAAACCACCCCACTGGGCAAGTGACCAGAGCAAATGGGAGGAGAGGAGCTCAGGTGGCCCCCAGCACGTTTCAGAGTATTCAGCCAGAGGGTGTAGATGACAATCAGAGCCTCTGAAGGAAATGAGGTAATTAACAGTTGGTGGAAACGATGTGTCATGGAGGAAAGGAGACACCAGCAGCTGATAGCCCAGGGTGTATGATCAGTGGGCCCTGGTTGTCTGAAATGACTCTCTGAGCCAGGAATGCCCTTCCCACCATCCATGCTTGCTGAAACCCTATACAAGCTCAGCTCTCAGAAAGCCTTCCTAGTTGAAATCATCCTTCCCTCCTCCCCCCACGGCCATGTGCCCCCGGAGTGGCCTATCAGCTTTCTTTATGACCCTGAGGAGGTTGGACCCTCGTAGGGAAAGGGTCTCAGGCTGTGTTCTTTCCATAGCATCCCTCTTGCTCTTCAGAAAAGGACTGATGATCAAAATATTTAACAACTGGTAGGCAAGTGCACCAGGCCAATCCAAGGGGACATGCTGGTGGCCGAGCAGGTCCTGGAGGCCCTGTCATGCCAGGTGTCAACTCTTCTTTTCTGAATCATGGCAGAGGAATGAAGGTGCAGGGGAAAGAACTGGGGCAGGGAGTGACGTCACTTACTGAACTTTTCACTCCTGTGTGGAATTTAAGAAACAAACAAAGAAAAAAAAGAGACAAACAAAAAAATAGACTCTTAAATATAGAGAACCTCCAGAGAGGAAGTGGGTGGGGGAGATGGGTAAAACAGATAAAGGATTAAGAGTAAACTTATGTTTTCTTTTTTTTAAGTTTATTTATTTATTTTGAGAGAGAGAGGGAGAGAGAGAATCCCAAGCATTCTCTAAGCTGTCACTGCAGAGCCGGTTGTGGGACTTGATTCCACAAACTGTTAGATCATGACCCGAGCTGAAATCAATATTTGGAGGCTTAACTGACTAAGCCACCCAGGTGCCCCAAGAGTACACTTATCTTAATGAGCACTGGGAAATGCATAGAATTGTTGAATCATTATATTGAACACCTGAAACTATTATAACATTAATTATACTTCAATTAAAAAGTAATTAATTAATTTTAAAAATAATTGATTGCTACTAAATAGACTTCAAAGCAAGGAAAGTTATTGGGGATAAAGAATGGCATTACAGAATGATAAAGGGGCCAATTCTCCAAGAAGGCATAACAATCCTTACTGTATACGTGCTAACAACAGCGTGTCAAGCTATATGAGGCAGAAGCTGATAGAACTGCAAGGAGAAACAGATGAATCACTGGTAGAGTTGTAGATTTCAATAAATACCCTTCTATCAGAAATGGAAAGATCCAGAAGGCCAAAAATCAGGAAGGACATAATCGAACTCAACAGCACCATCAACTGACTGGATAGAAGTGACATCTATATAGACTACTTCATCCCACAACAGCAGAATGTACGTTCTTCTCAAGTTTGCATGGAACATTCACCAAGATAGATCACATTCTGGGCCATGAAACACACCTCAATGAAGTTAAAAGTACAATGTCTGCTCTCAGAGCTCAATGGAATTGAACTAGAAAGCGGGAACAGAAAGATACCTTTGAAGATCCCCAAAGATGTGGCAATTAAACAACACATTTCTAAATAACACATGGGGTGCAAAATTTAATTTAAGAAAAATTAAAAATTTTTTGAGCTAAATGAAAATAAAAACATAACTTATCAAAATTCGTGGGATACAGTGAAAGTAGTGCTTAGAGGGAAATGTCTAGTATTGAATGCATATGTTAAAAAAATCGAAATTCAATAATCTAAATTTCCATTTTAGAAAATTAAAAAAAAGAAGAGCAAATTAAATCCTAAGCAGAAGAAAATAGATAATAATTAGAGCAGAAATCAATGAAACTGAAAACAGAAAATCAATAGAGAAAAATCAATGAAGTAAAATGCTGATTCTTTGAAAAGATCAATAAAATTGATAAAACTTGAGCCAGGCTAAGAAAAAAAGAGAGAGAGAGAGAGAAAGAACACAAATTACTAATGTCAGAAATGAAAGAGGCCCATTGCTACAGATCCCATGGAAATTGAGATGATAATAAAGGGATACTATGAACATCTTTTATGTCCACAAATTTGTCAACCTGGATAAAATGGACCAATTCGCTGAAAGAAACAAGTTGCCAAAGCTCACATATGAAGAAATAGACAATTTGAATAGGCCATTACCTATTAAAGAAATAGAATCAATGATTAATAAATAACCTTCCAAACAAGAAAGCACCAGGCCCACATGGGTTCATTGGTGAATTCTACCAAATATTTAAGGAAGAAATGATACCAATTTTCCAAAATCTCTTTCAGAGAACAGAAGCAGAGGGAACACTTCTAACTCACTCTCTGGGGCCAACATTATCCTAATACCAAAACCAAAGACATTACAAGAAAACTACAGACCAATATCTCTCATGAACATAGATGCAAAAATCCTCAAAAATATAGCAAATTGAATCCAACAATGTATAAAAAGATTATACACCATAGCAAGTGGGATTTGTCTCAGGTATGCAACAGGCTGGTTCAACATTTGAAAATCAGTTAATGTAGCCCATCACATCAACAGGCTAAAAAAGAAAAATCGCATGATCATATCAATAGATGCAGAAAAAGCATTTGACAAAATCCAGCACCCATTCATAATAAATATTCCAAGTAAATTCGAAATAGATAGGAATGTTCTCAACTTGGCAAAGAATATCTACAAAAAACCTCTAGTTAATATCATGTTCAATGGTGAGAAACCGGTAATGTTATTACTAAGATTAGGTACAAGGCAAGGATGAACCCTATCACCACTCCTTTTCAACATCAGAATAGAAGTTCTAGCTAATGTAGTAAGGCAGGAAAAGGAAATAAAATGTATATATATTGGAAATGACAAAATAAAATTGTCTTTGCAATAGATATGACTGTCTATGTAGAAAATCTGAAAGAATTGATTTAAAAAAAAAAAACCTCCTGGAACTAGTGAGTGATTATAGCAAGTCGGTAATATACAAGGTTGCTATTAAAAAATTAATCACTTTCCTATATTCCAGTAAGGAACAAGTGGAATAGGAAATTAAAAACACAATAACATTGATATTGTTACGCTCAAGAATGAAATACTTAGGTATGAAGCTAACAAAATTTGTAGGAGATCTATATGAGGAAAACTATAAAACTGTGATTTATGAAATCAAAGAACTATATAAATAGATATTCCATGTTCATGAATAAGAAGACTCAATATTGTCAAGAAATCAGTTCTTTCTCACTTGGTCTACAAATTCAATGCAACCTTAATCAAAATTCTAACAAGTTATTTTGTGGATATTAACAAACTGAATGCTACTAAATGATTAATTACCACCCCTGGTAAACTAATTCTTACACTTTTAACCTGCTATTAGTGTTGTAATAATCACATTGTACTGTCATCCTTCCATTGTCTGCGTGGCCAAATGGACCCTTATGTTCATGGAAGTGGGAGTATGACTGTCTCGGTCACAGTTGTATTTTCAGAACCTAATTCAGTGCTGGACACAGACAGACTCTCAATAAATAGGTTTGAATATTTAAACAAAAAAGAATTGATGGCTACTTTATAATAAGTACAATCTAATTTGATCAGCAGTATCTTTAAGACTTGGGTAAAACACAAATAAAATTGATTATCAGGACCCATAGATTAAGAAAACGATTTTAGAGGTGTCTTGGTGGTTCAGATGGTTAAGTGTCTGACTTTGGCTCAGGTCATGATCTCAAGGTTTGTGAGTTGAGCCTGCTTTGGATTCTGTATCTTCCTCTCTCTTCCCCTCCCTGCTCGTACTCTGTCTCTCTCTCAAAAATAAATAAACATTGAGAAAAATAATTTTAAATATAGAGAATTTGAAGCCCAGAGAGGGGCAGTCCCTTGTCCAAATGTGATGTGCTGAATGGAGACAGATCTGCTTTAGAGTCAACATGACTTGCGTTTAAATCTCAGCTCCACCTCTCACTTGCTGTGCAACTTTGGACAAAGCAAAATGCCTGGACTCCCTGCACCGCAGGTTCTTCGTCTGCAAAGTGGGGAGACTGCACCCCCAGGATCAGGGGTGGTTGTGGATATTAACTAGGATAATGGACAGATGTTGCTTGGATAACGGCCACTGTGTCCACATCTTCTCCTGGCTCCTAGCTCAGTGCCTTTTCCCACACTACGCTGGGTTCTTCCTCAGTGGGGATGGGCCAGCCCTGGGGCCACAAGCATCAACCCTTCTGTTTCTGTGCCTTCCCCGCCCCCCACTCTCAATGCAGCAGAACAGAAAGGTACATACATACGCCACAGGGTCGTTGCTCCGTGTTCCCACAATGCTGAACTTCTTCACATAGGAGTTCTCTTTCAGGGCTTCTGCATAGGCCTTGAGGGTGGGTATGGGGATGTTCTGCAGAGAGAAAGGCAGACAGTGATGAGCATCCCCCCCCCCCAGGTCAGGTTGGGCAGACGGATGGGGCAGTAATCCTCTTGCCTGCACAGCCTGATTGTTAGCAAATCTCTGACCCAACAGCTGAACGAGCAAAGGGTTCTGGCTTTGCCCCAAATGGTTGAGATTTGGGGAGAACTTTCTGGTCAACGGATTGAGAAAATCCTCCCTGAAATGTTCACAACCATCTGTGCAGGCAGAGACCAGAGAAGGGCAAATCAAGGCAGAGGATGCAGAGGAGTGTTGTGCCAAGAGTTCAGGTCTGGGGGTGTGGGAGTGGGCAGGGCCTCGGCCTCTGTCAGGGTGACCGGCAATGTTTCTGACTCACTCTGTGCCTCTAGGGGAAGTCTTTTCCCCGCTCTGGGCCTGTTTCAGGAAAACAGGTAGCAGGGGGGGCTGGGCATTGCACTAGATGATCTGTAAGAGACATCTGTCCCAGAGGGTCTCAGTCCTACCACCCACCAGAGGCTCCCAGGGAACTTTTATAAAATGCTGTTGCTTGGGTCTGAACCAGACGAATAAAACCAAAATCTCAGTGGGGGTGGGCATTGGTGCATATTTTTTAATCTTCTCAGGTGAAAACCGCTCACCTAGTCCAACTTTCTCACATGCAGAGGGGAAAATGAGGTCTGGGGAGGGACGAGCCTGAGCCCCCATGGTGAAGGCACAGAGCCACGGCCACCACACTGCTCCAAGCCAGTGTTCACTGCCAGGGTGTGCAGTTCTGAATTGTACCAGTGTCTCCCACTGGGCACACGGCAGACAATGGCAGCACCCGAGAGAAAACCTGGCTGCACTTTCACGGATCTCTCATTTCAGAGCGTCACGTTAGCTCCCCGTGGGAGCAGAGCCTAGGGAGGCCAGGTGGAGAAGAACACGGTGGGTGCAGGTTTCCGATCAGATTGTGCCTTTGGGGCTGGCAGCCACTTAAAAGAAAGTGGAGAAGAAAGGAAAGAGGAGCCGGGGAGAAGGGGGGCCCACTTCTTGCCTTACCCCACACCCGCCCAGAACTAATCCTGCTGGCCCCCGGGCGGAGCAGGTGGGCAGGCAGCTGGGCCTGCCTCTGAATTCCTCCTGCAGCCTGTCCAGGATAGGACTGCTTGTCCTTCTGACCCTCCTCTGCCCTTGGTGGTCACACAGGAAACATCCGGACACATATGGGCTGACAGCTCCCTGCCAGGGCTGCAGAATGAGGCTGACTGTGTGTGATACGGCGGTGATGATGCAGGGGTGGGCCCCTCCCAGGGCTGTGTTACCCCACGTGCCTGCTGCGCACAGGCCTTTTCCAGCCTTGAGATCCCCTGCAGTCAGGTGTGTCTGAATGAATATTTTAGCTCGGAGAAGCTCTCAGTGTTTTGAATAACATGGCAGGTTTCCAGAATCGAAGCTGTGTTGGCCCGTGGTGAACACCTGGGCCTGATGTCCGTCCTCAAAAGAAACCAGGGCTATAGGACGCGCTTGTTTACACTGCCCAGGCCTTTTAAGGGTTTTTGCCTCTTTCCTGATCCAGAAGCACCCAGAACCCAAACAGGACCCTGTTGTCCCCACACAGCCAAGCCTGGGCCACATGCATTGTGGTGACACAGACATGCTCCTCCCACCCAGCCCCGGTGAAGTGAAATGAAAAGGACTGTACCCGGATGTTGTTGAGGTTGACCTCCTCAAGTTTGGGGTCGTTGTTCTTTATCCGCTCCAGCGTCTCCTCTACGTCTGTTGAGTTTGGCTCTTCATCGGGCACAGGCTTGTATTGTGTGGGTTTGATCACACCTAGAGTGACAGACACAAGAGAGGTGGCTCACAGAGGCACGGGGGCCCTTTCCCTCCACACTGGGACACTTCAGAAGGAAGCAGCTGCCGCGTTCAGGGACAAGAGAAGGCTGAGCATTCCCAGGGGCCACCAGGAGGGGCAGTGCACTGGGGAGAAGCCATGCAGGGGGCCAGGTGGTGCCGGCCCTACTTGGACTCCGCCTCTGCCGTCCTGCAAGAACTGGGTGAATTACTTAAACCCTCGGAGCCTCATGCCCTCATCCGTAAAGTGTGGACAGTCACTATCTCAAGGGGCTCTTGTGAGGACGGAATGAAGCCTGAGTGTCAAGGAAATATGTAAGCCTTCCAGAGGGAGGGCCATTATTCTTGTGGCACCCTCATTTCTTTTGGAGGCCAAAATGCCACTTGGAACGGTGTACTGGGGCCAGTAAGACAATGCAATACTGGCACAGGAAAGGCCCAGGGGACTCAGGGAACAAAACAGGCACCCGGACACAGACCGGGGTGGATATGTAGACATTCATGATCATGGTGGAGTCCCAAGCCGGTGGCAAAGGAATGAACGTGGAAAGAACAGGGTGGGTACAGCAGGATAGCCATTAAAAAAATGACAGTTTGAGTGCATCCCACACCACACGTGTACATGACGTGCAGGTGGAGTAAGAAGTTGGATACAAGAAGCAAACCTCTAAAAGTTCCAGGGGAACATACAGGAGGAGGTTTTTATAATACTGGGATGGGGAAGTCCTACATAAACAAGACACAGGTCCTGGCAAGGGAAAAGGTGGATAGACTTGGCTCACATAAAAATTTAAAACGTCTGCAACGAGCCAGAGAGCATGAGTGGGCTGAGGAAGCAAGAAGCACGGGGGCGCCTTCACGTCCAAGGTGACCTCGCTGGGGGCAGGGCAGGGGTGCCAAAGCCGGCGGTCAGGGCCGTGTACTCACTGTTGAGTCCCTCCTTGTTCACGATGGAGCTGCTGCCCAGGGCCTGGTAGTATTGCTGGCTGCTCATGAGGGTGTGCATGCCCAGGATAGCTGTGGGGACAGGGAAGCGCCCGTGACTCGCCTCTCTCTCGGACAGAAGGGCCTCCTGACCATGGATCTTCTACACCCCAGGAAGTTTTGCTCATGGAAATGGCAAGAAACACGTGTATGACTTTAAATTTTATTTGATTTTTATTCTCGTCTCTGTTTACGTGACTCTCACATATCTGTACTCAGCTGAGACTCCTCTAACCCAGGCCTCAGGTTCCTACGTGTCCCCCGATGTCCCACTGGCACATCCAGTCCAACTTGGTAGAAACAGAAGTCATCTTTCCCAGCAGCAGCCCCTTCCTTTGGATCACCTTCCATCTTGGCATCCTGCCTGTCCCCTCAGGGTAGAACCTCAGTGACATGGCACGCCCCTCCTCCAAGTCCCCTCCCTCCTAAGGACTGTCTCTCATCTGTCCCACCTCTCACTCCATCACCTCTGCCCTTGTTGAGGCCCCACCATTTCGTGGCTGTATTATCACAGCTGTGTAATCACTGCTGTCCTGGCCCCAGTCTCTTCCTACCCTCCCCCCACCAGCATTCAGCACAGAGCAGCCAGAAAGATCTTTCTGGAAATGCAGATCTGACCACATCACTCCTGTGCTCAGTCAGGCTTTCATCCATTTGTTTGTTCAACATTTATCGAGTGGCTGCTTCGCGTGCCCGGCTGTGGGTGGGGTGGTGGTAGAGGGAGGAGGGAAGTGAGGGAAATGAAGAGCAGGGGGGCGCAGCTGGGAACAACAGAGTCTGTCAGGGGACAGAGGTGCTGGGCAGGTACCCACACGATTGAAAACATAAGCACAGAGTATACGTGTTGTAAAGGAAAAGTCCAGTGTGTTTTGAGGAGAAACGAACAGAGGGACTTGGGATAGGAGGGACGCCTGGTGGGGTTGGCCAAGTTAAGGGAAGGGAGGCAGAACATTCTGGGCAGGCGGAGGGGATGGTGGGAAAGCCCTCCAGCTCAGAGACTGGAAGGCTAGGGAAAGAAGGGGGAGCTGAAGATGGACAGAGCTGAATTGGACACGTGTTGCACCGCAACACCACCCCCCCCAACTCATTAAGCGCTTGCTCCAGGACAGAAAATACATTGTACCCTAGTGATTCTCACTTTCGTCGCACATTGGAATCACTGGGGAATCTTTGGAAAGTCCTGAGGCCCAGGCTTACCCCCGAGCAATTAAACCACAATCTCTAGGGGTGAGGCCAGACATCTGCCTTTTTCCAGGTTCCTTAGGTGGTTTCAGTGGGCAGCCCAAACTTGAAAACTGCCTGAAACCATCCCCCTGAATCCTGATAACAACCCTATGGAGTAGATTTAATTGAAACAGGCAAGGTCGGATCCTGTGGGGTCTTCTGGGATGAGGTAAGGAGATTGGATGTCTTTCCCTAGGTGTGACCTGGAAGCCACTGGAGGGAGGCCTTGGTGGGCACTGAGACAGCCTGGCTCGAGTTCTGGAGTGTTACTCTGGCTGTGTGTGGAGGATGGACTACAGACGGAGGGAAGGACACGGGGACCATGAGGCTTTGCAGCCACCCGGGTGGGAGGATGATAAGCTGTGATCCCACAGCCTAGCTTCACTGGCCCTCCCTGGGCTGGCTGCTTCAACGGCCTTGGGCCTCGCCCACACTCTTCCAGCTTCGGTGACACAAATGGTCACGGCTCAGAAGGTTCTCCTGCTTCTGCCAACGCTGTCCCCTCTACTGGCAATTCTCTCTCCATGAGCCATGTACATGGCTGAAATGCCCCCCCCCCCCATAGGGTTGCTAGATTTAGCAAATAAAAATACAGGACACCCAGTTGAACTGGAATTTCAAATAAGCAATAAATAGTATTTTGATGTAAGTATGTCCCATTCAGTATTTGGAATCTACTTATTTTAAAAACTGACTTCAGGGGTGCCTGGGTGGCTCAGTCGGTTGAGTGTCTGGCTTTGGCTCAGGTCATGATCTCGCAGTTTGTGGGTTCGAGCCCCGCGTCAGGCTCTGTGCTGACAGCTCAGAGCCTGGAGCCTGTCTTCAGATTCTGTGTCTCCCCCTCTCTCTGACCCTCCCCTGCTCACGCTGTCTCTCTCTCTCTCAAAAATAAATTAAAAAAAAAAATGATTTCATTGTCTATTTGAAATTCAAACCCAGCGGAGCATCCTGTATTTGACCTCACAATTCTACTTCCCCTCCTTTAAGACTTGGAATAACACTTCTTCCCTCAGGGAGGCTTCCTGGATTCCTCGCTTGCACTCTCTAGTTCTCCCACAGCACCCGGTGTCCTTATCACAGTGCAGTCTACACAGCGTTAGAGACAGCCGGGTGCATGCACGCTTCCTCTACTGGACTTTGGGCTTCCAGAGGTCAGTGAAGAATATTGTCTCCCTCTGCCTCCTCCAGAATACAGTAGTGGGTAAATGCTTGTTGATGGGTTTTTTTTTTTTTAATTCCCCCGGCTATTTCATTAGACATACTCTTTCTAGTGAGAGAGACAGCATGAAAGCCCTTGGTGAAGGGTCAGGAGACCCAAGTTCCAGTCCTGACTATGTCCCCCATTCTGTGTGACTTCAGCCAAGGTCCCCACCCCTCTCTGGGCTTCAGCCTCCTCTGTACAATGAGGGTTGAGGCAAGACCACTGGTTCTCTATCCCGACTGCACTTACGAATCTCCCGGGAGCTTCAAGGCAATATTGGTGCTCCTCCTGGACCAGCCGATCCGAATCTCTGCAGATATATTTTTAATCTCCTTGCATAATGTGATGCTCAGTGGGGGCTGAGAACCACAAGATGAGAGGATCTCAAAGCCCTTCTGTTTCTCACATTCTAAGAGTCTTCTCTGCTAAAATTAGATTCTCCTGCTCGTCACTGAGGGGAATGGGTAGGGAGAGAGGCATCTACATTTTTTAGAGCTCTCTGGGCTTGAATTTAGGCTGCTTGTATGTGGGCAGTGGGGGTCAAGGTCTGAGTCAGCGGCAGGGGGTCAGACCACCTGGAGCCACCCTCCGGAGCTGGCTTTTCTGGCTCCCATGGGATGCGGGGGAGGCCCGTGATGGTTCTGGGCTGCTGCTGGGACCCCAGTTTAGAAAAAGGTTTGGAAAGTTTGCTGAGAATCATAGGAAAGATGTAACCTCACATGGCTGGCTGGTCTTGCTGAGAGGTGTAGAGAGGTGGGAAATGGAAAATGCATTTTGTACTCGATGCCAGCTTCCTGTAATGGTCCAGCAAGGGGGCAGGAATGTTACAAGGAAGTGCCAGGGGACAGAGGAAAGAGACTGGGCTCCAGGCTGGGCCTTGGCACTCATTTGCCAGGTAACCTCGTCCAGCACACTTCCACTTTTTGGGCCTCTGTTTTCTCACCTGTAAAGGGGACTATGTCTGAATGCTAATCTCTCACCTTTACGTAGGACTTAACAGCCACACAACATCTCATCTTTCTATCCTGTTTGATTGTTACAGCAGGTATCTAGGGCAGGTGCTCTTGACCCCATGCTTTTTCAGCAGGTTCGAGAGGGAAATGATTTGTCAAAACCTATTTGGTGAGGACCCTCCTGGCTTCTGAGTAGTCCCACCCACTCCTCCACAAACTAGGTCATCTGCAGTTCCAAAGTTCTAAAATTTCACCTCCGTGTCAGAATTCTAAGGACAGATAACATGTATTCCAGGAGGTAATATATATGTCAATGGCAGTCCTCACAAGAAATAAAGCCATTTGGCAGTTCAGAGGAAATTAGGTTTCCAAGAAGCAAGGAAGGGAAGAAAGGAAGGAAGGAAGAAGGGAGGGAGGAAAGAAGAAAGGGAGGGAGGAAAGAACGAGGGAGGGAGAAAGAAAAGAAGGAGGGAGGAGGAAATAAAATGAAGGAGAGAGGAAGGGATGGGGGGAGGAACAGAGGAGGGGAGAGGGGAAGGAGGAGGGAGGGGTGAAGCAAAATCTCCATTGCTGAGCAGAAGGCTTGGTGGCTCTGATCCCTTCGGCCTGCCCTGGGCACCAAATCATGACCTTCCCCTTGCTTGATTTTGCACACTCATGTCACCAGAAGTGAATGATGGAGGAAAATAGCACATCAACATTGCCTGCTGCTTCATTCTTTGTAGATATTGGCAAGGCTGAATTTAGCACTGGGGAACTTGGTTTTTTTTTTTTTTTAAAAAGACCAGATCTTCCTCAAAACTCAGAAAGGACTATTTTTGAACTCTGAAAAAGAACATCGAGTTCTCTTTCCTCTTCTGTCTTGGCAGGGTTCACTCGGTTTGTAATTCCACTTAGGATGCAGAGAGACCTCGGCACACATCCTGGGCCTCTCCAGCTGCCAACTGCTTGTCTGGCTCTGGGCTGAGGGCAGGAAGGTGTTTTCCTGCATCCTAGAAACAGGTGGAAGAAGCCTTGCCCAGGCCTTGGGTGTGGTCAAACTGCTTCTAGATAAGCCACATCCTGACCCTCACAGAATGTGCCTTAGGACATGAGAGCACCCCAGGAGCCGGGGTGGGTGGGCCAAGACTGTCTCTGAGCTGGGGGTGCCAACTGCCCATGGGGGGTGGGGCTGGGGACTGGCCCTTCTGAAGGGTGAGTCTCTTATCCCAATTCCTTTTTGGGTCCTCCCCACCTGAAAGGTCCCTGAAGGTTAGCCAGGATCACATCCCTGACTGGGAGGGGAGGCACTGATAATGGCCAAGTGCTTGCAGCTGACTCCCAGCGGCCTCTGAGCTACAACCTAACACTACCTGCGAAGAACTTAGCACTGTCAGCTGCTCAGTGCCCTGTGGTAACACCTCTCTGGTTGAAATGTCTACATTTCTGGTCTGGTCTGTCCTCCTCATCACATCTGGGGTCCCCCAACAGCAGGGCCTAGATCTGATGCATCCTAGCACACGCCAGCTTGATCATGCACATCGACTCAGTGTGTGAATGAATGAATGAATGCACAAATGGGGCACAGGCAGGAAGACAGATGGACACATGCGAGTTCACAGGCTCTGCCTTACTGGCGCCATACCCGAGTCAGCGTGGCACATCTGCTGGGTGTCCTCCTGCATGATCCAAACACGGCCGAACATCCCACCTGCTGCATGCACCAAGCAAGCTACCGGGGGTGGGGGGAGGCTGCTTTCCCAGCTCAGGCAAGTGTGGTAGGTTCTCTCTCTCTCTCCTGCTGCATCCTAGCCTGGGACACATGCCCCCCCTCCCACTCCCCCGAGTTCACCCCGGCTCTTCCTGCTCCTGGCTCCGCTTCAGCCTCCACCCTCATCCCCTGTCCCCACCACCTTACCAAGCCCCCTCCTTGCACCTGTCCTCTTTCTGGATGACACTCACTCTCACTGGGCACTTCTCTGGGGCCTAAGTATTTAATTAATGTCAGCTCCTCGAGGGCAAGAACCAGCTGTTTGCTTACGCTTCTTTCACCAGGGTTCGTCCAGAGCCGGGCACACGGTGGGAAGACCCTGGATAAATGGCTGCTGAGTATGTGAGTGAGTAAAAACTAAGTTAATGGAAAGCTCCGCCTGGGAGCTGAGTCTCCAAGACTAGAGACGCCCCGCAGACCCCGTGCCCTCATCTCCCTACTTGTCTTTTTCTGCTGACCTATCCTTGAGATAGGTCATGGCTCCAGCAACCCTATCCTTGAGAAAGGATCCAAACCCCCCAGCATCAGTCTGTGATGGGTTTGCCACACCTGACACACAACAAGGTCCTGCCTCTACCTCCCGTGGCATCTTTGAGCAGACTCCTGGCAAAGCAGCTCTCCCCGAAGCCCCCCAGCTGTCTCTGGTGCCTCAGGCCAGAATGCCTCTCATCCTCTGGACATCTTGATTTCTTGGCTTCTGATCCAGCACTAGGAACAGCAGTACCGCAGACACAACTCCCAGCTCCACCTTAGTCTTTGGACCTGCCTGGGGCCTGTCTCCTGTATCCCCCGTCCTCCAAACACCACCACCTTTCTGCCTGAACCGCTGCTTTCATCTGACCTCTCCCAATACTTCCCTCAGCCCAACTGACCCTGAGAGGTCCATGCCTTCAAGTGTCATATGCAGGCTTTTCTAATGTGTCCCCCCCAGCGGCTTCATGGGACTTGGCCGTATACCCCCTCTTGCCCACACTCTGTGTCCACCTCCCCTACAGAGGAGGGCTTCACCCAGGTCATGCTGGATGGTGTTGCCGGCAGGATGAAGCAGCCTGGGTTTAAGCCCATGGGCAAGGCATTTCATGTCCCTGTGTCTCCTTTCTCCATTCGCCAAATGGGGACAACAGTAAAACTCACTTCTTAGGATTGCTGTGATCAATAAAATGCAGCAAGGTATTGGAAGCAATTCCCACAGTGCCTGGGGCATAGCCAGGGGTCAACCAATATTCAGTCCTCCCGTCCCCAGAGACACGGCCGCCTTTCACAGGGGCTGATGTTCAGGGCCAGGCGCCCAAGGTTAGCCAGTTGACACTGGTGTTGACTTACAGTTCCCCGTCTCCTCTCCGGAGAACGGAAGGGTATGGTATAATGAACAGATACTAATAATTAGCCACGCCAACAAAAATAAAAGAGAAATCATTTCAAGAAATCAACACAGAAACTTAGCGCAATATTGCAGTTCTATTTTGGCACAGGAACTGGCGGTTCTGACAGTAGAGTCATTTGATAATCCCTCTGAGCTGCCTAATGAGGGCAGTGACATCACGGAGGGTGATCAGAGGGGAAGGACTGGGATAAAAACAGCTCCAGGGTGAGTCAGTGTGGAGAGGCCGGACCTCCCTGCTGCACAGGTTAACTGGAAGTCAGGGGGACCCCTGATCACGGAAATGGCATGGTGGAAATGGATGAGCATAATGAGGAATCGAATCTGATTTTTGTGGCTTTTGACAAAACAAATCTTGAATGGGAAGCAAACCAGTTAAGTTCCCCAAGTTAAGTGTTCCATTTCCATCTGGGTGAAATACTCACTGCTTCTGTACTCAATGGCGTACTTTCTCTCAGCCCTGATGCCCATCAAACCACTGCCCTGTGTCCTTTCCCCAAGGTTCTGCCTCCTGAGGAAAGGGTTGCTTGGACTCAGAATCTATATGTTGGCTCTCCCCATCATTCACTCCTTGGGTCACTGCAACCTGGCTTTGGCCACCAGGCCCACTGGGGTCACCCCTTGTGCACACGGAGTCTTCTCACTGCCCCTCCCCTCGTGGTTCCGCTACCGATGAGAGCCATGCCCTTGCTGTCCCCAGCACAAATGCCACCAGGACTCATGCGTGACACTCATGAGGAGCCGGAGGGTGTGAGGAGGCAGAAGACAGCTGCAGCCTGCCGAGTCCCCAAGCACTGCGCCCTCACTTGACCTCTGGCCTCACACAGCCCTCGGTCTCCCAGCCAGCCCTGAACCCTCATTCTGTCTCCCTAGCTCTTGTATTAGGTTCTTCCTGACTTGGCCTTTGACCTGGCCTTTGGTTCCCAGGTCATTTGTGGCTCACCAGCCCCCATCGTGACTAGCTTTGCCCCATTTCCACTCCTCATCTGTCAAAGGCTTCTGAGGTAGCCAGGGCTACTTGCCTTCCGAGCCCCAGGTCCCCTCTCAGGCATGCTTTCTGCCTGGAGCTGGACAATGCTAACGATGCCCACATCTGCATGCTAGCGATACCACAAAGACTGTAACAGGACCTCCTCTGGCATTACTGAAGACTTTCAAGTCTAACTATCCCCATCTAGGTGACCTCAAACTCCAAAGGTCCCAAACAGAGCTCAGTATGAGCTGCAAGCCAAGGTGAGGGGGCACAGAAGAAACCAAACCTGCCAACACCTTGGACTGCTAACCTCCAGAACTGTGAGAAAATAGATTTGCTGTTTAAGCCACCCAACCTGTGATATTTTGCACAGCAGCCCGAGCAGACTAACACGCCCACCTTTATTAATAGCACCAGCATCCACTTTAGTCCCTGCAGCCAAAGATCCGGAACCTTCCTTGACTCCTCCCCCAACCTCACTGTCATAGCCAGATAGTCACAGTTGACTCTATCTTTTCTTTCCCATTTCCACTTGCCTCAAGTCTCTTCTCACCCCACCCACCCTCCTGTCATTACCTCAGAGGCGGTTAGCAGCTCCCAAGTCTGCAGAATGAAAAGCCCATCCCTCACCCCCCGGGCTGGGGAGCACTACTGCGGTGGGTGTGCAGGGCGTTTGCTGGGCCCAACCCTCTGCGGGGCCGGAACTCAGGGCACACAGGGCAGGGACTAGACCGTAATAAGGAGACAAACATGGTGAAGGGCTCTGAACATCAAGCCACCTTCTGGAGCCTTAGGGGTTGTTTGTGAAGATCATATGGAAACACACATGGAGATGGATGGTGTTGTACAAATATGTGATGAGGGGGCGGGCTTCCCGAAGTCTGGTTCTCCGAGCCGTGCAAGGTTGTAAAGTCAAATGACTTTGCTCCAGCCCTTTGTGAGCCTCCCAAACTTGAGAGGTCTGTCCCCTCTGTCTGTCCCCCTCTGTTTTCTCTTCCCAGGTGGCTTAGGCAGGATTTGATGCAGGGGCTGGTAAAGGACCTATGCGGGCCTTCCCCAGGATGCCTCCACACCTCCCTGAGATGGGTTCTCATGGCTCTGTGGAGTGATGCGTTTGAGTGGTTTTACTTCTATTTTCCTCATTTTCGTTTTTGATAAAGGGTTTCTGTCTTAATATTCATGGTCTCCTCTAGTCCTTTTTAGAAGCAGATAGTGTGTTCATGTTGAAATAAACCATCCAAGACTCCCTGCAGGTGTAGGTCAAACCCTTCTGGAAGACGTGGGGAAGCTTCCAGGAAGGCTCTTACCTGCGATGTCACAGAGTTCCGCATCTGAGGCGTTGGCCAATGCTTCCTCCAGCTCAGGCTCCAGCGTCACACTTTCCAGCACAGGATCCATTGGCTTCTGCTTGGGGACCCAGACCTTCCCTGAAAACACACGGGTGTCTGTGACAGGGTGTGTGGCCGTGTGGGGGCAGCCTCTGGTGATGGTCCCAGGTGGACTGTCTGGGAACCCTGTGGACCCCTCTGTGCTGAGACTCACTTGAGGTTTCTCCCTTTGGGAACCTAGTGCCAAACTTCTCCCAAAGAACAGGAATCAAGGATCTCCAACAGAGCACCTCTCATAGTTGAGAAGAATAACTTTAAAACTTGGTCAAACCAGACAGCTGGCTATTGAAAATATTGGTCATTAGTTAAAATAAACTCTAAGTCATAAAGAGATACAAAAGAAAAATTTTACAGACTGTCAGCGTCTAGGGTTTCCCAACCAAGGGTTCTGATATGAGAGAGCAATTTAGAAACATATCTAAATAGGGGCGCCTGGGTGGCTCAGTCGGTTGAGCTACTGACTTCAGCTCAGGTCATGATCTCGTGGTTTGTGGGTTCGGGCCCCACGTCGGGCTCTGTGCTGACAGCTTGCTCAGAGCCTGGAGCCTGTCTTCGGATTCATGTCTCCTTCTCTCTCTACCCCTACCCCGTTCGTGCTCTCTCTCTCTCTCTCTCTCTCTCTCTCTCTCAATAATAAATAAATGCAAAAAAAATTAAAAAAAGAAACATATCTAAATAAAATACATTCAGATTATTAAAAGAATAGGGAACAAAAAGGTAACCTTGCCTCATGTGACATTATAGTTTTAAGGTGTCAGACTCATGACTGGACGAGGGAGCAAAGAGGCATACAATAGGATGTGTGTCACTTCACTGACCCAACACGGATTGTTGGAGAAATGATGGGGCATCCATATGATGGGGTTCTTGCAATTATTATAAAGGGTGATGGAGATGTTCATGTACTAAGAAGGATATGTCTAAGACATAATGTGTGAAAAAGCAAGTCTATGAAAGAGCATGAGGAATTTAATTCCATGGATGAAAATTGCATTTATCTATTCAGCCATTCATTTATTCATTCATTCATGCACTAGGTATTTACTGAATGCTTCCTACGTGCCAGGAACCTTTCTAGGGGCCAGGGGGGCAGCACTGAACAATTTATAATTTAGTGAAAGGAGACAGGTTATAAATAAACATGCAAAGATATCACACAGTATCAGGCATTGTGGAAGAAAATAAAGCAGAGTAAAAGGCTAGGAAACTCCAGGCTGGGGTGCAGGTGAGGAGGACGCTGCTTTTTTGGGGTAGGGTGGTCAGGCTTCACTGAGATGATGGCCCATGAGCTGGGACCTGTCAGAGGGAGGAAATGAGCTCTGAAAATCAGTTGCAAGACCAGGGTGCCTGCCTTCGCTGCTACCGTTCAACATTGCACTGAAGGTTCCAGTCAGAGCAAATAGACAAGGAAAAAAATGGCATCCAGACTGGAAAGGAAGAAGTAACATTGTCTCTGTTTGTAGATGACATGATCTAATATGCAGAAAACCCTAAAGATTAAACAAAACACTGTTAGGACAAATAAATACTGCTAGGGCTAAGTTACAGGGTACAAGATCAATGCACACAAATGAGTGGTCCTTCTGCACAGCAGTGAGGAGCACTCAGAAAGGGAAATTAGCAAAACTACTTCACCTACAATAGCATCCAGATAAATAAAATCCTTAGGGATAAATTTAACCACGGAGCTAAAGGATTTGTGCATGGGGGCGACTGGGTGGCTGAGTTGGTTATGCATCTGACTTCGGCTCAGATCATGATCTCGCAGTTCGTGAGTTCGAGCCCCGCATCGGGCTCTGTGCTGAGAGCTCAGAGCCTGGAGTTGCTTTGGATTCTGTGTCTCCCCCTCTCTCTGCCCCTCCCCTGCTTGCACTCTGTCTCTCACTCCTCCAAAAATAAATAAAAACATTTAAAGAAAATAAGTAAAGGATTTGTACATGGAATACTAGAAAACATTGCTGAGAGAAATGAAAGAAAACCTAAATAAATAGAAAAATATCCCGAGTTCATGGACAGGGAAAAATATTAAGATGGCAGTACTGCCCAAAGCAATCTCCAGATTCAGTGCAACCCTCCTCAAAATTTCAAAGGCCTTTTTTTATTTTTACAAAAATAGAAAAGCCAATCCTCAAATTCATATGGAATTGCAAGAGGCCCCCAACAATTCAAAACAATCTTGAAGGGAACAAAGTTGGAGCATTCAGACTCCTTCATCTCAAAACTCACTACAAATTTAAACCATGGGGTACTGACAAGGGTAGACATATAAACAAGGGGATAGGATTGAGAGTCCAGAAAGAAACCCATATGTCCAGGGCAAATTGATTTTTGACAAGGATGACAAGCCCATTCAATGGGGGAAAGAACAGTTTCTTCAAGAAGCGGTGGTGAGACTGGACATCCGCCTGGGAAGGATGAGGCTATACCCCAATCTCACACCATAGACAAAAATGAACTGAAAATGGACCAGGGACTCAAACATAATATTTAAAACCATAAAACCCTTAGAAGAAAACATAGACGTAAATCCTCATGACCTTGGATTTGGTAACATATTCTTAGATGTGACAACAAAAGAAAAAATAGGTCAACTGGACTTGATCCAAATTTACCACTTTTGTCCATCAAAGGACATTATCAGGAAAGTAAAAACAAATCACGTTTGATAGCATCTTGTATCCAGCACATATTTAAAAAATTTACAATAAACAACAAAAGCAACCCAATTTAAAAGTGGACAAAGGGCTTAAAGACATTTCTGCAAAGAGGATATACAGATGGCCAAAAGGCACCTGCAAAGATATTTAACATAAACGGTCCTTAGGGAAATGCAGATTAAACAACAATGAGATATCACTTCACACCCATAATGACGGTGAGCATAAAAACCAAAATAGAAAATAACAAGTGTTGTCAAGGATCTGTATGTTGCTGGTGGCTGTTTAAATGGTGCAAACATACAATTACCATGTGATCCAGGAATTCCACTCCTAGGCATAAGCCCAAAAGAACTGAAAACAGGTACTCAAACAATTTCCTGTGGAAGAATGTTCATAGTAACACTAATCACAACAGCCAAAAAGTGGAAACAACCAAAATGTTCAGCAGTGGATGAATGGATAAACAAACTGTGTAATATTATTCAGTCATAAAAGGGAATGAGTGAGTCTCAAAAACAATATGCTGTCCAAAAGAAGCCAGACACACCAAGTCGCATATTATATGGTTTAATTCATAGGAAATATCCAGGATAGGTAAATCCATAGAAACAGACTGGTGGTTTCCAGGGGCTGGGGGAGTATAGAGTGGGGGGTTACTGCTTATTGGGCACAGGGTTTTATTTTGGTTGATGAAAATGTTTTGGATCTACATAGAGATGGTTGCTCAGCATTGTTGATGCACTGAATGCCACTCTTTAAAATGGCTAATTTTAGGGGTGCTTGGGTGGCTCAGTCGGCTAAGCGTCTGACTTCGGCTCAGGTCATGATCTCATAGTTCGTGGGTTTGACCCCTGCATCAGGCTCTTTGCTGACAGCTAGCTTGGAGCCTGTCTTCGGATTCTGTGTCTCCCTCTCTCTCTGATCCTCCTCTGCTCATGCTCTCTCTCTCTCTCAAAAATAAATAAAACATTAAAAAAAATTTAAATGGCTAATTTTAAAGAGCACCTGGGTGCTGGGTGGCTCAGTCGGTTGAGCGTCCGACTTCAGCTCAGGTAATGATCTCATGGTTCGTGGGTTCATGTTAGGCTTTGCGCTGACAGTGGGAATCCTGCTTGGGATTCTTTCTCTCTCTTTTCCCCTCCCCTACTCTCTCTCTCTCTCTTTCAAAATAAATAAATAAACTTGAAAAAACCTCAACAGCTTTTTTAAAAAATGGTTTATTTGTGGGGGGGGGGGGCGCCTGGGTAGCTCAGTCAGTTAAGCGTCCGACTCTTGATTCTGGCTCAGGAATCAAGATCTTGTGGTTCGTGGGATCAAGCCTGTGTCAGCGTGGAACCTGCTTGGGATTTTTTCTCTTCTCTCTTTCTGCCCCTCCCCCTGCTTGTGCACTCTCTCTGTCTCCCCCCCCCCATTAATAAATAAATAAATAAATAAATAAATGTGTGTGTGTGTGTGTGTGTGTGTGTGTGTATAATGGTTAATTTTATGTTATGTGAAATTTACCTCAAGTTTTTAAAAAATCCTGCCCAGATTTGAGATTGATTGAGAATTTCCTGAAAGGGGACAAGCGAGGATGGGAGCCGGGGGCTGGTGAGGAGGCTCCTGCAACAGTCAGGGGCCAGAGATGATGGAGGCTTGGGCCAGAGATGTAATGGTAGCAGTGGGGAGGGGTGGGAAGTACAGAGAGAAAAGTCCAGAAGAATATTCACTAAAATGAGATCAGTGCCTATTCACTCAGTGGAGAGAATCACTTTGAGTTATTTTTATTGTTTAAATTGTTTACAGCAAAAATTAATTACATATATGAGCAGAACATGCAACACGATCATCAGGGGGGAAATGTATCATAACCTCCACCAGAGGTGGATCTGGAAAAGGGCAAAACATGAAAAGAAAACAAAATGGTTAGAAAGAAAATCTACTGTAAAAGTGATGGATGGAATGAGTAGGATGGTCATTGAATAAATGTGTAACACCTGTGGTTTCTTATCTCCCTGCAGCAGGTGCCTCCAGCAAGGGCAGTGGCTCTAAGACACAAGAGGCACTTGGATTTCTTCCCTTCTTTCATCTTACTAGTTGGGATGCAGATGTGATGACTGGTGCTTCAGCAGCCAGATGGGCCACAAGGACAAGGACATACTGCAGGGATGGCAGAATGAAAAACTGGGAAGGATCTTGACTGTTAATGCCAGGGAAGATGCCTTACCAGCCCAGAATGAGTAACCCTGCAGCTAGGTGAAAGAAGGTTAAACTTGTATCTAAGTCTCTCTTATTTTACTTTTTCCCTCAGCACATGCAGTCAAATCTAACTGTGCATGGACAACTCAATACAACTCAATATAACTCTGCATTAAAGATATCCTGCATGAAGCTTTATTCTGATCCTCGCCACTTGAGTAAGAGTGAATGAGAGTCCAGATTCCTCAGGACTTTGCACCATTTTATGGCTCCTACCACTTCCGTTGGGGCTTGTGGAAACTGGGATGCCGTTTCCCCCTCAGCCTTGACTGGTTCTAGGCCCCACATTGGGTAAATAAATGTTCAGCGAGGGCTGGACACCATGGCCCTAAGTCTGCCTGTTAGAGCGGGAAGGTCTCCTTCCCCACACTCTACTGAGACCCACACTTATTCAGCCTGTAAAGATTGATGTAATCAGTCTTTGATGTAAACATCAAAGATGTAAATACTTTGTGATGCTGCTGCTGGTTGTGGTGGTGATGATGATAAATCCTTAGCCGTGTCATTTTATGGAAACAATAAATTCTAGCTACCTTCCTTGGGCCAGTGTGCTTTTTCATGAAGGCAGTCAGGCCCTGGGAGTCTGGAGAGATGTTCCTGGCTCCATGCCAGGCCAGCATTGATGGAGGGGCAGCAGGATTGGTCTGCCCAGATTCCCTTCCCCACCCTCCACCCCCACCTCCAATCTCCAGCTCCTTCCCTCAGAGGGAGGGAGGCACAAGGACAATGATTCACCAGCAGTCCACCCAGCTGTGCCATGGACTCTCACAGCCTCAGTTTCCTCACTTTCCTTTCCTTTTTTTTTAAAGCTTATTTATTTATTGAGAGAAAGAGAGAGAGAGAGAGAGCATGCATCCATGGGAGAACAAGTTGGGGAGGGGCAGAGACAGAGCAGGAAAGAGAGAAGCCCAAGTAGGCTCTGCACTCTGCAGAGCCCCACACGGGGCTCGAACTCATGAACCGCGAGATTATGACCAGAGCTGAAATCAAGAGTCAGATGCTTAACTGACTGAGCCTCCCAGGCACCCTGTTTTCCCAGTTTTCCAATATGTTGGTGGGACAATGGGAGTTTTAAGCCCCCCCCCCCCGACCTCCCTGCAAGTCCTGAGATTTTTAGCTCCTGCCCAGAAATCACTCCTCACAGCACAAGTGCCTCTTGTGCCCACACTCTCAGGAGGGCACACTCAGCCCTTAGGGTCAAAACCTCCTTCCTCTGCCACCCCTCCAGGGTGCCTCAGACCACACAATCCTCCCCACGTCTGTAATCCGGATGCCCCTTGGGCTTCCCCGACCTTCCAAGTTTTCAGTAAAATTTGGACCAAGCTCCAAGTCCAAGGTTTGTGATGTCAAAGTCCTCCCCATGATGCTACTTCTGCTTGCTTTTTCATTTGTTTATTTATCACACAACAGGGATACAGAGATAAAAGCCATAGACATGGACCCCTGGCTCATCAGGTTTATAATCTTGGGGGTGGGGAGGGGATGGAAGAGACTGAAAATGAACCATTACACAATTAATTAATTAGAATTAATGCTTTCATTCAACAGATGCTTCTTAGGTGCCTACCCCATGCTAGTGTTTATTAGGTGTAGACATAATGATGAACAAAACAGATGTGGTCCTCATACTTGTGGGGCTTATATTCTAAGGAAATAGCCCACAAGACTCATTTTAATTTATTTGATTTTAACTCATTCATTCAACAGCTCTCTGCGGAGTCCTACTGGATACCAGGTCCTGTGCTGGGTGCTGCGGGTCCTGGGTGAGCAAAACCAGCCTGAGCCTGAGTGCCTGCCCGCAGGGGGCTTACAGCCAGTAGGAGAGACAAGTGACACAGGAAGGGAAAATTATAAAATGGAAATTGCTATGAAAGACACACACACAGGCTCCTGAGATGGAGAGTAATCAAGGAAGGAGATGAAGGGACTGCGTGTCCTAACGGGATGGACAGGAAAGGCTTCCCTGAAAGAGGAGACAGTACAGTTGAGACCAAAGGGGTAATGATAGCTGTACTTACATAGCATTCGCTATGGGCCAAGTGCTGTCTAAGTGCTTTATATAAATCTTAACTCATAACAACCTTGTCAGGCTGGTAATATTATCTTCTGCATCCCCATTTCACAGAGGAGGAAACGGAGGCATGGCAGGTTAAAAAATGTTCTCAAGCTCACACAGCTAGTAAGTGGTAGTGTCAGGATTGCAACCAGACTACATCTAGCTTCAGGGTGTTTCTAAGCATTAAACCTCTTATGAGGGAGGAGGAGCCAGCTATGAAGACAGCATGGAGCCAGACAGCAGGAGCAGCAGTCCAGGCCAAAGAAGTACATGCAAAGGTCCTGAGGTGCAAAAGAGCTCAAAATGCGTGAAGATAGAAGGAGGCCTGTGGGGCAGCAGTGGGGTAAGCAAGGGCGGACACAATCTAAGAGGACAACAGAGCAGTTTGGAGAGCAAAGGGAAGTCCTAGAAGGGTTGGACAGTCAGGGAGTGCCTCTCTGTTCCCCAGAGTCTTCTAGATGACTTGCCTTAGGCTGAGGCAGAGAGTCTTAAAGGGACAGATGAAGGAGGGGATGCAGCTGCCAGAGAAAGGAACACTGCGGAAAGAGCATGGATAGTTAGGGTACAGATAGGTTATCTTTTTCCCAGTTTGCATAGGACGGGCCTTGTGCAGGCCTTATGCCCTGATATCATGATTAATAGTCTCCTCTTTGATTTTCAAAGGTGCCTAGGGTTGTATGAGAAATAATGAGATGCCCTGGTTAAAAGGGATTTAGGGGAAAGCTTTGCTGGTCTGGTAGATATCACTCTTTCCTCAGTTTACCCAAAACTTAACTACACCTACATCACGCACTGATGCTTTTGGTGTTGGTTTTGTTAATTTGGTCCAGGCAGGCACGCGGGCAAGGAGGCCCAGTCACATGTGGCTCAGCACAGGGCCTGGCAGGTAACTGGCACTCAACGATGCATGGGGAGTGATAGATTCATAAGAGCAACATTATTCAGTACCTCGCTTTTCCCCTGTGTACGGGACCAGATCTTCTCGGTCTTTAAACTCCTTTGCTTGCTTTTCCAAGTGATCCAAGAGCTCCTCCCTTTTAAAGGGGCCTGTGGGCGCCTTGGTGGTCTGATCCTTCTGCCTCAGGCCTGCAGGCAGCAGTGCATTCTACAGTGGAGGTTGTGGGGCCGGGGGACACAGAGAGAGAGAGAGAGAACGAAAGAGAAAGAGAGTGGTCAGCTGCTGAAGACTTGCATTTCTCTCGAAATTCCGTCATTGAACAATAGGACCTCAGAGCCCAGCAAATCAATCCAGGTCATTCATTTACACGTGAGGAATCTGACACCGGGAGGGGCAGGGACTTGCCCAAGGTCACCCAGCAGACAAGGGCCATAGCTAGGCTAGGTCTCAGGTCTCTTAAATGTCCAGAGACTCTAAACCTTCAATGTTTCTGAAGGCAAGGGGATGAGGAGGCAGCCGTCAAAGAGTTGAGCACAGAGGCGCTCTCCAAGAGCATCTGTGAGTCTGAATACGATTAAGTTGGCATTTGGATGGGGGGAACGTTACAGCTCTTGTGTATACAGTGGCTGGGGAAAGAAGAAGCCCCAGGGGCTTGAGTTAGGGCCCTGGATGCAGAATCAGGCAAGAAGCGACAGATTCAATAACCAAGCGGGGTGGGAGAAAGGCTCAGCAGGGGTGGGTGAGGCGTACTTTCGGGCTGCAGCCCTGGACAGCCCTCCCGGCTGCTTTCCACCCTCCGGACAGGCTGTGCTCTTGCCTTTCTGGCTGTTAAATATTTTGAATGTCGCCCTTGGAGATGCGTCTCTCAGAAAAGATAGCATCAACCAATCATTGTGTTCCTTCTTCAAACATGGTTAGGCTTCTAGGTGTGGGTTAGAATTAGGGTAGATTTGAGTCACATAGGCTTCCACTCACATCAGCCCCCCAGGATCTTAGAGATTCAGGGTTGCAAATCTTGCTTAGAGATTGTCTAGTGCACACGCCTTCCCTTCAAGGGGAAGCTGAGGCCCAGAGCAAGAAAAGATTTGCCCAAGGATTTCCTCACTTCTTGCCGCACCCCCAAACTGGCTAACCTGGAGAGCCATCCCACCTCCAATCTCTGTACCATCAAAATGCATAGCTTCAGCCACACCCACACATGCCAGACCCTTTTGCAAGCCCCTTCTGAGAGGGGGTGATACCAGGCTTATGAAGATAGCCATGTGCCTGGCACACCGAGAGCTAAAGCTTGGGAGGGCAAAACTGCCGCTTAACTGCAGCATGGTTTCCCACAAGATGTTTCCCCACTGTTGACAGCGTGCTCCAGTCGGGGCACTGGCTGCAAATGGACTCAAGGCTGTGAGTCAGCAAAGACGTCCGGGAGTTGGAGCGTGTTACGAGAGGATGGCCAGTAGGGAGAGAATCAAGCTGTGACTGGTTTGGGGGTGAGCATCAGGAACACATGAGACACCACACACACCCCGATCTCCCTCAAGCAGTGGTCCTCAGGTGTCCACCGTGACACGTGGGACGGATGAGGCCCACAGGGGAGGCATGCTTGTATGGGTGCGTCCTGGGTGAGCTGTGTGTCCACTCCCTTTTTCCCACATCGGGCACTCACGGTGACTCAAGTGAGAGAGACAACAACCCAACTGTCCTGCAATCCTCCATCTGTGATTATCCACGGTGAGCAAACCAAAGTCTTGGTGACATGCCTGCACCTCACAGTTGACCCCTGTCAGGCTTATGCCCTGGCCTGAGGTAGTGCTGACTCTAACTCTATAATCTTGGGCGGGTGGCCTAATCTCACCTAGCCTCCGTCCCTATAGCTGTAAGATGTGAATAATGATAACTGCTCCGTCAGAACTGTTGAGGAAGTTCAATTAGATGATGCATGAAGAGTGCTTAGCTCGCTGCCAAGCACTCACAAAGTACTACCTATAATCAGAAGAAATGCATTTTCACAGGAGATTGGCTACCTAAATACGTATGTTGAAATGGAGATGTATTATCCAAACATATCTCAAAACTCAGAAAACGAAAACACACAAATATAAAATGAAGTAAGCTCTGAAAGCAAGTGATTTCCCAATGATCCCCACCAAGGAAGACCTGATAGACTTTTGTCACTGTAAAGGGTGTCAATGGCAGTCAGGTGCGGGGGCACATGCTGGCCCCTAAGGGCTCAGTGCTAGGAGAAACCCACCAGGCTGTAACTGGGGGGAAAAAGAGTTTGCCTCTTTTGGAATGTATCTGATAGAGGTCACTGATTTAGTTAAAGTAAGGTCTCTTAACCTTGGCATCATCAACATTTGGGGCTGGATGATTCCTTGTCGTGGGAGCTGTCCTACGCACTGTCAACTGTTTACCAGCATCTGTGTCCTCTACCTCATGGATGCCAGTAGCATCTCACTTCCACATTGTGACAGCCACAAATATCTCCAAACATTGCCAGATGTCCCTTGGGTAGCAAAATCACCCCTAGTTGAGGACCACTGTTTTTTTTGTTGTTGTTGTTGTTTTAGTTTATTTATTTATTTTTGAGGGAGAGAAAGAGAGCACAAGCCGACGAGGGACAGAGAAAGAGGCAGAGAGAGAATTCCAAGCAGGCTCCACACTGTCAGCACAGAGCCCAATGTGGGGCTCGATCCTACCAACTGTGAGACCATGACCTGAGCCGAAATAAGAGTCAGACATTTAACTGACTGAGCCACCCAGGTGCCCTGAGAACCACTGTTAAACTGAAGTCCATATCATTACAATAGGGGACTAAAGATGTTTTCAATGGATGTTAAAAATATTACTTATATAGCATGTTAAAGTATGCCTTCATTTATTTAAATCTTTACTGAATGCAATTGATTTTTTAAGAAATAAAAACATCAGGGTGCCTGGGTGGCTCAGTCGATTAAGCATCCAACTCTTGATTTCAGCTTAGGACATGATCTCAACGGTTCATGAGATAGAGCCTCGCATTGGGCTCTGCGCTGACAACGTGGAGTCTGCTTAGGATTCTCTCTCTTCCTCTCTCTCTGCCCCTCTCCTGCTTGTACGTGCACACATACACAATCTCTCTCTCAAAATAAATAAACAAAATTTAAAAAAAGAAACAAAAACATCAAAGGCCTTTTCTGACAATTCTTAGCTTATTGGATTTTTAAAGTAAATATTGAGAATATCAGCCTCCTTAGGAGTTAAAACTCCCCCCCCCTTAAATGGTGCATTTAATAAAACATAACATGGTATTCAATTAAAACCAAACACAGATGCATATTTTAAACTCCTGGTTATTTATCATTTTAACTTGTTTTCAAAAATGGCATGTGACCTCACATGATATACAAAACTTAAGTCCAAGTGAATCAAAGATCTAAATGTAAGAGCTAAGACCATAAATTTTTTTAGAAGAAAACAGGCATAAATCTCTTTGACCCTGGATTAGGCAATGGTTTCTTGGATATGTTACTAAAACAATAAACAACAAAAGAAAAAAGTCAATAAATTGGCTTCATCAAAATTAAAAATGTTTATGTTTCAAAGGAGACTATCAAGAACGTGAAAAGACAACCCATTGGGAGAAAATTTTTGCAAGTCATCTATCTGATGAGGGTCTCTAGTATCCAGAATATGTAAAGATCTCTTACAACTCAAAATATAGGACAAATAACCCAATTTAAAAATGGGCAAATGATCTGAATAGACATTTCTCCAAGAGAGACACAAAAATGGTCAGTACACATATAAAAAGATGCTCAACCTTATCAGCCAGCAGGGAAATGCAAATCAAACCCAGAATGAGACACTACTTCATGCCCACCAGAATGATTATAATAAAAAAGACAGATAATCACAAGTGTTGGTGAGAATGCGGTGAGCGTGACACCCTCGTATACTGCTGATGGGAATGCAAAGTGGTGTGGCCACTTTGGAAAACAGTCTGGCAGTTTCTCAAAAGCTTACACATAGTTATCATATAGTGCAACAATCCCACCCAAGAGAAATGAAAATAGATGTCCACACAAACCTTAGATATGAACTTCAAATATTATTCAGAATAGCCAAACAGTTGAAACAACTCAAACGTCCATCAAATGATGAATGGATACACAGAATGCGGTACATCCACATGACAATACTATTTGGTGATAAAAAAGAAACGTAGAACTGACACACGCCACCACATAGACGAAACCTCAAAAACATGATGCTAAGTGGAAGAAGCCAGTCACAATGGACCACAGTATCTGAATCCATTTATATGAAGTGTCCAGAATAGTCAAATCTATAGAGACAGAAAGTAGATCACTGGTTGCCTCGAGCTGGGGCAGCTGGACTGAAATAGGGAGTGAGAGCTAATGGGCATGAGTTTATGAGGTGATGAAAATGTTCTAAAATTGATTGTGGTGATGGTTGTATAACTCTGTAAATACACTAAAAAACACTGAATTGTACACTTCAAATGGGTGAATTTTATAGCACGTGAATTATATCTCAAATAAAGCTGCTATTTACAAATGGCATATGTTATCTAGGGAAAAATTATAAAAGTGGCTAACGCAGTAGCTAAACTAAATGGTCAGGGACCACCAAGGACAGAAGGCTCTTCTTGTGCCTGTGGCCAGCAGTGATGCTGAGACCGGCCAGGCAGGAGCTGGCCAGATTTAAAATGGTGTTCTGTCTGATGATGTGACAGGCCTCACTAGGTACATTAGTCATCGAGAAGTTAAATGGGTAAGAAAATACTGCCTTGGATCTCTCAGGACTTTTAGAACTGAAAACTGGGCCTCAGACCCAAGCTATCCAACAAGGGAGGAAAATCCCACAACCATTTTGTTGGTGGCTCTGACCAGGAGAGTATTTGGTGAACAGGTATATATAGAGATGCATCTTTCATCCCTGTATTGCTTGTTCGTTCAACAAACACCTGTGGAGTATTATGTATCCAGGTTGCTAACAGGCAGGGCCAGGACCCCACAAAGAGATCTCTAGTTTGGAGCGACTGGGGAGGGAGGAGGTAAACGGGGGAGGTGAATTGAGAGAAAAGTCTCAATTCCTGCATGTATGGAAAACTCTGCATTGCTTTGGCTTTTTGAGTCAATCAAGATCCTTAAAGGAGGTCTACTTCACTGAAGAGCGGAGAACAGTCTGTTGCTAGCTTCTGCGTTGCCTGTTAAGGTTGCCTACTTCCATACTGCCTGCGGTAATTTGTCTCGTTCTCCTCATCTTAAAGTGTGCGCCAGGCTAATCTGCTGGGCAAGTCCTTCTTTGTAGTTAGTTCAAAGGGAAGCATCCGTGTGTCTCCCCCCAGGACAGTCATCAATGAGTTCTGCATTAGGGGAATAGGTATTTACATGCAGATGTCGCACATATATCTCCACTCCAAAGACAGGTTGGTTGGGGGAGACTTGCTTTGGGAGACAACCGTATGAGGTAGGACTCAAATCATGTCTTCACGTCCCTACTTACAGTTGGAAATGTAATCCTGTGAGGAGGGCGGCTCTCTGATTTTAGGCTAAAATTATATCTGGCATTGCCTGTGGGGTAATGGGGTCTGTGGCACACTACAATGCCTCTACACTACTCAACTCTGGAGAATTACTGCCACGTAAGACTATGGTGACACTGTTAGATCTGCCCACCTTTATGTGGAAGCTCTTGATTTTTAAATATTGACACAAAATCTGAATATTTTTAAAACAATGTTCAGGTCAAATAAAACACATCTGCAGTCCAGACCATGTCCGTGGGCTGCCATTTTGCCACGTCTGATCTAAGGTTCCCATCAGACTAGAATTCAGTGTAGAGAAGGTCAAGATATTCATTCATTTATTTGACAAATATTTACTCAAGTGTCTTGCCCATGTCAGGCTCTGGGCAAGAGGAAGAAAGATTTATATATATAAATTAATTTATATATATACAATGTTATATATTATAAATAATACATATATCACATATATACACATATATACACATATATTATATATAACATATATATAATACATGTATTTCATATATATACCTTATATATAAATATAATTATAAATTAATTTATATATATAATTTATATATATTAATTTTTATATATAATATATTTTTATATATAGATGAATTTTTAATCTAGTGGTGTAAATTTTTTTAAAAAACACACAAAAACTTAAATACGTTTTTAGAAAAATCATACGGGAAAAAATTAGGCACTCTCTGTGTTTCCCTCTTCCTGGGTTTTTAAATGGTGACTTCCTTCTAAATGTTGTAAAATTAAAACTCGAATGTGTGGCTTGACAGGTTAATATCTTAATCTAACTTTCACACCCACACTCTGGGGTCCAGTTGTCCACAGGACAATGGAAACTTTGATGGATCCTTAAATGTGCTGTTAGGAGCTCTAACACTCTGCCAACAGGTGCCTGTAAGGCTACATATCAAATATCTGCACAATTATCATTGCTATAGATAGTTAGAGCTACGTCAGGAGTCATCCCAGCCAGGACCGCTGTGGGCTTATTCAGACGTGCACACATGTACAACGTGCAGGCACCACAGGCATACGACACACACGCACACCACACACACAACGTGCACATAACACACAACACACATAACACACACACACACTATGTACTGAAAGGATCATGGATTTTGGGCAACTCAGTGCTGCAAAACTCTAAGAGAGACTCTGGGCCAATTCTTTAATTTCCATCTGAGGAAACTGAGGCACAGAAAACACCAGGAAGCCTGAGTTCATATACAGATGGCACTGTATATAATTAGCATGTCCAAGGATCAGTATGACTATTTTAGATGGGTGACTAATCATACATAAAATGTCCCCTAATATGATTCTTCACGGTGACAAAAAAAAAAAAAAACCAAGCAATTTTATCTCTTTTCTTGAATAAATCAGCTGTGTCTAAAGACAGGGGAATGTTAAAGGTGCCCCCCCTGGTCCGAGCTCCAGGAGTCCTGGACTCCTGTTCCATGACTGAACCACACACGACTCAGAAGAGGACGGGTCATGTGGTGCAGTGTCTACTGCATACTGGGAGCAGCTGGCTGAGGGTCAGGGAGGGGAAAGGCCCAGCTTGAGGTCATACGCCGGACTGAGAGCCCGGGACTCCTGACTTCCAAGCCACAGAAAACGTTCCATCCCACCTGACAGCCTTCCTCTAGGAACAGATCCTGGAAACCAGATGTGCTGCCATGTGAGAACCAGGCTTCCTCTCCAAGTGTTAGAAGGCCAGAGCTCACCTCCTTATCAAACTAGTCTCGGTTTACAGATGGAGAAATTGAGGCCCAGAAGCATGGAGTTACAGTCCTGGGGTAAGAGTGAAACCCAGGAGGCTGAACTTTGCAAAATGCCTACTGACTTCTCTCCCCCATCCCATTTTAAATGACCTAACCCTGTCCTAGATGGCCCTCTCCCTCCCTGTCACCACATCAGCAAGACCAACATGTTACAGGCCAGTCACCCAATTACCTTTTACAAGGTATCTGGCCACAAAACATCTTTTTAACTGGACTTGAGGACTTTTATTTTCCAGTTATCTGCCAGGTATGTTTCCCCTTGTATAAAAGGAGGCCCTCTAGCCCCTCAGGGAGCACTCTGCCTCTGCATTCCTGACCAGCAGCTTCTAGATCCCACTAGAAATCATTCAGTGGGGCTTCAACAGAGCTTTCTTGTCTGTGGGGGGACTTCACCTGAGAGTGAAGGGTGTCACACCACTCATGCCCCAGGCACAGAAGGGACAAGCAGGCTTCAAACCTTTAAGTGCCCCTCCCTCTTCAAACATAATCCCACCCCAACACACTCTCGGCATCTTCCTCTCTTCTCTTGCTCTCCAGAAAGATCCATGCCTTTGGCTCCACTGCCTTGACCTTGCTATAGGACCGGTGAAACCCAAACGTTGCTACTTTCCCCAGTTACCTTCTTAGGGCATTAGTGCTGACATTCGGCACATTTGTGGCCAAGTGTGGTGGGGCCTATTGGTCCTAACAGCACACTTTATCTCACTCTGGTGTTCATGGCACAAGGTGGGCCAAACCTTCCCTTCCCCATGTTCTGATCCTCATTTTCTGCCTCACATACAAGAAAAATCTTCCATGTTCCCTGCTGTGCTGGGCTCTGGGCACCCTGAGACAATGAATGAGTGATCCTGCTCCTTTGGGTCTCACAGCTACAGGGGAGACACATGTCCAAGTGTGAGTGATTGTACTCAGCTTCTTGGAGGAGGTGGTTCCAAGCTTAGTGAGTCCCAGTGGACCTGGGAGGAAAAAGCCAGGTGAGGAGGACAGAGGAGAGGGTCATACAGGGGACAGAAAGCACGTCACAAACAATGGCACGGCGGGACGAGGAGGCATGGCCTGCTAGGGGGAGGAGTCCGGATGAGTCTGAAGCTGCAGCCTTCTGAAATGTCTGCATCCCATGCGGTCCCTCCTCCATCAAGCTGTCATGCCTCCAGGTGGGACATCAGAGCAGCCTCCTGGCTGGCTTCCCTGCCTCGCGCCTCTCCCTCTCGTTTCCCCTCCCATCGGCCAGACAGAGCTCCCCAACATCAACGTCTGTGTTACTCCCCAGTACTCTCACAAATGCTCAGTGTCTCCACTAAACTCCAGAATCACCACCAAATTTCATCAGCCAGGGACAGAGAACTTCTCACGATTGGACCCCAGCACACTCCTGTCCTCAAGCATTCCCTGTTCCAGCCTCTCCAGGCTGCTCCGCATTCCACAGCCGCGCCCTGCTCTCACATCGCCATGCCCTGCCCGTGCTAGGCTGTGCCCTCTGCCTGGCATTCCCTCCCACCTCCTCCCCTGAATTTGTCTTTTAAAGCCTTTCCCTCAGGCACCCTGCCGGCCTTTGCAGTGCTCCCCACATTGATCCGGTAATTCTCTGTCCAAACTCCCCTAGGCTTCCTGCCGGTGCCTATACAATGCTCACCCTATTCTGTCTTGGAGCACCTCTAGGCTGTATCTCTCCCCGAGGAGACAGAGTGGCCCTCAGGGGATGTATCTTTGTCCTCTCTGCATCCCCAACACCAAGCACTGCTAAGAAAATGTATCCAGAATAGTCCAGGGTCCCACAACACGCTCCTCCATCTCAGGAACGATGATATCACCTACACACCTTTCAGGTCAACATCCCACCTGCTTCCCCAAGCTATCTGTCAGGCCACCCACTTGCTGCCCCAAGCAGGTTTGGACACATGAAAGGTGCTAAGGTTGGGGGTGTCGAGGATGGGGTTCACTCACTGACAGGGGTTTGGGGAAATGCCAAGCTATCCTTTTTGTGATGTTTTCTTTAAGGGCATGGATTTGGTTAATTTCCTGCCGATTTTTCTCACTCTGCCTCAGAGCTTCAGGCAGAGCAGGACATCAGGCTATCAAACTGGCAAGCTCACAGTGACAGACTCTGAACAGTCCCTGATATCATGTCTCCCCTTCTTTGGTAATAAAAGCACTCTACTCATAACTGAGCACAAAGCCACTCATTTTAAAGATGACTTTTCCCGGGTCCCCTTGCAGGTAAGTTGAGCCATAGAACTAAGCTCTGGCCCATGAGAAGGGCCCAGTGCTGATTTCCAGCAACATTCCTTAAAGGCACTTGCACAATGGCTTTTCTCCTTTCCTCTTCCTCCCCCTTCCTGCTATTCAGATGCCTCGTGTGCAGCTATTATGGCCACCACCCTGGACCATGAGCATGAAGAGTACACCCCTGGGGTGGGCAGAGACGAGCTGGATGGAATCTGGGACCCTGGGAAGTTTGGGGAGCTGAGCTCCCCAGCCCTAAACTGCCCACTTCTGGACTGGTACTTGAGGTATGAACAAACCACTGCTCAAGCAGTGTTATTTTGAGTCTCTTACATTTGTAGCCAAACTGCATCCTACCTGACAACCTAGGTTCTCATCCCAGGGCTGTGAGGCCACAAGCAGTACACTGGTGCTCTCTGACTTTGGATTCTCCTTCTCGAAAATGAAGTTCAAAAGCCCTTTTGCATCAAACTGCAGAATAAAAGTGTGAACTCCATATAAATAGAGCTATTGTCAGTGAGTTTTAACAACATAGGGCATAATTGTTCATTTCCAGTCAACTGAACAGGTATTGCATTATGGAGACACTCAGGATATGTGCATCTGATTGTGCAAGTTGTGCACTGCACAAGTCCAAGGAAATAATTTGCTCTCTGGTTTATGTGAATAATGCCTCCTGCAATGCACAACTTATACAACTGTACCTGGCTGCCCTATATCTGGTGGTACCATCTGGCTCCAAATTCAGGAAGCCTAGATTCTAGTAGGCAAATCATATATTCAGGTTCAACAAATATTCATCAAGCAGCTACTATGTGCCAGGCACTGGACTAGGTAGTTTTCATATATCTAACCATATTTATATAGATTTGTTTTTTTTTTCATGTGTGTGTGTGTGTGTGTGTGTGTGTGTGTATAAACAAAAACAAAAGCCTATCATATGAAACAGAGCCAGAGTTGCAAACTAGGAGGCCTATGGTCCAAACAAATGTCAAAACTTGGGTTGGTTTGGTCTGTGCATTTAAATGCGCTATCAACATTTTAAAAAGAGGGAACTTGCACATAAAAATTCAGATTTCCACCATCTCTTGAAAAATTAAATGATCTGGCAATATTGGGCCTTCCCTTCCACATTGGCAACAACTGGTGGAGCTGAATGGCAAGTGCCCTTTAGTCAAACACAAACTCTCCCGTTTGCTTCTGTCCCCGATACCTCCTACTGTCGCTGACATAGAGGTCAAGAATCAGTTACCATTCATCACTGACTGTGTTATTACTTTTCTTCCTGGAAGGTTAAATGGCAAGTGAAAACTTTCTTCTGTCCACATCTCTTTCAAGATTGGAAAAGTAGGGGCGCCTGGGTGGCTCTGTTGGTTAAGCGTGTGATTTTTGATTTTGGCTCAGGTCATTGTCTCATGGCTCTTGAGATGGAGCCCTACGTTCGGGCTGACAGCACAGAGCCTGCTTGGGATTCTCTCTCCCTCTCTCTCTCTCTCTCTGTCCCTACCCCACTTGCTCTCTCTTTCTCTCTTAAAAATAAATAAATAAGTATTAAAAAAAAATAAGATGAACCAGGATGGCCACGTGCCCCAATAAACTGGCGTATCTTCCTCCTGTCACGTATATTTCCTACATGATGTTGTGGGTGTTCGGTTTGCTGTCTCTCAAGCAGACAGTGTTCACAGAGTGGGAGAGATGGGGAAGAGACCAGGGGGTGAGAAGGCAGGGTTTAAACTTTATCTACTGTGATTTTTTTCTTTTTAAGGGTGATCTGAATAAAATAAGGTAAAATTTTTACTTTTGTTAAACGTAGATGATGGGAACATAGGTGCTGTCTGTACTTTATGTGTTTTGAATGTTTCCTATTAAAAATGTCAAAAGGAAATTGCTCACTGTCCTCAGGGCTGGGGGCTTAGTGGGAGGGCAAGGGAGGTTGGGAGAAATGGGAGGTTTTTGAACTGAGGAGTGAAGGGCTCCAGGACCAAGAGGTCACCCAACAAAGAAGCAGGAGGAGAGGGACGGAGGAGAAAGGAGGGCTCTCCGGAGAGGCTGGTGAGGGGTGTGGGGAGGTAGTCACAGGGCCAGAAGACAGAGGTTAGGGTGGGGATGCACTGACACCTGGCCTCAATCGCCCTCCCCCTGCCAGCCCCATCCTTGGTTCTGTGCGTGGCCGGCAGTGTTTCTAAGGATGTGTGCCTATTTTTAGAGCAGAGATTTATTTCTTTCCATTTCAACTGTTTACTTCTGTCCTGGGCTTGCAATTCTGCTGGTTTGTGTTACAAGGGAGAACCACAGTCCTGTGGACCAAACTTGGCTGCTGCCTTCATGGCCAAGAGCGTCCTCTGGCTTCCTGGGCTCCATTTGGGGAATGAGTAGGGAGGATTTTATGATTTTATGGAGTCTGATGGGAAGTGGAGTGGTGTGACAGGAAGTCCCAACGTCTGTGGCTGACTTGCTGTGTGACCTTGAATAAGACTTTTGCCCTCTCTGGGCTTCAGGGGCAAAGCCCCTGTTGTTGCTTTTTCATCATTAAAATGTCAATACTACTACTTACCTCATAGGGTTGGTATGAGGAGTCAAAGAAATGCATAAAGCACCAAGTGAATGAATGTGTCCAGGAGGGACACCATAAATGCGGGTTCCTTTCCCTGCATCATGTACACAAAGGCAAGGGGCAGGGGAGGGAGGGCTAGAGGGTTTCTAAGTGTCCTTCCTGCTCTGAGAGTCTACAGTTCCACGTTTTCTCCTCCATCATTTCTTTCTGCAGTTCATGGCCCCTTGTTCTCAGAACTCTTGATGCATATTATGGACTGAGAAAAACAGGTCTCCCTGAACTTAGCCTATCGCCTACCCGTTGTGTGATTCTGGGCATCCATTTCTCTTTTTAGGATGGTTTTGACCCCAACCTTGAAAGACTAAGCTCATAGGATCCTCGTAGTGATTTTAGAAGATGATGCCCATAAAACACTTAGCACAGTGCCTGGCATGTAAGAAGGTCTTGCCTCAACAGACAAAATAGCTATTATTACCATTATCATTACTATTACTATTTGGGGCCCTGCAGGGAGACTGTAGTTTTCTACTGTTGTTTTTGTGGCTATAACGTGCCATGGACTCCCGATGGCTGACTTCAAAACCAACTCATTGAACTCGATTCCTTTATAAGGTTGGGATTATCTCTACCAACTTCCCTCTTGTTAATATTTTAATCCTTTTACTGAGACACTTAAGCAAAAGTTTTCGTTTTCCCCAAAGCTTCATTATCAAGCAATATTTACAAGTAAATTCTTTACCTGGATGGCATTTTTCTTTCTTTTTTTTAAAGATTAGTATTGATGGAGAAATTAACACAACTTCAAAGGAAATCAGATTGGAAAAAACAACCTGCTGGTAAACTCCCCTCCTCTACCCCCTGGCCGGCCCCATCCCACATGTGCTTATAGGAGGCAGTGGTTAACAGCATGGGCTAATGGGTCAGGACTGTGGGCTGGAAACCCAGCACTGTCTGTGTTGCATCCTGGGCAGGTTATTTCATCTCTCTAAGCCTCGGTTTCCCCATCTTTAAAATGATGCCCATGATCGATCCTTTCAGAGGAATGAATAAGATCATCCATGCAAACTCTGCCCGTGGCACCACAGGAAATGTTAGCCACCTAATGATCCCATAAGAACCTGCATGCTGGTCCTGGCACAAGTCACAGTGTGACCTGTCATTCTTGAATGTTTCTGTGTGTTGCCCATTTTCCCCCACTGCCCCGGTGCAAAGGCAATCTGAACCAAGGAGTTGGCTCGGCCTCAGAGCAGCATCCACTTAACTCCAGAGAGAGAGAAAGGGCAGATCCTCTTGGGGAATCAGTCAACAGTGGATACTTTTAGCACAAGGAGCATTCCTCTCCCGCGGGAGTCCGTGTGCAGCAATCTCATGATAAGCTCGAGTTTTTCCAGGCCGCAGAATGAGAGATAGAAAGTTTCAGGGACTTTTTTTTTTTTCTGTCTTTTTTTTCATGTGCACAGGCTTGGAGCCCTCTGCTGCAAACAAAGCTGCTTTCCAACTCCGAGTACTCTACTCTGTCACGTGACACTGGGGCTTAACAATTGCATCACTGAAAACCTAACCCTCTGAAGTGTCAGCTGAATTCAGGTAATAAGACTGCCAGGAACTGCTCCTAAAATCATAGCTGGTTAGAGCCGGAGGGGATGTCTGAAGGCACCTAGGCTGCCTGCATCCCTTTCACAGATAGGGAAACTGAGCCCTGGAGAGGAAAAGCGCACGCCTGAGTAGAGCCAGGACTGAACATGGACCGCACTGCAAGTCGCATCCAGGAAGAAAGGAGGATGCTTTGGCATACAGCGCTCTCCCCAGTTACAAAACCCGAGCACACATGGTTTTGAGCACTGTGGCTCCAACTATCTTCCTGAGACGCCCAAGAAGCTTCACAGCAGCTCTCAGAGCCAAGTCACGGCTCATCCGCTGCCTCAATGTGGGACCTCGGACAACTTACTTTACCTCTCAGTTTTCTAATCTGTAAAATGCCTACTTCACAGGATTATGATGATGGTCGAATGAATTAATATTTTCAAAGGGCCCAAGGGGTGCCTGGGTGGCTCAGTCGGTTGAGCGTCCAACTTCGGCTCAGGTCATGATCTCATGGTTTGTGGGTTCGAGCCCCGTGTCAGGCTCTGTGCTGACAGCTCAGAGCCCGGAGCCTGTTTCAGATGCTGTGTCTCCCTCTCTCTCTGACCCTCCCCTGCTCACACTGTCTCTCTCTCTCTCTCTCTCAAAAATAAATAAAACATAAAAAAAAATTCAAAGGGCCCAGAACGGTGCCTGAGCATAGAAAGTGCCACACAAGCACGTGTTAGACAGAAATGAAAACAGAAGCCATGGAGACTGTCACAGACAGGGCAGTGGAACTGCGGCCTAGTCTGGTTCTGTTCGGATGTGTGACCTAGAGCAACCTCCTTCTCCTCTCTTGGTCAGCTACTGCTCTGAAAGCTGGGAGCATGGACTCTTCTGGTCCCTGTGCCCCTCCCAGGTGGCTGGCTCCGAGGCCTCTCCTGGTCTGCATACCTTTGGCCTCTCCCCGTGCTGACCTCAGAACTTGGGCGAAACCGAGCTGGAATGTTTGCGCTCTCAGAAAGTAGGGAGGCCCCCTAGATCTCTTCAAAAGTCACACAGCGACTTGCAAATCAGGTAACAGAGACATCTCCATGAAGGGGCCGATTGTGTGGCTGGGACAAAAACACCCACTGGCCTCTGCTATCTCCTATCCTCTCTCTGACTTCTTTTTCCTTTCCCTTGAACTTAGAGAGAAAGGGGTTTTTGAAAATGTCTATTTTGAAACCACAATGGCATGAGAATCACAGATCTCTGATTGCTCAACCCTCCTCCAAATCCAAACGCACATTCACTGTCCTCCTGCCAGAGCGGAAGTTGTGTGAGCACCTGGAGCCTGTTTGGAATCTGAGTCTCCACGCCCTGGTCCCATGACCTGGGCAAGTTAGCTTTCTGGGCCCCGGGTTCTCCATCCCTCCAGTGGGCACCTACCTTCCCACTGATCTTCTGGGAGGGAGGCTGGGGGGAGCTGGCCGTGTGAGAGGCACAGGGGCCCTAGGAATTTGGTGCTGAGGCCAGAGACCTTGAAATTTCGGTGGGGTGACTGGGGGAGTCCTTTGCCAGGTTAGAGATGAAATTGAGCTCCCAGCTGGGGCTCAAGCAGACCTTAGGGCCCACACCCCCAGCTCTGAGAGGGCTCTTCTATCTACCCCCTCACTCGGGTCTGATGCTTGGCTCTCACCCTTGGCATCACCTGTCTGACTTGCAGACACAGCCTCATCTAACCCCGTTCCCACCCAGTGGCCCGGAGCAACTCCAACAGCTGGAGAAGGCCAGAGGCAGCAAGCCTTGTGGGGCCCCTGGGAGCCGCACTTCTCTGCCCCGGGAACAGAAAGATTCTACAAGACGGTGGAAAGGTTGCAGAAAAGGGCAGGGCCCTTCTTTATCTTCAGAAATGAACCCTCCCAGCACCAGCCGGGCCTTCCACCTTCCACCCATCTCGCTGGCACCTGTTCTGGTCCATCTGTCCTCAGAGCTCCTGAAACCAGCAAGCTCACCAAGTCACTGCCCCACAAAGTTTCCTCAGGCCTACAGAGAAAAATCTAAACTCTTCGGCTGGCCATGCAATTCACACTCTCCTCCCTCCATCATTATCCAGCCTAAACCTTCTTCCAAGTTCATCTAACCCCCTACACAAACTGCATTGAGATTCTAACTACCACCTCCAATTATCTTCCGTACACGAGACTTTGCTCATGGCTTCCATTTGGCCTAAAATTCTTTGTTTTAATTCTTGACTCAAAAAAATCCCAGGGCCCAGGGTCCAGTCACCTACTCTGTGAGGCCTCCCACCAGTAAGAACCAGTCCTCTCCCTGAGCTCCCTGTCTGTGCCCATTTAGGATGCTGTTTATCATGACTGCACTCCACCAGCCTGAGTAGACTGAGCCCCGAAGGGCAGGGTCCGTGCCAGGTTCCCCTGGAGGTAGGCAGCACAGGGCCTGGCCCCTGACAGGTAGCTAAGCCATGTTTACTGAGTTGACAAAAGTAGCTACACCCTCCTTTCGTTCTCACTTTTTAAAGCTGTTCATTCGTATAATTCTATGTGACAGTTGTCTCGGATCAACACAACAGAATAACCTTACAGCAATAGAGCTGGAAGCTTGCTTATTCCTTGCCTCTAGCACTTGTTTTCCCCAAAGCTCAGGCTTCTGGGGAGCAGGGGTGCAGGGGAGGGAGGAGGAAACCTAAGCCTCTCACACCAACACTGCCTCCCAGGCCCCTTGGGCAGCCTCATCAGAGGAACCATCTCCGTGGCTGTGCAAGGGGAAGTCATGAATAGCAAGAGCGATCTGTCATTCTATGGGGCCTGCGACCCAGGACCCCTAGAGTAGGAATCTGGGGTTTCTAGAAGGACGACATTTAATTGAATCTGGAGATAAAACCAGGTTATAAGCTCAGGGCATCTTAGCCCTGAAGGGAACAACCAACTCCATCATTTCATGGCTGGGGACACTGAGGCCTCAGGAAGGACACCAATTGGCCCAAGGTCACATGGAGAGAAAGAGCCAGGGTCAGGCCCGGAACTGGGACATCTAACCTCCTGCGTTTCTCCTGCTAACCTGCACTGCCCCTACACTAGCTGTGATTGCTTGAGGGTTAGTGAAATGGTATAGTAAATGGTATAGTACTGGATCACTGTTAAACCACAGTTGACAAATGACAGGTTTAAAAAAAAAAGGTGTGAAATGTTCCTTTTTTTTTTTTTTTTAACATGGAATGTTTTACGAATGTGCATGTCATCCTTGCTCAGGAGTCACGCTAATCTCTGGATTGTTCCAATGTTAGTATACATGCTGCTGAAGCAAGCGTTGAAATGTTCCAGTTTTTCTTAATGTTTATTTTTGAGAGAGAAAGAGAGACAGAGACAGAGAACACAAGCCGGGGAGAGGCAGAGAGAGAGAGGGAGAGAGAACCCCAAGCAGACTCTGCGCTGTCAGCACAGAGCCCGATGCAGGCCTCAATCTCACAAACCACGAGATCATGACCTGAGCTGAGAGCAAGAGTCAGAGGTTTAATGGACTGAGCTACCCAGGCACCCTTGAAATTATTAATTAAAAATATATAAAAAGATAGGAAATGGAAAATTCAGTTAATTCAGTAATATTCATTATCTACTTTCTCTGGGCTGAGCATTGACCTGGGGATCTGGGTGTAGATAGAGGATGCAGGCCCTTGTCTAGTAGGCCATCTGGGAATCCCTTTGTCTGCCCTGCTCGTGGCTTCACGGTGGCCGGCCAAACCACAGACTTGATCAGGGAGCCTCCTGCCACTTGTTACTGTGATTCTGACTGCAGAGGCAAATTCTGAGCATTAAACACACTCCTTAAATGTGCCAAGTATGAGATGCAACGATAAAAACATATTCCGCAAGTGAAAGGGACTCTTCTGGTACTTGATTTCTCCATTAATTCATTCCTTGACACATGTTCCTCCCTAGCCTAATACAGCTAGCTGGATAGAATGGTGGAATTGGCTTTTGCAGACTTCATTACAGTGCCAACCAGGTAGCGGTACCCTGTAGGGCTGGGGCAAGGTTCTCCAGAAGGCTGTATTCTCCCCTAGCCAGGATTCACGGGTCCAGGAATCGAGGGTAGAAATGGCAGTGGCACCCCCCCCCCATTACCCCTGGTGACCCACTGGCAAAATTTTTGCTTCCTGTTCCTGTGACCCTGTGCTCTTCTGGCCTAGAGGTCTTAGTTCCACAGGGAGGAATGCTTTCATCAGGAGACACAATAATGATCCCATTGGACCAGAAGTTAAGACTGCCCCCCGGCTCCTCTGGGCTCCTCAAACCACTGAACCAATAAGCGGAGAAGGCGTTTCTGTACTGGCTGGGGTGACGGATGTTGATTACCAGGGGGGACATGGATGACAGCCCCACAATGGAGGTAAGGAAGCATTTGCCTGCAATACAGAGATTACTTGGGGCCTTCTTACTGTTACCGTGTCCTGTGATTAAAGTCAATGGAAAACTCTAACAACTCGATCCAAGCAAGGCTGCTAATGGTTCAGACCCTTCAGGAATGAAGGTTTGAGTCATCCAACCAGGCAGAGAATCATAACCAACTAGGTGCTTGCTAAAGGCAGAGGCAATACAGAGGGGGAGTGGAAGAAGGTAGTTATAAATACCAGCTACAACCATGTGACCAGTTAGAGAAACAAGAACTAAAATTGTCACGAGTGTTTCCTCCTTATTCTGTTTGGAACGTGTGTGTTAAGCAAATATCTTTGTTTTTTTTCCCCCTCTCTTATTCTCTTACAGTGTAACATAAGAGGTATTGATTTTATATTGTTGTATTTTAAGTATTGTTAATTATATGCCATAGTACTTAACTTGTGGGATGTCAAGGATGGAATCACTCAAGGATTTTAGCTCCTCTTCTAGGAGGTTGTACATGGAATAGGTATTCCCTAATGTGGGTGGGCCCCATCCAATCAGTTAATGTTCTAAACGGAACCAAAAAAACCCTGACCCTCCCAGGAACAGGAGGGAATTTCTTCCTGTCTGACTGTGTTGAGCTGGGTAATTGATTTTTCTCCTGCCTGCAGACTCAAACTCAAACATCAGCTCTTCCTCATGGGTCTTGAGCCTGCTGGTCTTCAGACTGACACTATACCATCAGCTCTGCTAGTTCTCCAGGCCTTTGGACCCAGGCTGGAACCCCATTGCTGGCCAGCCCTCCTGGACTTCCAGCTTGGTGCCTGCAGACCTTGGGACTTGTCAGCCTCCATAATTGTGTGAGTTAATTCCTTGTAATAACTCTCTTCCTATATGAATATACCTCCTACTGATGCTGTCGCTCTAGAAAACCCTGACAAACACCACACACACACACACACACACACACACACACACACACACCTGCAAGGGCACTGTTATTCCAGTGTCTTTGCCATCAAAGGAAAACAGGAAATGGTAGCTATAAGAAGTCTGCACCTGTCCCTCCCCCAGGTGGTAATGGCTTCTGCCCCTGTACCCTGTGGCAACTGTCCCCTTTAGTGCCTACTCACATCAGGGTCCAGTTCATCCAGCTCATTTTCCAGGGTCCTGAGCTCTTCCTCTGTGAGGGCTCCGAGGATTTCATCTTCATCCAGGTCACGATATTTCTCTAGTTCTCTTCTGTATGACATTGTAAAAGAATGTGTGCTTGTCTTCTGAGTTTCTGAGATCTATGACCTACCAGAGAGAGAAAAATCTTAGAAAGACCCTTCTTGGATTTCCTCTCTCAGAGCAAATCCGTGCTTGTCATTTACACAGCGGCTGGGCATGTTCTATGAATCATCAGGATGATAACTAGTAGAGTGGAATACTGCACTAAGTTGGATTAATTCTCCAATAAAACTGTGCAAGGTAAAAATCCTGATGGCATGTAAATGAATAAATTGTAACTGACGGTACTGGCATGACCATTAATTCCGAATAAATAGGTGACTGTAAAGGGCTTACAGATGCCTGAAAACTCTTCTATTCTTCAAGTAGTTCAAATACTTCTCTGTACAACCCTCCACCCTTCTTCACTCCATGCCCTGATGGAAAACATGAATGCTAGAGGTTCTGCCAAAGCTGATTGTATAAGGGAAGGGGTATCAACTGAGCACCTGCTGCATGCATGTCCTACACCTGTAACATCTCAATCCATCCTCACAAAAAGCCGCCAGCAATAATGGCTAACTTTTACTACCATATCTAAGCCCTACATTAAGCACTTTGCAAGGATTTTCTTTTTTTTTTAATTAAAAAAATTTTATTTTAGAGAGAGAGCGAGTGCGGGAGGAGAGTGGGGGGTGGGGAGAGAGAGAGAATCTGAAGCATTGAGCCTGATGTGGGGCTCGATCCCAAGACCCTGGGATCATGATCTGAGCTGAAATCAAGATTCAGATGCTCAACCAACTGAGCCACCCAGGAGGCCCAAGAATTCTCTAATTTAACCTCTGAAGTAGGTATTTGTTGTTCTCCCCATTTTACAGATGATGACACACAGCTCAGAGAGGTTGAGTGACTCCACAAATCACACTACCAGGAAGTGTCAGAACCATTTGTATCCTGATCTGCCTTAAGCCCTCTGTCCTCCCTCTTGGCTAAAACTGATAACAGGACAAGGCTCACTCCCACATCACCTCCTCTGTGAAGCCTCAGTGAAACCTCAGTGTCCCCTCACTGAGCAAAGCTCATCACGTCCCTGGCGCTGGTCTGCACCTCTCCACTCAGCTCACATCCATCTTCTGTGGCTTCCCCAGGGGCAGGGTCTCAGTTTGTTGTACCTCCACTCCCCAAGGCCCAACCCAGGGCCGCACACACTACAGGATGGTTGTTTTGTTTGTTTACTGAAATGAACCTATTTCCAGTTCTACCTGCCTTTGTTTATCCCATCAGACAGCCTTGAAGAGACCCTGGGCTCTTCTCCTCTTGGAAAATGTCAGCTTGTTGCAGAAGGTGCTCGCATCTCTGTGTTCGAGCCTGTTCGAGCCTGTTCTACGAAAGGTGAGCCATTAACTCTCTTTTCTGAAGCTGATGGGCTAAAAAGTGAGGCAGCAGCTCGGGGCTTCCTTAGACTCTGCAGAATGGAATATAGTACTGTGTACAGGATCGGTGTTATGGGTTGAATTGTGTGCCCCCCCCCCAATTCATATGTTGAAGTTTAAGCCCCCAGTACATCCACAAGCCAGCACCACCCTGCAAGTAAGAATGTGACGTGACTTGGAAATAGGGTCCTGATATAATTAGTTAAGTTCACATGAGGCCATACTAGGGAAGGGCGAGCTCCCAATCCACCAGGACTTGTGTCCTTACGAAAAGTGGAAATATGGACGGACACACACACACAGGAAGAAAGAACACCATGGCAGGATAAAGAGGGAGATCAGGGTGATGCTTCCAACAAACCAAGGAATGCCAAAGACTGCCAGTGAACCACCAGAAGTGGAGGGAGAGGCCTGCAGTGGCCCCTCACAGCCTTGGAAGGAACCAACCATGCTGACACCTGGATCTTGGACTTTTAGCCTCCAGAACCTTGAGACAATAAATTTGTGTTGTTTAGGCCACTCAGTTCGTGGTATTTTGTTACAGTAGTGCCAGCAACAAATACAGTCAGTATCTCCTTTGTCACAGCAGTTTGTGTTTTTAGACCCTTACTCAAACACACACACACACACACACACACACACACACATACACACACACACAGCATGGCTCATCCGTGAAATGACTGATTTTCCAGTGTAGAGAGAAATGAAAGCTAGGAAAAGACAACCAACTAACCAATCAAAAGCTGAAATAGTTGTTAACTAAAAACAACTAGTGTACTTAAATGAAAACCAAAGTTCGCTAAGTGGACAGATAAAGCCTCCATTTCAGAAAGGAGAGATATGTGTTATTAATGTAAGTTTGTACACATGTGAGCATATTTGTAGGAGAAATATGACAGCTGGCCTGATAAGAAAGGACTTGCTTTCCAAATACCCAAAACCCCAATGCCATCCTTTCTTCTAAGAATGGATTGGATTAGCCCGATGTCTTCCTTTGCACAGACCCCAAGAATGTTAAGACCATAAATGGGTCCCCCTTGATTCATTTCTATTTACTTCCAAAGAAAGCACAAGCAGCTGACAATGCTCTGGTATAGATGAAAAAAAAAAAAAACCTTTGTGAATATTCTCAGAGAATAACCTAATTTGGCTTGAGTGGAGCCAGGAGAGGATCTATGGCCAAGAGGGACCCTAGTGAGGCTTCCAGAACTAACTCACAGAGATACCTCTGAACTAGCTGCAAAACACATTTTTTGGCTCTCAAACAGGTTTTGGGTCAAACAAACTTCCACAGGACTTGAGACCGCAGGACTTCTCAGAAATTTTGGTATGCTTCCACATTGGGTGTCTCCCAGAGAAATAGGTGATAAGCAGAATTTTCCTGGTCTTTGACCATGAAACCATGTGTCTGAGAAGCTGCTCCCGGGATTGGGAATCTCATGAAACAAAGTTTGGACAACCATCTTAGCCTCACCTCTGGGCCACTCAGACTCATACAAGAAGGGACTTGGGGTCAGGATGAGCTGGGACAGGTTTGGGACCCTGGGAGTTTCCCAGTTTGCCAGCTGACCCATGTCCTAGATGATATGCACTAACATCATTAGGTAAAAAGTCATGGATGGAGCCTGGAGAAAGGATGAGTCAGGACAAGGGAGAGTAGGAAAAGGAGCCATGAAAGCGCAAGAAGAGAGAAGTGGGTGGAGACCATGGGGCTCGCTGAAGAAGGGACGGGTTGGGTGGCAGGCCACCTCCAGGAATGCCAGCCCGTGGGGTGCAATCATTAACTCTCCTGAAGGAGTCTCCCTCTTAGTGCACACAGGGAAGGGAAGATACTGTACCATGTACATACTCCAAGGTGCTGTTGAATGCAAAATCCTATTTCAGAGGATTTAAAAGCTCTTTCTCATGTCAAGTGTCCTGTGAATATTATGGACTGATGAGGCATGACATTAAACAAGCTGAGAGGAATGGAGGACTCCTAAGGTAAACTATGAAGCTGTCAGCTTCAAGCCACACTCAACCACTTGGCTCCCAGAAAAGGCTTCTCCAAAGCAAGGTTCTACTCCTGTGGTCAGGGATGTGGGGGGCCAGAGGTGGGGAAGGGCGGGGTAGGAGGGAGGTGAAAACTGAATTCACAGAGCCCATTGTAAGTTCGGCTTTAAATTATGGCTTGGAAGAAATGGTGTTTCTAGCTGTTAATAAAAGGCCTCCATTTCCTAATAAAAGAGGTGTTACTGATGGACACAGGGCTGAGACTCCTAAGACTCTGGTTGGAGTGCCATTTATGGTGCTAACTCCCCAGATGACCCTTGCTAAGTTCCTTCCTTCCTCGGGGCCTCTGTTTGCTCATCTGTAAAATGAGCATAAGTGGACTGGGAAATTCTGCTGGTAACCTATCCCTCTTGGAGACATCCAAAAATTAGATCAGAAGGCCAGTCTTTAAACTGTGTTCAGGGAGATCTCAGGCTCTGCCAGGGCCCCTTTTGGGGTTAAGGAGGAAAGGCTTAGTGAGGGGGCTCACCCTGGTTTTGCAGGATTTATTTGGGGCTCCTTTAAAGAAAGGAGTCAGCTGCTAAAATAAAAAGTTGACAATCACTCTGTACAGTGAGAGGGTAATAGTACTTGTTCACTCCACAGGGTGTTGTGAGGATTAAGTGGCAACAAGCAGATAAGGTGCAAAGTCTGGGGCTGGTGTGTGGTCAATGCAGGCTCAACATTCTAGTCATTGTTATGAGGCTACTCCCGCCCCTGCTGCTACTGCTGCTTGGGGTCACCTTCCCATCGCCCTCCTGCTCCCCACGCACTGTCATCAGACTGTAGCTCCCCTAAAATAATGACCTACGTCTTATTTGTCTTCATGTCCTGGCTGCCTAGTCCTGTGCCTGGTAAATGTGCTAGTAGAGAATGAGCCCATCTGGGTTTGGGTTTAGTGCCCTTCGGCCTTTGGGCAAATCCCTTCTCTTCTTGGATCCTTTGTTTTCCCATCTTTAAAATGGAAAGATGAAGCCAGGTGTGAGAGGGCTGGGAACCTAAGAAGGGAGGGGCCGGCAGGAAGGGGTTGATGAAGTTCCCGGCATGGCCTACCTGAAGCGCCTCTGTTACCTGCTTTATAAATTGAGTCCTGGGTAAGAATTGGTGAGAAAAATAAGAGGGCAGCTCAATAAATTTGAAACACATTGAAAGACTTAAGTCTTCCAAATCTAGTGTATATATTAGACTAGCGGCACATCTGGTCACCCCGCTTCTCAACGGCAGAAGCCTTAAACCACTGCTCCACATGAAAAAATAGAATTTACAAGCTGTGCCAGGAAATAAAACTCAGCAGGTTGGATAGTAAAAATTAGTGGGTCAAGGGCTGAGGCCATCCATCAGGGAGCATCAGAAATGAAAGCTCTGAGGCGGGGAAGTTCTTGGAGTACCAAGTGCACTTTTAAATCTTTCATGGGAAGTGGGTCCAGTCACTTCTGCTAATGGCTTTTCCAGCATCCGCCCCATGGGGAAAACTCTGGAAGGAGGCACTGGAGCAGCATCTTGATGTATGGACTGCACTTCCCTGAGGTCAGCAGGGGCTGAGACACAAGTTCAATGAATAATTTCCAGTTATACCATCTTCTTATTTCAGCCACAGTGAACATCTTGATAATGGGTGAAGAAAGGCCGGTTTACAAAGTTGATTCTTCATAACCCATCTTTTCACACCCTTCTCTTTTGGAAGACACTTTGATCAAAGAGATTTTAGGCCATGATCCCTCATCACTGAAGCCTGCACCTCTCTCTCCCCTTGGCTTCAGGGACACGAGTGCCTGAGAGGTCCCCTGTTCCTCTTGAGAGAGTTGATTCCACTGCCCTCCTTCATGAGGCACTCTGGGGGAAACCATGTTTTATATCATGTGACACCTCCTCTCAGCTGATTGGACAAAATGGGTGCCTGTCTCAAGGGCAACCAACTGATTGGCTAGTCAATGACCCATGAGGTGGGTTGGAACAAAAAAGAAAAAGATGAGTTGGGTGAATGAGCCTTTATTTCCTGGCATTTGTATTAATTCCTGGGACTGTCTTAACAAAGTACCACAAACTGACTGGCTTAAATAACAGAAATTTTTGTCTCCCAGTTCTGAAGGCTAGAAGTTCAAAATCCAGGTGTTGGCGAGGATGGCTCCTTCTGAAGGCTCTGTGGGAGCATCCGTTCCATGTCTCTTCCCTAGCTCTGGGAACCTCAGGCATTCCCAGCCTTGAGCACAGTCTCCATGTTCTGTACCTGTCTGTGTCCACATGTCCCCTTGATATAAAAACACCAGTCATATTGAATTTGGGCCTGTCCTCATGACCTTATGTCAACTTGATCACCGGCAAAGACCCTATTTCCAAATAATGTCCTATTCACAGGTACAAGTTTTGGGAGGATACAATCCAACCCACAACAGCACTGAACTGGGACATAAGGAGAAAGTGAGGTAGGTAGCAGGGGAAGCTGGTGGTGAGGAGAGAAGACCACCATCAGCACGTGGAAGCCGAGGCCAAGAGGGAAGAGACATCTGGGGGAGTAAGAGTCCTCAGAGGAGGATGAATTCACAGGACTGAGAGAGAGAGATGGAGAAAGCCATGTCCCCAAAAGTGCCCTGCTCCCTCAGGCCTGGATTGCTGTAGCTCATGCTGGATTCCCATGAGACACCGCCCCCATCCTCCCACACTCCTTGAGAGGACCACCCTCTCTCCCGCACACTTCCCTCACTGCACTCAGGCACCCTGAATGAGCCCTCCTTCTTGTAGTCCCCGAGAGCAAGAGCTCAGACTCTATTCTCTTGGTGTCCCTCCTTGCCTTCTGCCCTTGCTCCACAGTCTCCCTGATGAGGCCTTCTCCTCGGCCCACCCGTCCCCTAGGTTCTGCCCTCTTCTCACATCTCATGCTTCCCCTGGGGCTTCTCATCTTCTCCTGTGTGGGGTGGATTACCAGTGATAAGCTGATGACTCTCGGCCAGTCTCTCCAGCTCGGGCTCCTGCCAGGCACTTCTGGACTCCCCAGGCCTGAGATGCCCAGCCCCAATCGCTGACCCTGCCTCCCCACCACCACCCTCTTCCCCCTTGGGTGACAGGCACCTGCACCTGTGCAGCCTGTCAGTCACCCAGGCCAGCCGGCGGGGGGCCAGCCTGCATGCTCCCTTCCCACTCCCCTCACTCTGGGAAGTCCCCACGCCTGCAGGCCTCTCCCTCTTTCTCTCTTACTTATTTTTTGAACATTTTTAAAAATTGTGATAAAATGTACATAACATAAAATCTACCATTTTAAGCTTTTGTAAGGAAATGGTTAAGCACTGCCACATTGTGCAGCCGTCACCACCATCCAGCTCATTTTCCCAAACCGAAACTGTCCCCATTAAGCACAAACTCCTCATTCTGCCCTCCCACCTGCCCCAGCCCCTGGCAGCCGCCACCCTATTGGAATCATACTCTAGTCGTCCTTTGTGACTAGAAGCCTGCCTTTCTCACATCCTATCTGTCCCCTCTCTCCTTTTCTACAGGGCTTGCCTTTCTAAAATCTTTGCTGTCACAACAGCCCCCCAAACCTGTCTCCCGGCCTCAGTTTCCCTACCTTCCTGTCCACACCCAACTCAGCCTCTAAATGATCTTTATGAATAGCAGATCTGATGCTGCTCCCAAGCTGAAAGCCACCTTCAATAGCCCTCATTATGATGACAGATAGCAAACTCCCTGGGCTGGGGTTCAAGGCCATCAGAGAGCTGGTGGCCTCTGGGCCTCCTCAGGTTCTGATCCAGCCCAGGTCTTCCCTTTCCGGCTGTGCCAGACCACTCATCCCAGGCACCCCTGACATTTCAGTCCTCCGGGATGTCTTCTCAGCCTGGAGTACCCTCTCCCGGCCTCCGTGCCCTTGGAAGTCCTGCTAAGTCCTGGAGGCACAGGCCCTCCAGAGAGCGAAGCACCCCCACCCCCACTCCTTACTAGAGTGGCTGGACTCTCCCTGCACAGCCTCCTAGGGAGATGGGGAAGCAGTGCTGCCTGCCTAGCGGGGAACACGGTGCTCCCACCCCCTCAGCACCCTACCCCCCACTGGCTGGGCCCCAGGGGTGCAGGGGGGAGCAACTCTGACCAGCTCTGCATCTCTGTGTGCAGCCCCGGCTCACTTAGAGTGAGGGCACCTTCAGTGCGGGTCAGTCAGGGAACCAGGCCCAGGGACAACCAGCTCCGCCCCAGGCCAGTGACCCACCAGGGGAGAAAGCCAACCAACCCTACTTGGTGGGGGGTGGGGACTGCCAGGTAGGGTGTAGAAGGGGCAGGTAATGGAAGCTTTGGGGGGGCTTAATTTCTTCAATGGTTAGGTTTATTTCTTTTAATTTTTTTAATGTTTTATTTATTTTTGAGAGAGAGAGAGAGAGAGAGAGGCAGCGCGAGCAGGGAAGGGTCAGAGAGAGAGGGAGATACAGAATCTGAAGACAGTCTCCAGGCTCTGAGCTAGCTGTCAGCACAGAGGCTGATGCGGGGCATGAACCCATGAACCGTGACATCATGACCTGAGCCGAAGTTGGATGCTTAACTGACTGAGCCACCCAGGCACCCCGTTCAATAGTTAGGTTTAAAACAGGGTCCTAGAACGTGATGCAATAATTATACCAATAACCATGCAATATCCGGAGACCTCTGCAGCTTATAAAAGCTCAGCCACTTCCGTGTCTGCAGTTCCATGTCCCCTGCAGGGCAAGAAGTGAGTGTGCCTTGGGGCGTGCTGTCACCTGGGATGAGATCCAGCCAGAGAGCAGCCTCTGAGGCCCCCATCCCCTGCCATCTTGCTTCCCTAGGGAGCACTTGCATGATGCCTAACCCCTCACCCGGCCCTGCTGAGATGTCCTCCCAGGCAGGGCTGGCTACCAAATTTGCTGGGTCTGGGTTCAGTGTAAAATAAGACCATAGGGTCCTCTGTTCAAAATCAGGAAAAAAGTGCCATTAAAGGTACCAAGATATAAAGCTTTGCTTTTTTCTCATGGTCTTGCTCTTGATCTGCCATAGGGTTTTCTTACTTATTATTTAATGTTTTGATCACATAACTGCCTGTGTGCTGTGACACAAAGTGGGCACACCAAGTCCACTAGCTGCCAATTCCCTTCCTCCGCCCAAAGCAGGACACACTCACCCTGCCCTGATGAGTGGTCAGACAGTCGAGCCAGGCATCTCCCCTTCCCACGGTGGGCCACTGCCCCAACGCACAGAAATGGGCCATCCAATGGCATCCAACCTCTGTGCTGGGACACTAGGTGCCTGGGCCAGGGGTGGACAAGAGCCTTGTCCTGCAGAATTGCCAGCTGAATGCACCAGAGATCCCCAGTGGTAGCTGGGCAGGGGGAGTGAGGCGGGGGGGGAGGGGCTGGTGGCATCTGGGGGCACCAGGAGGAGAGGCAGCTGGAGTCTAGGAACCTGTCGCCAGGAAGCAGAGAGGCAGCAGGAGGTGGGACCTCATGTGGGCCAAGGCTCCAAGCCCTGGTGCATGCTCTGCTGGCCATGGGACTTCACTTAAAAATACAAATCCAAAGATAAATTTAAGAATTTCAAGAGAGTAACTGCAGGGCATTCCCCCAAGCCCAGGGTCCTTCTGAGAGTATGGCTGCAACTGCATAGCCCACAACCTGTTCCCATCCTACTTCCCAGGACACACACCCTGAAGGCCCCAGGGCCAGACTCAGCCTTGTCTCCCCTGGGCTGGTCCTTTCCTTCCTCCCTAGTATCTTCCAACCCATGAGAATCTCCAGTCCCCGAGGGCCACGGGAAGCTAGGGCCCCTGTGCAATGGCAGAAGGAGCATCGGGATGGGAGTCAGGGGGTCTGGTTACAAGTCCTATTGGTTGAGGACTTGCAGTGTGACCTTGGACAAGTTGCTATACCTCTCTGGAGCTCAGTTTCTACAACCCAATTCATTGGACATTTACTGAGAACCTAGTATGTGCAGGGCATGGTGCCCCTTTGTGGCACAGACAGAAATTAAGTTATTTCCTGGTCCTCAAGAAGCTTATCATTAAGTTGGGAGGATAACACTCACATAGAAATCCCTGGGGTCGTGTCACACACTTGGTCTCTTCATCCACCACCAGGGGGTACGAGCTAGGCCATGAGCCCCACTGTACAGATGAGGCCTCCTCTCTGGTCAGCCTGGTGAAAGGCAAAGCTTGGACTACGGCTCACACAGACCTGGGCTAGAACCCCTGCCTGGCTCTGAGATTCATGGATTTGTTTTTAAAGTGAAGGCACAACATTCACCTCCCAAGGGGTGCTGTACAGAGGAAATGAGATAAAGGATTATACAGTTCAGATTCCTGGTTTCCTTCCCTTTTTCCCAATCCCACAATGCCTGAGGCCCAACAAGCCAATCCCACAAGCACTAGATGGGTGGACATAGCTGAGCAGCCACGAGAAAGATTTAGAGGCTCTCAAGTGACAGTTGACCCAGGGTAAGTCAACAGTGTGGGGCACTGGCCCCCCAAATCATGGTGGGATCTCAGCTGCATTAGTCCAAGGACAGTGATCAAAGTGAGGCAATGGCAGTCTTGCTCAGCTTCCTGCTGGAGCTCAGCTCTGGGCCCCCACTCTTTCGCTTGGGGGGGGGTGAATTCTTTCTTTTGTTCTTAACGCATTAGTTTTATATATAGTCAAGTGTGTAAGTCTTGAAAGTACAGCTCCCTGAATTTTCCATGTCTGCACCTGTGTAAACACCACTCGGATGAAGACACAGGACATTTCCAGTGCACCAGCTCTTATACCTCCTCCCATCCATCTCCCTCAAAGGTAGCTACTACTGTGACCTTTAAAACCACAGATTAGCTTCAACTGTTTTTGAACATCATGTAAATGAAAACACAAAGTGGGTATGTTCTCGTGTCTTCTTCTTCTTCTTCCTTTTTTTGGGGGAGGGTGTTATTTATTCTTTGAGAGACAAAGAGTGAGCAGGGGAGGAGCAGAGACAGAGGGAGAGAGAAAATCCCAAGCAGGCTCCACACTGTCAGTGCAGAGCCCCATGTGGGGCTCGAACCCACGAACCATGAGATCATGACCTAAGCCGATGCTTAACCGGCTGGGCCACCCAGTGCCAGTTCTTTCATTCAACGTTAACATCTGTGAGATTCATCTGTGTTGTGAGTTCACTCTTTTTCACTGATGTATACAGTATTCCATTAAGTGATTTATATAATGTATTTCTTTACTGCTAATGAACATTGAAATTATTTCTAGTATTTGGTAACTATAAATAGGGCTACAAATGTCTTTTGGTAGAAATAATCACTTATTTCTCTTGGGTACATACCTGGAGTAGAATTGCTGGCTCGTGGAGTAAGAGCACATTTAGTTCAGTAGACATTGTCAGACAGTTTCCCAAAGTAACTGCACAATGTTACATTTCCACCAGTGATGTATGAGAGTCCTAGGTGCTCTGCAAGCTCGTCAACTCTTGCTATGGTCGGTACGTTTCATTTTAGCCACAATGGCGGGTGGGTAGCGGTATCTCATTGTGCACTTCCCTGATTGCTAATGATGCTGAGTACACTTCATGTGCTTATTGGCCTTGTGGGTGGCCTCTTTTGTGAACTGGACCTTCTCTCATGAGTAGGGTTAAGTCCAGAGAAGGGGAGCAGGGAGCCATGTGACGAACAGTTGAAGCACCAGAGGAGACATGGTCACAGTCTTCAACCCTGCAGGGTGCTGATGGGGTCTGTGGGTCCCCAGCAGGGAGAAGACCTAGATTACGGAGATGACCGGGATGTGGATTTATGATCTGCATAAGGAACTTTCTAACAATAAAAAAAATGCACAAAGATGCTCTGGGCTGATTCTGGGGAGGGTTACAACAGGCACGTGAGCAGGGATGACACAGTCCCAGATGAGGCCTTCCAGAGACGGCTGACATCCTGATGGATGGTGGTTGTTGGGAGAGTTGAAAGATGAGATTAAAGGCCTGATTCCAGTATGAAAGATGTTTGGGGCCTCTGAGTGGGGAGGATGGGGACTCAGAGACCAGTTATCTTTAAAAGACTTGTTTTTTGGCCTGCTTGCTTTTATTTTCCCCAGCTGATCTCATCCTCTTAGTCATATGGGAAAGCACCTGCTGAAAAAGCAGGGAAACTAAACACAGTGTTTGACTTCTCCTCTTTCTGCAGTTGCTACAAGCCCCGTCCCAGGACACACTCAGCATCAGAGGTCTACATGTCAGTCAAAATTGGCCAACAATTTGAATTAGAAAGGCCACATGCATGTGTGTGCACGCACCAGGGTGGATTTTCATTTTGCGTCTCTTGAGGTCATCACAGTGTCTGAGTCACTGCACAAATCACTAAGAAACAGGGTTCCAGGAACGGGTTCTAAAACCATCTCCCAACCATAGCTGGCCTGCGGACCATGTCACAGTCCGCTCGGTGGCTCCTTCCCCCCACTTCTCTGCAACGCCCCTGGTTTGAGTGTTCTCCCAGTTGAAAAGGGCCTAGCAAGACAAATACCTTCATACAAATGAGAGAGGACATCAGGAGCATCGTCTTACCGCACCTCTCTGTCCCCAGGACTGGAAGCTACTTGAGGGCAAGCCTCTCTCTCCCCCACGGTCCAACAGGAAGCCTGCACCTCTCAGGTGCTGATGGCAGGTTTGTTAAGTAAATGAGTGAATGCCTAGCATTATTCCTGGCTTGGACAGCCATAAAGCAAAAGCACCGGTATAATAAAAATTGGCTTGTAGAAAAGCCTGTGGACTTCACTCCTCTCCTCATTCTCCATTTTACAAACACAGCTTGTCACCCTGCCTCACGGCAAGTGTTAACGTAAGGTACAGCTTATGAAGCTCATTTTTGTGTTTTCTGAAAAACCAATATGAAAATTAGCATGAACAATGCCAAAAGGCAAATGGCAAATGGGGGACTTATTTGCTGCACATTGAACAAAGGGATAATTTATTTAACAGACTGAGTCTTACCAAAAACCTAAACCAAACCAAACCAGAAACAACCACAAAACCAGCCCAGTGAAAATGTAGAATGAGGAAAGGAACAGGCAATTCACATAAAAAGATGAATGGCTAAAACGCTCACTCACAATCATGTAAAGGTAAATTGAGAAGCGAGCCATCGGTTCTCATCTATCACACTGACAAAGATGCAAAGGCCTGAGAATTCCCAGTGTTCACAGACGTGGGGGAGACGGGCACTGTCACACAGACTAGAAGCACACATTGGTTTCCCCTCTTTCAAGGCAAGGTAAGCCCTATCTACCCAACTGCACACACCCTTTGACTCAGCAATTCCACTTCTAGGAATTTATCCTCCTCGTTTACTCCCGGAATTGTACAAAGATATATGTGCAAATCATCTGATTATTATCTATATTAGCAAAACACTGGGAACCACATGAAAGTTCATCCATGGGGCCTTGGGTACACAGGTGCTAATGCAGACATGCAGTAGAATGCTGTTAACCCACCCCCAGGCTATTAATGCCCAGTACGTCACTGTACCTTATAATAGCAAGCGCTATTCTGTACATACCACATAACAGGTACGGTGATAAGCTCTTTATATAGATCATGTCATGCAAGCTTAATAACTGTGAAGTAGGTACGTTTTTATCCCTGTTTTACAGATGAAGAAACGAAACTGAGGTAATCTGATTGTATTAATTTCCCAGGGCTGCCATAACAAATTACCACAGACTGGATGGCTTAAGACAGCATAAATTTACTCTGCTGCAGCTCAGGATGTCAAATTTGGGAATCAAATGTCAGCAGGGCTGGTTCCTTTTGGAGGCTCGGAAGGAGAATCTGTTGTCCCACGCCTCCCTCCTAGCTTCTGGTGCTGCCAATACTCCTTGGCGTTCCTAGGCAAGTACCTACATCACTGACTCTGCCATCACAGGCCCTCCTTCCCTGCTTACGTCTACTCCTCTTCTTATGAAGACACCAGTCAATGGATTTAGTGCCCACCCTAACCCAGTAAGACCTCGCCTTAACTAAATACATCTGCAAGGACCCTATTTCCACATAAGGTCACATTCTGAGGTTCCAGCTGGACATGATTTTGGGGGGACACTATGTAAATACAGTGACCAAGGTCACAGAGCTAGTAAGTAGTAGAGCCCGGATTTGAATCCAGACATTTTCAATCTGACTATATTCATCATCACTACTCCATGCTGCCTTCCCATAATAGCTCACACTTGTGTCATGCTAACAATATCCCAGGTCCTGTCTTAAACATTCACATATAATAACTAATTTAGTCCCCACAACAACCGCCTTTATGGAAAGAGAAACTGAGGCACAGAGCATTTAAAATTACCTGAGTTTACACAGCCAGTAACAGGCAGACCTTTGATTTGAACCTAGGGAGGTGGTCTCCAGAGTCCAATTTCTTTTTTTTTTTAAGTTTATGTATTTACTTTGAGAAACAGAGAGAGAGGCAGAGAGACAGAGGGAGAGAGAGCATCCCAAGCAGACTCTGCACTGTCAGTACAGAGCCTGATGTGGGGCTTGAACTCATGAACTGTGAGATCATGACCTGAGCCAAAATCAAGAGTTGGGTGCTTAACAGACTCAGCCACCCAGGTGCCCCCGGAATCCATGTTTGTCAGCACTATGCTAAACTGCCTTCCAGTGAATGTTCCATCGTGACATATACTCTGAGAATGAGGGCTCAGAAGACCCCTCTCTCCTGAAAGGCTGGTGTTCATCAGACACCAAACGTCCCCCAGTTCATCTCATCTCCCTTTCCCCTTGGCTGTTGTGATTCACCCCAGAGCTGACTTGGGTGTTCAAAATCAGTTGCCATCTCAGCCAAGACGCTGGCTGAATTTCCTCTCCTTATTCTGCTTTGGGCATTCTTAACCTGGGCTTCCGAGCCTTCAAGGGAACCCAGTTGCCCACTGAGGTGACAGGCAAACTACAGGGCACAGATGCATCGCTCTGCTGGAGCAAAGCCTTCGGCTCCCATCAGGTTCTCAGTGTTTCACGATCCTGATTTTCAAGCCTGCTGCCCTGTCTTTTTAAAACTTCTATTCTTACCAGTTACATTGTCTGTGCAGGTTTATTTTAAGCCATCTCAACCCTTTTAATGGTGTAAATGGAATGCAGTAGAAAACCATAAACAAATGCATACGATGTTGTCATCCAATCTGACTTTTTTTTTAAACTTTATAGTTTATTGTCAGGTTGGTTTCCATATAACACCCAGTGCTCTTCCCCACAAGTGTCCTCCACCATGACCATCACCCCCCCTTCCCTTTTCCCCCTCCCCCTTCTGCCCTCAGTTTGTTTTCAGTATTCAAGAGTCTCTCTCGCTTTGTCTCCCTCCCTCTCCCTACCTCTTTTTCCTCCTTCCCCTCCCCATGGTCCTCTGTTAGGTTTCTCCTGTTAGACCTATGAGTGAAAACATACAGTATCTGTCCAATCTAACTTTTTAAATCTTCCTGGGTTTGCAAGAAAGGAGTCCCTCTTCAGGGCTCCACTCACCCTTATCTTCTGAATGGTTTTAAAAAAATTATTTTTATGTTTTTCTTTTTTTCCGAGAAAGAGAGACAGAGTGCGGATGGGGGAGGGGCAGAGAGAGAGAGGGGGACACAGAATCTGAAGCAGGCTCCAGGCTCTGAGCTGTCAGCATGGAGCCTAACTGGAGGCTCAAACTCACGAACCAAGAGATCATGACCTGAGCTGAAGTCGGACACTTAACCAACTGAGACAGCCAGGCGCCCCTCTTCCGAGTGGTTTTGAGGGAGGCATCTGGGTCCCCACCGCAGCACTGGGAGCTCTCGTCCTGTGCTCACAGATACCACACCTGTAAGTGGTGTGCCCTGAAAAGGCAAGGGGACATAGAAGTCTGAGGAGGGGTTCTAGGCTCGCCAGGAGCTGGGCAGTTGGGACTTGAAAGCCCTGTCTGGGCCTAAATTTCTCCAGAATGCAGAGGAGAAGGAGGGGAGGTAGCAGAATATGGAAATAACTCACTGCTGCTCAGCCTGACCCTTCCAGCAGCAGGCCATGCCTGGGGCCCTATCCTTACCAGCCATGCTGTGGCCACGTGCCCCATCACTAGAGCCCCTGCCACCTGCCTGTCCTGTTCCCCCCTCCCACCACATGCTCCACCATGTTCTGGGCCCCCTACCACCTGCCCCATCAGGCTCCATCGGAGTGTCCTGCACATGCTCCATTAAAAACAAACAAAAACAGGGGCACCTGGGTGGCTCAGTCGGTTGAGTGTCTGACTTCGGCTCAGGTCATGATCTCATTGCTCGTGGGTTCGAGCCCTGCATCAGGCTCTGTGCTGAAGCTCAGAGCCTGAAGCCTGCTTCAGATTCTGTGTCTCCCCGTCTCTCTGCCCCTCTCATGCTCTGTCTCTCCCTGTTTCTCAATAATAAATAAGTGTTAAAATTTTTTTTAAAAAATTAAAACAAAAACAAAAACCCAGAAAGAGCCCTGGATCTTGAGTCAGGGCTTAAATGAATTCATTTGTAGATTTTAATAAAAACAACGTCTTAAAGCAATGGCCAAGGGAAAACTTTGAGGTGACTAGCACTCACCTTGGTGCTCAAAGTGTGGGGGTCTGTGTATACAGGACAAGCTTCACATTACTAGGTGTTCATTAGAGCTTAGTAGGAATTAAGCCTATTGCTTAATAAAATGATCAGAGCTTATTAGAAACAAGAAGCTAAATAGAAATTCAGTATCTCAGAAACCGCCCCCCGCCAGGCCTACTGAGCCAGAGTCTGTATTTTAATAAGATCCCAAATGATTCACACGCTGGAGAGGCTCTAGGATAGAGTGCAAGGACTCTTACTTCTCAAGCTTCCCAAACCCTGGAAAGTACTTGGGTTTTTCCATAATATGCACTCCAATTGGATGACCTGGAACAATTCCTATTTGGGTTCCCTGTCCTATCAACAAAAGGGAGTTAATAATACCTGCCCTTCCTCCCTTACAGGATTCCCAAGTTTCAAATGAGATCATGGATTCATTCTATTTATTGTGATGGGGCTGACAGGGGCTGCAGAGTCAGTGGGGGAGCAAAACAAGTGTGGTTTCTGCCCTCACAGAGCTGATGGTTCTGTGGGAAAACATGTTGTAGATGCTGGTTGATGGTTTGTGATTGTCATGGCCATCACTGGGCTTTCATGTGCATACCCGTTTCCTCATTCATCCATTCAATGGTCAGTCATTTATCATCACATAAAGTACTTACACTATGCCAAGTTCTGGAACGCTGGGGAAGCAGAAAGAAAGGAGCCATAAACCATCTTCAAGAAGCTGTCAGTCCAGTCAGAGATGAGGATGTGAGCAGATGATTAGATTACATTTAGAATGCATTATGGCTGGTGCTCTGAGGTCCATTTAGGGGCTGAGGGAGCACAGGTAAGGCAATGAAGAGCTTTGTTTTACAAGATGATTACAAGTTTGCCAGGTTGGGAAGGGAGAGAACAGCATTCCAGGCAGAAGGAACAGCATGGCCATGAAGGCATGCTTGGATGCTTGCACCATGACCAGAAGGGAAGGAGCATTTGCGAGAGTGCCAAGAGATGGTTTTGGAGAAGTAGCTTGGGGCCAGATCTTTGATGATCCTGGGTTCATTGCTAAGGAATCTGTTAGGAAATGAGGAGTCCCTGAAGGGAGAGGATAACACAGTCAGAGCTACATTTCTATACAGCAGTATAGAAGAAAAGGCTTGATGTGGAAAGGCTTTTACAAGGCCTGACAATAGCTCAGGGGAGAGATGGCAAATACTCAATTGGGGTCATGATTGGAATACTTGCCAACTCCATTCATGGAGACAGAAATGAATAGAAGGAATATTCAGGAAGGCAGGATTGACAGGACTTGACCAAATAAATGGGGTGGCAAAGGGAAGGGAGATCTCTGGCTCGGTGCCTGGGTGGATGGTGTTACTGTTAACCAAGATGGGGGACACTGGAGGAGGACAGTGTGATGGGCCTGAGTCAGGCTTGTTGGGTGTGATGTGCCTTTGGGACGCCCTATTGGCTTTGTCCGATTGGCAGGAGTGACAGATGGTTGGAGCTGAGGAGAGCAGTCCCAGCGTGACACATGAATGTGGGAGTTGTGAGTTTGTAGGGGGTGGCTGGACCATGGGAGTAAATGGGATCGTAGGAGGGCGTGGGGTGGAAAGAGAGTAGGGTTGAGAGTGGCACCGCCATTTAAGGCATGGGAAGAGATGAGTCCATTAAGGAGGCTGAGTGATGCCAAGAGGCATTGCTGCTTTCCTCAGTTCCCGGGGGCATGGAGGGCGAACACTCCTGTGGCCACAACTCATCACCCATCTGTATCATCTCCAGGAATGACCCTGCGGTCACCACCCTAGAATCCCCAGGGTGAGCGGTGAGTCAGGCTGGGGACCCTGAGAAGATGGCTTGAGGCGGGAACACTTGGGTCCAGGGGCTTACCTGTCCTCTCCCCCTTCCCTCCCCCTGCACAGTAACTTCAGCCTTTCACAGATCTGTTTTCCTCTGAGAGAAAAACAAAAGGATGCAAGAAAAGAGACACAAAAGAAATGCTTGAATCTGTTTAGTTTTTCAGATCAGGCAAGGACCCAGCACCTCCTAACATCGAAGAAAACCTCCCAGGCGTGTCCTAGGTTGACTCTGATGAGCTCATTCTCTCATTATCATTAAGAGCAAAGAGAGTCTGGTCCTTTCACAATTAACCAAAGAAGGATTTTATAAAACAAAACAAGAGAGAGGAAATGGCCCCAGAATTATGCTCTCTGGTTCAATGTTTTCCCATAGAAACAGGACTGTGGCTTTAAACTGATAATGGCTCTGAGTAGCCAAATAATTGATCTATTTGGTGTTCTGGCTTTAAGTGAAAAGTGAACTGGCCTCTTTTGAAATGTTGGCAGCCTGGCTGGTCCATTAGTAAGGCTGAAAAATCAAAACATTGACTGGAAAAGGCCATGATGACTCCTGGACTCAGCAGGAGTCATCGATAGATGATGTCATTTCAGAAATAAGCAAGCCAAGGTCACAAGGCTCCTGGGCAGAGTCAAACTACCCTTCACGGCCCATCACCACCCTCCTTCGCAGATGAAGTCTGCCAAGGGGATGCAGGGGTCTGAGCCAGGACTGCCTTCATTTTACTTTACTTCATTTCTTTGCTCAGCCTGATTCTAGAGGAATGCGATTCTAGAGCCCTTGACGCGGAGCAGGTGGTTAAGGCAGGACCTGGTCCTCCCATATGCAACACTCCTCAGATTCTCTTTTCACCCTCTTCCCTTCTGAGTCCTTCTCTACCTCTTCTCACAAGCCTCATTCCAGAAGCACCTGCCTCGCGCCCGTGCCTGTCTCCAGCTCCCACTATCTTCCCTTTCCCCTCCTTTCTTAGCCACGCTTTCGGGAATGGCAGGCCCTGTCCCTATGCCTTGAGCTCCCATTAGCTTCTGTCTCTTCCACTCACTAAACTAGAAACATCACTGCAGGTACCAAACATTGGGCTGAGGGCTTTCCCAGCATCCTCTCCACTTAATCCCCACAGCAATCCATATGAAATGGGTGCTATTATTATCCCCATTGCCCAGAGGAGGAAACTGAGGCTCAGACAGACAGGCTGGGTCACTGGCCTCAGTAAAGCAGTGACAGATTTCCATTTTTGAACTCTCTACAATGCCCTAGCCAAAGTCACCCATGACCGCCTGCCAATCCTGGTGGCCCCTTCCCAGTCTCCAGCCCCTCTGTCTCTCTGCAGCAACTGGCACTGATGACCGCTCTCCTGGGAAACCACCTTCTCCTGTGCCTTCCCTCCTCTTCGCGGGGTGGGTTCCCCTGTTTCATCCCTGGCACTCCACTTTTCTCAGGCCAGCAAGTCTTCCAAGGGAACCTCTGAGCTCTCTCCCGGCCTACTGGGGACCATCTTGCCCACCCCCTTATAGCCCACAGTCACTCTAACTGGGTCACAGAGCTGGGGTTGGAGCGACATGTCCTAACCTCCAGGTCAGCCCACCCTCCTGTTACTCAGAGCTGCCACTACCTACTCCCCGTTTTTGTATTTTTGCTGAGCTGCAAGAAGCAGCCATACCCTGGATGAGGGAGAAGGTGTGAGGCTCTGATAAGGTGGGGCGGAGGCTATTTTTAGAGGACACTGCCTTTCCACTTAGTCTGGGAGCAACTCAGGGGCCAAGACGGTGGAAAATGTGTTTGCAAGTTTGGCTCATTAAAGGGAGTAAAGACACCAAGTGACAACATTCCTCACTTTCACTCTGCCTGTTTGTTTCATGGCTCGAGTTGATGAGACTCTATTTGTCTTCATTTCCCCTTACTTCTTTATCAAGTGAGGTTTTGAGGTGGGTTTAGAGAAAACATATAATAGAAATAATAGAATAAATATGATAGAATAAATATAATAGAAGAAAAATGAAATTTCAGAATGAGAGCGCTATTGTCTGAGCAAGGGAAAGTCTGGGATAGCAGCAGACAAAGAGGGGGCATTGGGGTGCTCACAGATCGCCAAGACCTGCCTGAGCAGCAAGAAGGGGCAGGAAAGAGATGAGAAAGGTTAGTGGAGCCTGCAGGCCTCCTGGTGTGCCCAGGAGCATGTGACCTTAAGCAGGGGGTTCTGTGGCCCTTGTCAAAATAGCTGTAGCCCTTGTCAAAATAAATGCCATCACTGGGAGAAAGATGAAGATTTGGGGGATGCTCCCTCTGAGGGCCCAGAACTGAATTAGAGTCTGGTTCTATGATTTGGATACAGAAAAGCTTGGGCTAGGTCATCTCTAAGAGTCTGATAGGGTGAAGGTGGAGACCAAGTGCAGGGTCCCTACAGTATATCAGGAAGGGGCTGGGGGGTTGGGAGGGTGTGATGCTTTCATGGCTCCAAGGCCGCATCATAGGCACTGTATAGATGGGGAAACTGAGGCCAGGGAGCATCTGGACCGGAACCTCTGGTCCTGCCCAGTTCGTTGGGTTTAAAGCTGTTTGAGTCACACGCTGCTTTGCGAGGGTGATGGCTGCTCTCCAGCAGAGGTGCCCATAAGTACCGCGGGACGCTCTTCCTGGAGGTATAGGGCTCGGGCTATTCCGAGGGCCCTAATAGGTCCCTGCATAGGCCTGAGTCAGAGGGACTGCCACAGTGTCCGGTTTCTTTCCACAGTGCCTCCGGATGTGCGCGGCTGTGCCCCCAGCGTCCCAGGCCAGAGCCGATGAACAGGTGTGGGGGAGCACCAGCGGTCAAGAGCGCGCTCTGCTGCTCTCGCCGCCAAGACTCCTAGCTCCATCTCCCGAACCAAACCCCGCCCTTACAAATAAGGAAACTGAGGCCCAGGAAAGGGGCTCGCCAAGGCCACCCTGTGACTTGGCGACAGCGAGGGGGCTTCTGCCTCCAGGCGCTTGCCCGCGCTACCTTGGCCCGAAATGATTGTTATGTATCGTGGTGCTTTAAACCGCGTCATCTCGCGCAGTTTGGGAAACTTTTCCTGCTTCAAACAGGCGCAGCCCGAACCCCGGTTCCCGGTCCACCAGACACGTAGGTCCCACTCCCACCCCCAAACTTTCGGCAGCCGGAGGAGGGCCACGCCTCGGTGCCAGGCTCAGGCGGGCACCTGTCCCCAGCAGAGTACCCGCGGACGCGGAACCCCGCCGCGCGGGAGTCGAGCGGCTGGCTGGTGGGTGGCGGGGGCGGCCGCACCGCCAGGACCCGGGTCCCGGCGCCCCTCTCCGAGCGCTCGTGGGTCCTTCTGTCGTTTACAGACGCGGCGCCGAGGGCCAGTGAGGAGGGCGCCCTGGCGGGGGCCCGGGGAGCCTAGAGGCGCGAACACGAGCGCGGGGCTCCGGACCCCGAGACCCCCGGCTCCCCAGCCCGGGAGGCAACCCGAGGCGGCGGCTATTTATAGAGGGAGCCACGCTCAGTCCCTCTTGGCGGCGGCGGCGACAGCTGAATATTTTGCCCAGATATGGCTGGGGCCCCGGGGCGGGGGCAGGGAGCCCCGCAAGCGCGAGGGGTACCCCGGGCCGGGTGGGGGGCTTACCGGGCCGTGGAGCAGCCGGGGCGGGCGCGGGCGCGGGCGACGACGGGGCGAGCGCGGGCGGCAGGCGGACGGGCGCGGGCGGCGGACAGCGGGCGGGCGAGCGGAGCGCGGGGCTGGACGAGCTCCCGGGCGGCCGCGGGCGGGCGGGCGCTGTGGGCTCCGGGGGTGGGAGCCAGGGGCGGGCCTGGCTCAGCGCTGTCACCGCGCCCCGCCCCGCCCGCCGCCCTCTCCCTCCGTACCTCTCCCTCCGCTCGGGGGCGCAGGCCCGCCGCGCACCGTCCCCGGCCAGGGAGCGGCGCCCACGGTGGGCAGCGCGGGGCAAGGGGCCCGGCCGCCGGAAGCTGGGATCCTTGGACAGGGGGTTGTGGATAGCGGCGAGTCTGGGTCTCTCGTTGCCCAAGCTGTACCATGAGGAGTTTAAGCAGCAGTGGAGTTATCTGGGAAGAAGTGGGCGGATTTTCATTCCTGTGGCGTCTGAGATGTAAGAATCGGTAGGTTTTTGGATGCAGCAAAGCCTGCCAAGCAGCTGTTGCACCTTTACCTCTTTTGACTACAGCAACCACCTGTCCCGTCTCACCATCAGCCCAGCTAGGTCTGGATCGAGCCGCAGCTTTAATAACGATCATTTTGTGAGCAAATAGTTCCAAAAGAGTCGACTGCATTCTCTATACTTGGAATGGAGCGTCCAAAATACCAATTTAAAATACAACAAAAGGAAGGCTAATTTGTTTTCGAGAACAAACCATTAAACCCAAAGAGAAACTTTAATTTTTAAAATGGCTCATAAGAAAGAATTTGTGCGGACAGAAGGTACGGCGTCCAATCGTTATGGGAAGGTTTCTGGTGGGGTAGACCCTAATATAACTTACTCCTGGTGTGTAGATTACTAACGAGAAACATTCGTTTTTGTTTTTGTGACTCTGGTCTTCCACGAAAATGTATTCCTACATTACAAAACTCTCACAGCGGTAAGAGAATGCTCTTTTCAAGGGATATGTGCCATGCAGTTTTACATGAAGCAATGATTTAATATTTCAGATTTTTATTTTAAACCCTTTGGTTGTGAAATCAAACATTTAAGAAAAGTACATACATCATAAGTGTGCAGGTTCAAGAATTTGTATCACACTGAACACGTTGCAATAAACAACATGGCTAGTAGCAGCCCAGAAGCCAACCCTCCGGGTCCTGGGTCGCGGATTCCACCCAAAATGATTGCTCCCTTGACTCTTATGGTAATCACTTCCTTGCCTGCTTTCCTCCACAGTTTGTCTTCATTTGCTCAACTCCACGTTGTGAGATTAATCCGCATGTTTTCATGTGGCTGTATTTTGTTTACTTTCATTACCTTAGAGGTTTCCATTGCGTGAATATAGCACAGTTTTTTTTAAAAAAAATCCATTTTACTATTAGTGAACATTTGTGTCTAGGTTTCAGCTATTGCCAGTAGTGCTGCTGTGAACATTTTTTACCACCCACCTCCAGCACAAGTGCAACATCTTCAGTAATTGAAATTAATAAAAGTTGAAACATTTTCACAGTTCTGGAGTAGGAGTAGTGGGATCTCACTGAAATTCGATTTCCATTTCCCTGTGTCCTAATGGGTTGAGCACCTTTTCATGTTTCTTAGAGAGTTGGATTTCCTCTTTGTAAAATGTTCAAAAATATTGCCATTTTGTGTCTGGATAGTCTTTGTTTGTCAAATATATTCTATATACAAATATTCCTCCATTGTGTGCTTTGCCTTTACACCATCATAACAATGCCTTTTGACAAACAGGTGTTCTTCATTTTAACATAGTCTAGCCTATCAATATTGGCCTTTATTGTTAGCACTTTGTCCTGTTTAGAACATCTTTCCTACTCCTAGATTATCAAGGTACTTTCCTAGGTTATCTTCCCTCCTTAGCCTCTCACTTTTATGCTTTTTATCCACCTGGTATTGACTTTGACTATGTTATAAGGCAGGGGCCAAGTTTCATTGTTTGTCAAATTGCCCTAGCACCAGATTAACTGTTCACTTACATCAACAACATAATCACTCTATTTTAAAAAATAATGGAAGCATTTCTAAAGTCAGTGAAATAGAAACCACTTCTTTATCTGTAGGCAATTTGAGGATTTTTGTTGTTTTTTGTTGGGGAAATAAACCATTATAAAATATATTCATACTACTTTGTTTCAGTTAGATGTTTGTGTCAGGATATTTTGATTTTTATCATAAATGATTATTTAAATCACTGGCGTAAGGATTCCTGAATTTTGAATCACTTTAAATATGAAATACAAATTTTAAAAAGCTCGAAAGATAATTTCAACGTTTTTACGTGAAAAACCTCAAACATCTGATCTTTACCTTCTTTCTGCTCTCACTTTTCCTATATTTTCTCAAATAAAAATAAGCAAATGACTTTAGGAATTTTTATCTCCAGCCTAGCCTTCTCCCCTGTGAAGACTCCACATTTCTAATAGTTTATGCATATCCTCACACAGTGATCTAGTCCCTTAAACTTATGTTTAAATTTTTTTCAATGTTTATTTTTTATTTTTGAAAGAGAGAGAAAGAGACAGAGCATGAGCAGGGGAGGGGCAGAGAGAGAGAGGGAGACACAGGGGCAGAGAGAGAGGGAGCTGTCAGCACAGAGCCCGGTGTGGGGCTTGAACTCATGAACCACGAGACCATGACCTGAGCTGAGGTCAGATGCTCAACTGACTGAGTCACCCAGGCGCCCCTAAACTCAGTATGTTTAAAACAAAAACTTTCAGTTTCCCAAATGGAGTAAGGGTCATCATCCTAGCCTCTCAGAACTTAAGACTTGGCTTCACTTTTTGGCACTTTCTTTTTCCTGTCTTTTGTATCTAAAATGTCAGTTCTAATAATTCTAATTAAAAACTTCAAAAGGCCTTTAATTTTTTTCTTGATTCTCATTGCTCCCCTCTTAGTCCAGGGCCTTCCCCCCTCATCTTTGGACCACTGATAAGGCCGCCGATTTATCCCTGTGTCAATCCATCCTGCCCATCCATTAGCAAGGACATAATGGGTGCCTGATGTGTTCAAGATATCATTCTGTCTATTGTGGAGGACACAGACAGTGGTATGTTCTGGAGTCCATTGTATGGCTCACAAGAGCTGCTGGGGTAGGTCTTTTCCCAACTCTACATTCAGTGATGTCACATTGTTAGCTGGAACGCAACCATGGTGGGAGAATTTACAACATGGGAATCATCAGATACTGTAAATCAAGGCTCACTCCCTGCCCACACCCACCAGAACCAATTGTCAAACATTTACCAGTATGTCATTAGAGAGATGAGTAAGACCCCTCTCTCCATCAAGGAGCTCACAATCTAGTTGGGGTGATTGGTGCACAGACAACTGGTTATATATTACAAAGCTCAGTGAGGTCTTGATACAAAGAGAGGCATACTCAAAATGCAACAGGGTGGAGGGGTACCAGGGAGGACTTCATGGTCAGCCCAGGATGTCATGGAGGATACCGGCAAACAAAAATGGCGGGAGGCAGACAGTGAATGAGCAGTAGGCTGAAGGAACAGAATAAGCATGGTTAGGAGGGGAGGAATGCTTGCTATAGAACCAATAGTCCTGGGTGTACACGGAGCCAGATAGGTCCAGGGTGGCTTGGTTTGGGAGTCACGGACAATGAGGTTGTGTAAGGAGACTGTGGAAGGTGGGGACACTCTGAGTAATGATATGCCACTCAAGATTTGGGGTGAGGAATATGCTTTGAGGTTCGCCTGGGCTGCTTCTCTACAGCACCACTGGCAATGCTAATGTGCTAAAGACTCAAGATCGTCCTCACACAGTTTGGTGACCACTTGGCTTTGGGGCAGATCATGACACCAGGGTTAAGTCATGAAATTCTCACAATCTAACTATAAAGGAACCCAGCACCATAAAGAAGACATGAATAGAAAGGGAAATCCTTCACCTTGCAATCATAAAGCCTAGAAATTAGAAGGTAGTCAGTTTTTATATTGATAAACATTTTTATTCTAATATTATAGTAATAATTCAAGTGCAATTTTCTCTGAAAAGTCAACTCTGTTAAAACAAAACTTGTTAAATATCTTTCATCAAACAGAAGCATATTCTTTTCAATCCCCACAGCAGTCAGAGCCCTGTAGCAGAGATAAGATTTCTTTTTCTTTTTTTTTTTAAGCCTACTACATTTTGTTATTGCTAAAAAATCTGAATTAGTTGTCAAGGTCTCAGAAGCAGTGATTAATTAACTTTTGAAAGCTCTACCAGATACTCTGACATAAAATCATGAATCCAGATATCTGTGTCTGGCAATGATGTGTCCACTAAATAGACCACTACTTTCCGGTCCCAAGGGTTGGCGTTTTCTATAACTGTCTGCACCAGTGCCACCAGAGGTTTCTTCTCCACATGATTTCGAAATACCATCGAAGCCTCCTCAGACCACTGGTTGCACTTCACCCCTAGGAGAAAGACCAGGAGTACACAGATCAGTGAGAGTCGGATGAGCCTTTCTTTGATCCATAATAATGGAAAACTGTTTGGTCAATTCCAAAGTAGCTGAAACATACCAGGTTAGACTTGCCTAATTAAAAAACCAAAGAGTTGCCCAACAGTCTTAAAACAGTCCAGCTTATCAAAGTTTTCCTATTTGAATGGGGTTCCTTCTGAAAACCTTCACCTACAGACAGAAGTTTCATGGAGATTTACTGCTGTGTTATAAAATGAAGTTATAGGGGCACCTGGCTAGCTTAGTCAGAAGAGTGTGTGACTTCAGGGTCATGAGTTCGAGCCCCACTTGGGGTGTAGACATTACTTAAATAATTTTTTTTTAAAATCTAAAAAAAAATAAAGTGATACTGCCCATCTCCCTATATAAAGTATATGTAGATTTAAACTGATAAAATGGGGCTACCCAAGGGGAATAAAATATCAACAATATCTGTAACACTGTGTGTCAACTACACTCAAATAAAATAAAATATCAATGATACATCTTTTATTTACAGATTTTTCCCCCTGATGAACCAGATCAAGTGAAGGAGGAGGAAAGGAGAAAGAGAATTAATATGCTTAGAGTATACTAATTTTTCAAAATTAGTTATTATAACTATAGTTATAGAAAATTAGTTATTATTATATTATATATATAATATCATGGCAAAACCACTGGATTGTAAGTCTAGACACCTAATTACCATTCCCAGCTCTTCCTCTGTCATGTGGTATGGTATTTGGGCAAATCAACTGGTCTCTCAGGCTTCAGTTTATCAGAAAATAAACTGGTTGGACCAGATGAATCATAAATCCCATGCATTTCTAAGTTCCTATGACTTTTAAGATTGAGGGCTCAAGTTAGAGAACTCTAAATTAGGTTTTAAAACAAAACTGAGAGAAGAATATATGTTTTTCAAAAAATACTAGTAAACTAACATGAATTAAGTGCACATATACCAGATTTGAGAAACTATAAACGATGCTCCATAGTGATGAAGGTCTGGGAGTTTCACACATCATTTAACAGACCTGCTATCCATATAGTGAGTGGGCTAAGTTCTCTGAGAACAAGAGAAGCCTAGAGTAGCCCCCAAGCTGGGCTTTCCTGCTTGAATGGCGATAGTAACAGTGCCTAACCCTCCTAGTGTGTGGGAGAAGTCCATGAAATGGAATGGCTGGTAGAGACCTTTGCCCATAGTAAGTACCAGTGACTGTTATCCAAGGTGCTGGCGTTGGGGACCATGGTGCCATGCACTTGCTCCCCACAGACACTCCCTCTCTGGAGAGTCTGACTGTCATGCTTTTAACAACATGTGTTGTTAGCAAGACCTGAATATCCAAAAGTGAAAAGTTAAAAAATGTGATCATTAAATCTGAAGAAATGATTTAGAGGTCTGAGTCCAAAGCAGATTAGAAGTAGACACGCTCATCTGCAAAATGCTAATTTTGGTTCCTCTGAACCAAATGTCTGAAATCTAGCAGGAGGCACAAAGAAAGAAACTGGAAAATACTTCAAAATAACACGATATATAGATATAGGTATCTTCAATAAAAGTTGGCCAAAAATTAAAAGAAAAATCTATACACATACATTTTTTCAATTCTGAGATCAAATCACTTCTGCTACCGCGCTGAATGGGTGGCACCATGCAGTCACAACCCCCCATCTCCCAGCACAGCAGGACACAGAGAGCCCCAGATGGCTGGAGGTCTGCATCCCTCAGCCTTTTTCGCCTCCACACCCCCTCTGCTAATGCTGCCTGACCTCTGGGTGAAGCTTCGTCTAACTATGCGTGCTACATACTGGTGGGATGCACAAGGAGGAATCACCAGCATTTGTACTGATGTCACAAAAATCCCACTGGACGATATTTTAAAGAAGTGTCCCTGTACACCTACCAACTTACATCCTCAGATTTTAATAATAATAGTCAATAGGCCGTATGAATGTGGTAAAATCACATACTTGCATGCTGTTAACTGCAACACAACTGGAGACTCACTTGGCCATAAAAATGGTCCTATTCTATGACCTAGGATGTTTTATAATTGTGGAAACCCATCATGTATTTGTATAATTTATGCGATAAGTTATCAAATATTAATTGAGCAATGTGCTCCTCCTATTGGTCATTTAGGTTATTTCATTGTTTTTGTTTGATTTGGTAAGTATACACAGCTGTAGGTTTTTTCCTAATATTACAATAAAAGTATAAATAACCTAAATGCTTAACAAAAGGGAAATAATGATTAAGTAGAATCTTCTGCAACTATTAAAAATCATTACAGGGGCACCTGGCTGGCTCATTTGGCTGAGGGTCCGACTTTGGCTCAGGTCATGGTCTTACAGTTCGTGAGTTTGAGCCCTACATCGGACCCTGTGCTGACAGCTCAGAGCCTGGAGCCTGCTTTGGATTCTCTGTCTCCCTCTCTCTGCCCCTCCCCAGCTCGTGCTCTGTCCTCTCTCAAAAATAAATAAACATTAAAAAAATTATTACTAAGACTATCAAACAAACACTCAAAAAGTAATTAGGAAAAAAATGCTAAAAATGAAGAAAGCAGCATGCAAGATATACCTGTCCTAAGACTACAGCTTTAGAAATATACCAACATGTGAGACCACAGAGGGGAATGAATAGGGAAAAATAGCAACAGCAGATACAGTAGAAAGGCATGACTGTGACAGATCATTAAAAATTATTTCCAATTTCCATTATGGTCAGGAAGTTGTTTGCCAAAAAAAAAAAAAGTTAACTCAGTGACTCTGTACTCTCCTAAGTGTCCAGGACAAAATGACAATATAAACCATGTTGTGACATGAGTTCAAGTTCCACAGAAATTACCTGCAAGTTGAGCTGTAACTGCTTGGAACGGCAGTTTTCTGAACATGTCCACTAGGGGTTGTACTTTTCTTCTGTTGACTAGCTCATGCTTGCCATAGTCCAGCTCATACACAGACACCAATCCATTGGTCAGGATTCCTTTTAAAAGCACCCTGTGCCACCTAGATGTGCATTGGATTAAAAAGGAAGAAAAAAATACCCAAAGTCAACATCTTCTCTAAGGGTAATGATTTACGATAAAAAGAAAAATTAATGCAAAAGATGTTTATCAAAATACAAAACTGTACTGTCATTGAGGTTTTAAAAGAGATCGCTTCTTCTTACTCCAAAAGTTACTCTTCTCCGCTTTGCCACCAGCTTATTTGGTGGGGTTTCTTCACTCAACACCCATTTACAGACCTCATGGAGCTACTAAAGGAGACCAACACACAAAATAGCAACCACCGCTAAGCAGAATCAGACAGATGGTGAGGCTGATCAGGACAAGGCAAGGAGATCCCTCCACTCTGACGAGGAGATAGAGGTGGCCACAGGTCTGGGACAAGGTACGTATGTAGGGGATGGGAAGAGGGAGGAATTGGAACCAGGCCAGGCTGAAGACATGCATGAGAAGAAAAAGCACCAGAGATGCTACAGGGCATGGCAGCTGGGAGCAAAGCAAACACCACAGTAAAGCTAGAAGGCAGAAAGTGTGAAGGAATGGAAGAGAAAACCAGACGGGGGAGAGAGTGTGGGAAGAGATTACAAAACATTTTGAATGCAAAGGTGACCATTTTAATTATGCCAAGAGAGAACATTAAAAAACAAAATAAAACAAAACGCAAAGTCCAACGTACTGCCTAGAATAGAGCCTGGAAAGGATAGGAGAGTAGGGGGGAAGAAGAACAGGGTTCACATGAATATACTTTTCTCCTTTGGGCCTCCATTCATCATCATTATAATCAGAAAAGCTTAGACTTCAAAGTTAAGATATAAAGGACCATATTTAAGTTCTATAGTCTTGGGGTGCCTGGGTGGCTCAATCGGTTAAGTGCCCAAGTCTTGATTTCGATTCAAGTCATGATTTCCCGGGTTGTTGGGATTTAGCCCTAAGTTGGGCTCTGGCTCTGAGCTGATAGCACAAAGCTTGCTTTGGATTCTCTCTAAATAAATAAATAAATAAATAAACTTAAAAAAAAAAGTCCTGTAGTCTTGATTATGTGATTGAAGAGTATCATCACACTAAGGAAAGGAAGACTGTAACATCTAAAAGGTAAGTGTCTATGGAGACAGCCTCTGCCATGGATGGTAGACCCAGCCATCCTCTGAAACAGGTTTATTAGCTATAAGCCCCAAGCCCAGTGCAACAGCAGGCCTTTCACTGCAACACACTGCTCGGCTGGGGGCTGGCTAAGCTGGACAGACGGATTCTCCAGCACACCAGTGGAGAATGGGTACAGGAAACCCACATAGCTGCTATAGGGTGAACTATAGTAAGAAAGCTGTGAAGAGGCCAGCTTTGGACAGCAGCGATTGGGGGTTTGGGGAGGAAACTCTAGAAACCTTGAGATAAGCCCAAAGTGCAGCAAGCGATAATCCATGAGTCACAGAGACAACAGGGACACAAAAAGATATCATAGTAAGTATATGAACTTTGGGGACCAAGAGACTTAGGCTGGAGTACCCCGCCCCCTCAACCCCCAGGACATGTTCCAGTTATGTCACCTTGGGCTCTTACTTAACCTCTCTGAGCCTCAATTATCTCATGTGTAATATTTAATTTAACTCACTTACAGAAATAATATATATATATAAAGTGCCTAGTACATTACTTGGCACATAACAGGTACTTGGCAAATGGTAGCCACCATCGTTATTATTATAATAATTATGATAATTATCATTAAAATGAAGATGAGCTGTATAAATATAAGCATGTCAGAGAAATTTTCATATGTGGAAATGCCAGTTTGGTGCAGGTTGTTAAATCTGTGTAGGTGCAAAAGGAGATAAAATCATTTGGTTTCCGCCTATAGCACTGTCTTTAAATTGTACAGGGCAAATGCTGGTGGTCTGTGCTTTTAGTGTGTAAATACGAGGTACAGAGCAGTGAGGGGAGAGCTTCTAGAAGACTTACATGTCGTGCCCTTCTGCAGCTTTTAATTTTCAACACTGATAGCTTAACTAATGGTTTCTGTTTGGACTAGATAACCAATTTCAGAGCAAGGCTGCTGGTGAATCATGTGGAGAGTTTGTTAGAAACATGGATTCTGGAGTTCCACTCCCAGAGATTCTGATTCAGGATGTCTGGGGTGAGGAAAGAGAATCTGCATTTTTAATAAGTTCCCAGGTTATTCTTAGCCACTGTGGATTTGGAAATGGCTGCAATCAACCATGTATCTGAAATTCCTAAGTCTTAATTCACCATAGTTGGGAACAGGGTTTTGAGTAAATAGTCCTGGGATATAGGCAAGATAGAAACCCTAAACACTTTACACTGATTCAGTTCATGAAGTTTAAGAAAATATTGGATAATCTGTTCTTATCTATATAAGACATCCTTGATTATCTAGAGAAAAATTAGCCGGTGAAAGTCCCAGCCCGAGCACAGGACTGTTGGACCCATGTTGGGGGAGGGCCGAGTATGAAGCACCACACTACAGGCCTCTGGTGTGGGTTCTTCTGCCCCACTAAACCCTTGCCCCAAGGAGGATCTCCCCACCGCTAATCACCATCAATGTGCCCCTCAGATAATAGTTAACATTAGTTTTGTTTTAACTGTGATTAAATTATTCTGCAAAGAGTTCTCATGTAGGCAAATGATGTCCCCAGGTGGAATTAAACACATGCGTGCTTATGGTTGTAAACAATATGACATAGTAAAAAATGGCTTTTTGAAAATGAAAAGCTTGTGACATATAAGTTGAGGGCTTTTTAAAATGAGAGCTATGATGTTTTTTTTTTTAATTAGGTTTTTTTCTCTCATGAGAAAAATAAAATTTTTACAAATGCCTATGCTTGATATCTTAAGAACGAACAAAAGCATTTTATTAAAAACATAGTAAAATGAGCAGTTTGACCTTTTAAACTGAGTTCGGGTGTGTGTGGGGGGGCGGGTGGGAGAACAGTCCTTTGTGTCTGTCATCATCAAATAAGTGTGGTCAGTTTCCCTAAGAGCGCTGGCAAAGGAGACAGGAAGGGGCTAAGTTGTTCTTTTTTCCAGGGCTTTTGTGACCTTGGACTGTGTGTGGTGGAGGGCTTGGGCTTCCCTGGGTTGGAACCAGCACATACCAGAAGGCTTCAGGAAAGGAGGGTGTGATCCAAATGTGAAATGTGAAAAAACAGACAGAAGTGCTGCACAAATGAGTCCCTTGTCCCTGTTCGAAGGCTGGAGAAGTGCACTGTGCAATGTCTCACCTTACAGAAGGTGGCGCAAGCTCTCCAGGAGCAACTGACAAACATAACGTCAAGAACTTTCTAATCCTTAAATAAGAAATTTTTCTTCTGGGGTCTATCTCATAAATAAATAATCAGAAGATGTAAATAGAGATTTATGTTTGATATTATCTATAAAAGTGAAAAATCTGGGAGAAAAAAGCTATATAACAAGAGAGAATGGTAAGTAAATTATGATTTCTCTATATGATGGACTATTATTCAGCCTTAAAAATGTTTATGGAGAAATTTTATCACATGTTAAAATGTTCACAGAATTTTAGGTTTAGTGAAAAAAGTTGGTGTGGAATTATATTTAATAATAATAATAATAATACCAATTGTATGAATATATATATAGAAAAGAATGAGAAGTAAATGAGTAGTTTAACAAGGGTTATGTCTGACTGGCTGATTTTCTTATATATTTGCATTTTTCTAAATTTTATACAGTAAGTATTTGTTTTTGAAATTTAAAAGTCATTCCATAAAAAAGCTATTGTTTTCTAAAGAAACAACACTATTTTGTCTAATAGAAAAACAGAAAAACATTTAAACCTTCACTTTAGATATTTAACAGGAATTTAACATATGGTCACTAGATTTTTAGATAAAGGACATCATGTCAAATATTAAAAAACTGCACAAGTCATTAGTCTTGTTTCACATTCAAAACTTCCATTAGTGCAGTTCAAAGTCCCCCTGCAGGGATTAAGGCTCTTGTTATCACTCCACACATTTTTTTCTTAGTCCAACCAAATGCTTTGTCCAAAGACCTACTTGTTTTCCACTTTGGCAGCATATACTTGGTCTTTCTCCATGGCTACGTGGCGCTCCTCAGACACACTGTAATACAGAATCATCTCCTCCATCAGAACCTCCAGCTTATGTATCTCTTGCCATGGCTGGATGACAAAGTAGCCCGGGTGACAGGCCACCGGCACGTACACATCCATGTGTTCCCCTGGCTTCGACAAGTGGACAGGAGGTGGCAGCTCCTCCATGGAGAAGGATCTGGTGTGGTCCACCACGGACTTCTTGATGACATCTGTGAGGCTCTTTCTCGGACTCTCTCCAGTGTTGCCTGGAGTGGGGGTGCCGCTGCCTTTGCTGTTGGCAGAGCTAGCTCCACTGGAAATGGCGCTCAAGAACACATCCTTCTGATGCTTCCACAAGTCTGCATTTGTGATCTGGCGATTAATACTGCGGTGAGGATCGGGGAAGTTCTTGGGGGTGAATAAATAAACGTGTGCGATCCCTCTGCTTTCGTCCACTTTTGTAACCTAACAGAAAACACACAAGAGATTTCAAGGAATTCTAGTTCACTGTAATATTGACCTTAAATATTAAAACACAGTATTTTACAAGGAACCCCAACTTGCTAAAATCCATTTTATTTAAGGTAAGATAAATGATCTATCACAGCCGTAGCAGTGTGTAGGCTCTTAAGTCCAAGACGCCAGCAGCTGGCTTATGGAAATGAAAACTTTATTAACCTCTAAAGACTGAGGATACCTTATAACCCACTAAAGGTCATTATCACTGAGATGGAGTCTGCATAGCATGATTAAAAAGTCTTTTTATTAATGACATTTAAAAACACTCAAAGTAAAAAGAACAGTATGATGAACCCTCAAGTGCTCATCTCCCAGCTTCGACAATAAAAAATCATCATGAAAATGGCAAAATGTTCCATATGTATTTTACCTATGCTGGTGCACCCTCAGACTGGGAAGTGTAGGAGAAAGCTTTGACATTCACCCTACCCTGGGGACCTCGGCCCAAATGCCTTGTTTGGTCATAGTATCTACCCTCACTCTTTGCCCCCTCCAGTTACATGGGAGGCACTTGGGGAGAAAAAGAGGAAAAAAGCTCCATTAACAAGTCAAAACTGCAGCTTTGCCCCTTCTGCCCCGGAGACCTCTGGCTACCTTTCTACTTCTCTGCCAGAGGGATGAGCATTATACTGGAATGCCACTCACTGACACCTGGTATTGGACAGCTGTGTGTCCCAAAGGGCTGATAATTCTTACCAGCTTCTCTGGTTTACCCTGGAAATTACAGAAATAAGACACTTCCAGCCACGCTGATCTCTTATCAAAAAGGGCCACAAAAGAAAGGCAGGAACAGAGGTCTCAGGGAGACAAGGCAACCCATCTACAGTAATTTGCTTAAAGATATTTTTCCTAGCAAGACGGATCTATTTCAATTAATTAGCATTGCAAAGTGCTAATGAATGAATGACTGCTAATTTATTTTGATATTTATGATACAGAAGTACCATTTCAAATATCAACCATTAAAAAATATTTTTTATTGAGTACCCAATAAAGAATACTAAGAGCTTAAAACATAGCTGAGAAAACAATATTCATCTATCACATGGCAATTGAAAAATATAAAATAGCAATTAAGTGTGTAATTGTAGGAAACATAGGAAATAAAGGAAAATCCGTGTGAACCAGAATAATTTAGAGATTTTAATGAAGATGTTTCTCAAGGACATTTCATTGTTTAATGCTTATAGAAAATAACATTGTTCATTAGTTAAAACAAAAATATCTTATGTTTTTATACTTGTAAATAAGAGCAATGTTTTTGATACAAAGGTGCAAAAGTACAAAAACAGAAAATAGGAGCTAGTGAAATAAAACAGTTTAACTAAACTTTAAGAGGCAGAAAACAAGATTATAATCAAATTATTTGCTTATAATCTATTATATTAAAAAAAAGAAACAGAAGTCTTATTTGAATGACCTTTAAGAAACATTTATAAAGAGATATATGGTCCCTCTGTTGGGAATTTAATTCTTTATCATGGAGCAAAATAGGAGCAGAGAACTATCTCTGCTACCATATTACTACTGGAAAAATAACATAAAGGACTTAAAAATAATACTGGAGATACAGGATAAATTCTTAAACAAAAATCAAACCATGAAATATCTTATCATACATGTAACCAATCTCTTAACTACATAAATGTGTCACATATGAAAGCATCAGTTTATGGTAAGACAAAATTCTTTCACAAAAAAACAAATGAGCCCCTCTGGCTGACAGCTCCCTTTCCAAATGTATCAAGATAACTAACCTTAATGCTACAGTCTGAGCAATTCAAAACAGAATCTCTTAACCAAAGCACAGCATCTGGTGTCCACATGCCAATAGACCGTGGAAGATCTGCTAAACAGCACTTTACAGCCTGGAAAGAAAACATGATGGAAAAGCAAACACACATCTTAAAATAGGTACTTATAAGTAACATCAATGTTATCTTCCTGTAAGTCAGATACATTGCCAAGATAGAAAGCAGGTAACAGCGATAGCTAATAATGACAACTGGAGCTCTGGAGCTGGGGCGTCTGCTATGCTGCTGGCTCTATTTATATCACCTCTATTGTATTTACTCCTATTATGAGCAGGGCTTCTACCAGGCAGTTCACACACTTATCCTACGATACTTCTGCATGATGGGCCAGTGCTGTGACCTCATTGTACAGACAGTGAAATGGACTCAGAGAGACTAATGTGCGTCAGATCACAAAGTTGTGAAAACCAATGAACAACCCCACATTTGAACCATTTCCAATTTTGTTACAAACTTGGACGTCTTCACTCATTATCAAGATCAAAACGGAGAGGGCATCTCACAAGATGATTAAAAATACATCCAAATCTCTTCCAGCAAATCTCTCAGGCTTGTCACATACAGTACCTGAGGTGGTATCACAATTATTTCTTGTAGAAACCGAGGGGGAATTTCCCTGAGTTCGGACACTTTCACGGAAGTCACAGTGCCAGAGTCCAGGAACTGAACATCAAGAGCTCGACTGCTATGAACATTTGTGATCTGCAATGAGACAAGGGTTGGCTAATTTATTAGCACATTCAAAAGGCCAAAATGCTTCTATGCAATTACATTTTATGTAACTCTAAAATGCATATAAAAATCAACAAAGACTATCTGTGTTAATGAAATTTTCTTATTTTAAAATGTACCTATTTACTAAATAAGTATTTTTTAGAGTAGAATTGATTTCAACATCTAGTTGTTAAATCAATTAACCAATAGTTATCACCAAACTAATAGTTATCAATAAAATTCACAAATAGGTAATGTTTACTATGCTTTCAATTCTAGGACACAACTGATTTGTAAAACAATTTGGAACATCATTATATATTGTTGATTAAAGATGCAATCTGTTCTCCAAAATATTAAAATGTGAGGGGAAAAACAACATTGTGTCTCAGCAATGAAGAAATAAAGAATACAGAAAATTCAGACACAGAAAAAATGCCATATCTTTTAAATCATAACCTATTTTGGCATTTTATAGCTTTGTCAGAAAGCCCAATGATAATTTTTTTTATCATTTGTCCTAACTAAAAAATTGAAACTCACAAAGTCAGAAAAGTAAAATATGTCCAAATTAATAATTCAAAAATGGGAAAATTACATACAAAGTCAATGCAATAATTACCTGTGATCAAATGGCAACATCACAATGTAAGATTCCGGGTGCACCTTTAAATGCTGTAACTTCCCTTAATAAGCCATTGTGATATCTGCCATCAGTGAATATAGTTAACGTTGGCCAAAGATAGCCCCATCACAATGGTTATCTGAGAAGGGACTTTGTGCCTACAACTGCTCTCACTGCCACCTTATGAAAGGCAGTGCTTTCAATATGGTGACTGTCAAGAACTGGACTTCTCTTGGCATGGAAGTCAGCTATACCAAAAGTAAAGCCTTTTTCTGTGGCCCCAGTAAATGCTTTATTAATATAACTGCATAATTCTTTAATCTCTTAAGATTACACTAAACACAAACAGTATTATGACAATATCCTAAAATGTATTTTATTCAAACATATATACTGGACACATAATATTGGCATGGTTGGCATATACTGAATGCTTATTATAGCCAGGCATAACCGGGCTCAAAGAGCTCCTCATCTCACAAGAGATGATGACACAAATATATAATTAGGATATAATGTAGTAGGGCAATAATAAAGTTATGCATGAGGTACTATGAGAACACAGAGAATGGGTACCTGACCCAGCCAGGAAGTAGATGTTATGGCAAGGTTTCAGGAGGAGGGAATGCCTAAAATTGACACTTCCCTTTAAAGTGTACTTTTTTCTTCTTATGTTAGCAAAATGCCTTTATCATAGAAAATTTAGATACTTAAAAGAATGATATAAAAATCACTTATAATCTACAATAGATAATTATCCTCCTAGTCTTTAATCCAGACATTTGTAAAGAATTAGATTTACAAAAATTAGAACATATTTGTATATACTATTTCCTAGTTGCCTACTTTTCACTAAATGTCTCAAAAATATTTCATGTCATTAGTCCTCTATAACATTTCAATAGGTCTATCATATAGATACATTATGATATATATGATATATAGATATCATATAGATACATAGGTCTATCATATAGATACATTATGACTTATCTAACAAACCCTTTGGCTGGATAATTTAAATTATGTAAATTTTTGCTCTTTTCCTAAGAAAGAATCATACTTATTGGACATTTGTATTTCCTTTTTCACAAATCAAAATTTCATAAAGGTCACAATTTCAGCTGGACCTTACATGATGAATGGGAATAAACTGGGTTAGTAGGAGTCTAGTTAGGGGCTAATCCAAACATTTCAAACAGAGGGGGAAAAGGGTGGGGCAAGACATTTATATTTCTTATGTGTGGAAGCTACAAGCATTTTGGTTATGATGGAATGTAAAGAGAGAGGCAGGGCAAGGCAGAAGATGATGCTGAGAGAAAGGTAAAGGCAAGGTAAAGTCCTGGAGAGCCAGACATTATGTCTTAAAGAACAGTATTTACCCTGCAGATGAGAAGAAGCCAATGCCAAGTCTTAAGGAGAAGAATGAGATGGCTGGCTTTGTAAGAGGCCATGTATTTTTGGTGGTAAGACTGGGTGAGGGCTTTGGAATCAGATTTGGTTTTAATCTCAGCTCTCACTTTCTAGCTGGAATGACTTTCCTCATCAGTAACAATGGGATCATAGGGTTTTGTGAAGACTAAGTCAGATCAGTCATGTTTAAAAAACTCATTTTGGGACACCTGGGTGGCTCAGTTGGTTAAATGTCTGACTCTTGATTTTGGCTCAGGTCATATTCTCACCATTCATGGGATCGAGCCCCATGCAGAGCCTGCCTGGAATTTTCTCTCTCCTCTTTCTCTGCCCCTCGCCATGCTCATGCATGTGCTTTCTCTCTCACTCTGTGTCTCTCTCTCAAACTAAACTTAAAAAAAATTTTTTTTAAAACATTTTGTGTCTGGGAAATCGCCTCATTAAAAGTTGGGTGGATTATTGCTTTCTATTATTTACATTTTGGGTTGCTCACTCTAGTGGCATGGAGCTCGACTAGCGGAAGACAAGAGTAAAGACAAAGGAACCACAGTACTGCAGAGATCTAGGCAAGAAATGACAAAGATGCAAAATGTCACTGGGAGCTGAGGAAGATGCAGGAATCCAAGATATCTCATAAGCAGCAGCCTCAATGGCTGCATGGAGGGAGGTACCACCAAAATACAAATATAGGAGGAAGACGAGGATGGGAAAAGATAATTTTGGTTTCAGAGCTTGAGGAGTATGTGAGATGGACGATTAGGCTGGCTTTTGCCTAAATCTGAAGCTCATCAAGGGCTGGATAACAAACTGGGGAGTCATGAGGACCGAGATGGTAACTGAATTAATGAGATGGCATTGCCTAGAAGGATGCAGAGGCCCAGAAGAACTGTGAGCTGGGACAGGACTTGGCGGGGGGGGGGGCACTGACAGTGACACTGTAGAGTGTGGGGGGGCAGGTTTGGGTGAAAAATAGGAGAAGCAATCATCAGAACATCATGAGGAAAATTAGGAGGATTTGATACCATGACAGCCCCTCTACAGTGAGAGGGGGTATTTCAGGTTTTGACACTGTTAGATGCAGCCGAGAGGCCTGGTCACATAAGACCTGGAAGATGCTAGATGGACTGTGCAGCTGAGGTGCCGGTGCTGTTGGGAGTACAGGCAGCAGTCAACCAGCAGAGGCTGAGAACTGACTGGAAGGTGCCATAGAAAGTGAATGCAGACCACCTGAGATGTGTTTGGAGGAAACAGGAAGAGGGACGGCCACTGAGTAGAGTTGGCTGGATGTATGTAATAGGTTCAGAAGGTGTAGGCACTAAATTAAGCTTAGACAAGTTATAATGTCAAGAACAAACACATCATTTAAACACAGGATCTGCTTTTCATTAATCATTTTTCCTTCCTTAACTTTCTATGTATCACTAAGAGAATGAACACCAAGGCAGACAACGCACAGTTTGATAGTAAAACAAAAATAATACTAGATATTTATCTCAAGTATTTGAGTGTATGATGAAAAGGTATTTTGCCAAAAAGGCGTAACCTGATTCTACACATGAAGAAACTCAAGCAGTGAGATAGTCTATAAAATACTGCTACTCTTCAAAAGGCGAATAACAAAGAAAGCCAGAGCAATTGCCAGTTTGCAGGAAACTAAGAAGGCATGACAATTAACTACAACTTGGGATCCTGGACCAGAAAGAGGCCATTTGCAGGACAATCTGAGACATGTCAACAGAGTCTGCAGATTAGTTAATAATATTGTATCACTGTTGATTTGCTGGTTCTGATAATGGCTATGCAAGATGTTAACAATGGAGACAGCAGGTAAAAGGCATATGGGAACTCTTTGGACTATTTCTGCAACTTTCTAAAAGTCTGAAATTATTTTGAATATTTGTGCATTTATATATAATACATTAAACAGCACAAAAATTTAAAATTCAAATGTCCTAATTCTTTTGAGTGAGATTGTTTTTGAAGTTTATAACTAATCATACAACTCTTGGTCATATAGCCCCGGCCCCACTGCTTAAAGTAGAGGTCCTTGTGCCTAGATTAAGAACCTCTGGAGGGGAGGGCAAGATGGCGGAGAAGTAGGGAGTTCTGTAATCGGCGCGCGCCTGCATCGATTGAACTGAGAAGGACTGAAGGGAGAATACGCTGATTTGCAAGTGGGGGAAAAGAAGAAACAGACGCCAGAAAGAAGACAACCTCAAAGATGCCTGAGTGAGTGAGTGTGAACTGGGAAATTGGAGGACGCGCGGGCCCCGGAGGTGCAGGGGAAACGAGCCCCAGCCCAACACAGGGAGAGCGCGCTGTGCCCCGGAGAGACAAGGGGAAGAGAAACAGAGACTGAAAACGCTCATAGAACCATCTCTAAAAAAGAGAAAAAACTCGCCCTGGGACGGAGAGACACACTGTCTCCCCATATATAACTGCTGGGCGCGGGGAGAGAAATCCGTCCCATCTGGCTGGCGAATTCTTCCTTGGGCGCAGCGGCAGCGGCATCCATTCCAAACGGCACCGGGAAAAGCAGCCCGTGAAAGGCGGCCCTGCCTCCAGTGCAAACCCCGCGAAAGGCGGCGGCGGTGGAGGCAGTGCCGCTGCCAGCGCAAGTGGGGCTGGGAGGCTGGCCGCCAGCGGGAGCGCATCTCATCTCCAGTGACAGTGTTGAACTGCATGGACTAGGATTTGGAAGTGAGGCGGAGCTTGGAAAATACAGTTTGGCTTGCCCACGGCATAGGGAGATCGGACTCAGAAGAGCTGCTTGCAACGCTTGGTTCGCTCAGAGCATGAAGCACCGCCATTCTTCTCCCCACAACCGCCAAGGTGGGGCCTCGGAGAGCAGGCCCTGAGACCTGACCTACGTATGCCAAACCACGCCCATCTGCACAGGAAAGTTGCCTTTTTTCTTTTTTTTCCCCTTTTTTCTTTGCTTCTCCTTCTTTTCTCCTGCCATCCAGATATATTTCCCTTATCTTATTCTTATCTCTCCTCTTGGCTGGTTATATACTTTTAGACTGTCCACAGTCTTTTGCTGTCTCTGTCCCCCCTTGTTTTTGTTTTTTTTTTTTTTCTTCTTTCTTTTCTTCTCTTCTCTCTTTTCTTTCCTTTCCTTTCCTTAACTTTCCCCTTTTGGTTTGCTTGTTTGTTTGATTTGTCTGTGCATTTGCATGCTTTTGTTCCCTGTATGTTAGTCTGTATTCCTTTTCAGGGCTACTTCAAGAAACAAGCCAAAGTACACATGGTAGAGAGTCCCAAGTATCACTGACCAAGGAAGTAAAATAATCAAAGGCACAACAAGAGAAACTGAGAGACACCATTAAAAGAACACTTTCTGAAACGACAGGCCCTGGACAGTCAATGAGCCTCCTTCAATAGAGCAATACTAACAGGTGTACAGGGCATAACAAGCTTTTAAAACTGACAAGAGACAGAAAGCTAGCCAAAACGACGAAACGAAAGAACTCTCCTCTAAAGAAACTCCAGGAAGAAGTCACAGCTACAGAACTGCTCAAAACAGATTTAAGCAACATAACTGAACAAGAACTTAGAACAACTGTCATAAAATTAATTGCTGGACTTGAAAAAAAACATCAAAGAGGCTATTGATACACAGACTAGGGACCTTCAAAATAGCTGGGTCGAGTTAAAAAAAGCTATAAATGAGGTGCATAATAAAATGGAGGTGGCCATTGCACAGATTGAAGAGGCAGA
>CM053568.1:32435567-32531083 GCA_028646485.1 Cryptoprocta ferox
TCCTACACTGTTGGTGGGAATGTAAACTGGTACAGCCACTCTGGAAAACAGTGTGGAGGTTCCTCAAAAAACTATCAATAAAACTCCCCTATGACCCAGCAATAGCACTGCTGGGGATTTACCCAAGGGATACAGAAATGCTGATGCATAGGGGCACATGTACCCCAATGTTCACAGCAGCACTTTCAACAATAGCCAAAGCATGGAAAGAACCTAAATGTCCATCAACTGATGAGTGGATCAGGAAGATGTGGCTTATCTATACAATGGAATACTACATGGCAATGAGAAAGAATGAAATCTGGCCATTCGTAGCAACGTGGATGGACCTCGAGGGTGTCATGCTAAGCGAAATAAGTCAGGTGGAGAAGGACAGATACCATACGTTTTCACTCATAGGTCTAACAGGAGAATCCTAACAGAGGACCATGGGGAGGGGAAGGAAGAAAAAGAGGGAGAGGGAGGGAGACAAAGCACGAGAGACTCTTGAATACTGAAAACAAACTGAGGGTGGAAGGGGGAGGGGGAAAGGGGAAGGGGGGTGATGGTCATGGTGGAGGTCACTTGTGAGGAAAAGCACTAGGTGTTATATGGAAACCAACCTGACAATAAACTATAAAGTTAATAATAAAAAAAAAAGAACCTCTGAAACAAAGACAAAAAAGGAAGAAAAAAAAAATCAAACCCAAGTTTGCAACTTTAGCAACTGGGAAAACTAGATATCAAAAATAAAAAGAAAGAAAGAAAAAAAAGAAAGAAACAGCAACAAAAAAAATTCAAAACCCACCTTTGAAAAACATAAAAATATACGATAAAATATAACAAACCTCTTTTCAAATTTGTAACTGCGCTTGTAAGAAAATAAGACAACTATTAGAGACTGGAAATAGAGGGGCATGTAAACACTGAAACCAAAGCCATCCCGGGTAGGAAGGAAGGAGGATCTGAGACATTCCCCCAACTCCCGCCAAGAAGCCAGAACTCTCGGGGCGCCTGGGTGGCTCAGTCGATTAAGCGGCCAACTTTGGCTCAGGTCATGATCTCACGGTTCATGGGTTCGAGCCCCACATTGGACTCTGTGCTGACAGCTCAGAGCCTGGAGCCTGCTTCAGATTCTGTGTCTCCCTCTCTCTCTGTTCCTCCCCCACTCATGCTCTGTTTCTGTCTCAATAATAAATAAACATTAAAAAAAATTAAAAAACAAAAGAAGCCAGAACTCTCAAAGGGCTACACCATCAGTGGAATGGTGACCCTAGAGAATAATTAAGCAACATCTAGTGAAACTGAAGACATGCATTCTTTCTACCCAGAAACTCCACTCCTTCTTATGTACCCTGGGAGATGTGCGCAGGAAGTTCGTAGAAGTACCATTTCTAACCAAAAATTAGAAACAATCTAAATATCCACAGTCAGGAGGCTGGAGTGATAATGTTGACACATTTGTACACCGTTAAGTCAAACAGCAGTGAAAACAAATGAATGAGAGCTGCACACATCAACACGGATGAATCTCACACATAATGAATGAAAAAGCATGTTTCAGAAAAATCAATACATTTTACCATTTATATACATTTTCTAAGCATTTATCTGTTTAGCTAGATTTTATTAAGTTTCACTATCAATATTCTATACACATTTTCATTTCTGTATTCCACTATCTTTGTATTAAAATATATAGATAGCAAAAGCTCATATGTATACATACGAAGACAGTGAAAGTATGAAAAAAGACCAGGAGTGAGAAACCACGCCCAGTGGGCAGCTGCCCGCCTCCAGGGTGGGTGCAGAAGGAGGGGATGCGGGCAGAGCCTCCGCCACGCCGGTGACGCTCTGTTTCTCACACGGTGATGAATACGTGGGTACTTACTCCATTTTTTTAAAAAACTTGTTTGTTCGTCTGAAATATTTCACAGTAAGCTTAGAAAAAGAAGTCAAGTGACTGATTTTACCTCTACTCGTAACCATTTTCCTTTGCAATGGAAGAGGCAGACTTTCCCACAGAACGGTAATGAAACGAAGCACTCGGAGGTCATGTGCTACAAAACAGAAGTGCGTGACACTTTTATTACTCTTAGCAAGAAGCGTGTCGTTACACCACTACAAAATCATCACTGTGGCTCAGGCCGACTGGGGCCCCGTACCTAGCCAGGCTTCCCATGAGGAGCGCGCTGTGGTGCGTGCACCAGGGCGATGGGATTTCTGCCTGATTTCTCAGACATTACTGATGGCATCTTCTACTCCCCCTCCTCACACATGGCCCGTAAATCAGCCCTGTTAAAATGTCTACAAGCATTAGTGTGCAGGTCAGCATGATTCACCCGGCACCGGTGCCATCAGTTAAACATGAAGAGGGAGGATGAATCTGCCAAAAAGGAGAAGAGCCTGGATGAAAGTGAGGTTGGGCTAGCTGTCCAGAAGGCCTCTTCTTTCCAACTTTTAACGTTTAGATTCGAAGATGAGATTTTACTTCCAAAACAAATGTTACCAACACAAATATGGATATCAGTGCCAGTGAAATGGCAACAAATCACGGCTGTAGGCCTCTTCATCCTCTTTGCTGTAGCTGTCGTGGTCTCCTCCGTTCAGGGTGAATGTTTGTACTCTCCCCAAAGGCAATGATGTCTCCATTTGAGTTACCAGCGCACTGGGGACTATCGAGAGGGCTTTTCACCACCACAGCTAATAAGCACATGCATACAGATGAGTCACTGGAGTCAGCTTCTCTAGACGTCTTAGATTTCTCCAAGATAGATTAGCAAACCAAACTTAAGCAATGACCCTGAGATACAGCTAAACATCTGTAATACAGAAAGAGGCAAAGCTACAGATCTGATGCCTCAGTTCTAGGCTGTAGTCTGAACACAAGTTTAACCCAATTCAGCAAATATTTTAGAACACCTATTCTGTGTAGGACACTAGATTAGATACTGTAGTACCTAAATGAACTAGGTCCTCACCAGTACCTGGCAAAGCTCCGTCTCTGCCCTCAAGAAACCTACACTCGTAAGGCAAATGAATACTCAAACAGCAAAACTACAATGCTGAAAATGAGGCCAAAGGCACTTCGGTGTGCTCTGGAGGCTGGAGGGATGGGTTCACTTCTAGGGGCAGGAGGGTCATGAGTGAAGTGGCATTAGGATTCAATAACTCAAAACCAAGCATATTCTGGATTACAGCTATAATGCCCGAAGAAAGGTAAAATCATCATCTTAGAACTTTAAAACAAAACCTCCTCAGATTCTGGTTTAGAAAATAATACTTAGAATCAAAAGGTAAGGAGCTTATTCATGAATTTAAACACAGAACCACATTTACCAAGGCAGTAGGTTCTCAGGGACCATAAAGAGCTTGGGGAGTGATGCCTTAGAAGTTTTATTCTCCTCCTAGATTCCATGGTTTTGTCTCTGCCCGAGGCAGAGGAGTCAGCCGGCTCCAGCACACACAGTCACAGTGGCCGCACTGTCACACCGTTGCCTGTACCTTGTCAATAACAAATCTGCTGTTGCTGAGCCCTTACTGTCAGGCGCTGTGCTCAGCAGTCTTGCCGCTAGTCCTCACAACCATCCTATGGATATATACACTGTTATTATCCTCATCTTATAATGCAGAAACCAGTAGTTTTTTGTTTTTTAAGTTCTGCAGTCGGGACTCTTACCCACCATTCTACACTTCTACCGCGAATTGTTCAAAAGTTACACTTAACACTATTTGCTGCGAAGAATCAATTTTAGAGGAGGATGATACTCTGCCGTACCTTACAATGGAAGTAGTCCTCTATCTTATGCAGAAGGTCGTTGAGCTTGTTCAGACCTTTACAAGGCACCTGGCAGTAGAGTGTGCCATCAGAGCAAATATTAGTCACTCTGACATTTGTGTACATAGCATCAATCTGGAACAAAGGACACACCAAGGATGCTTGAGAATAGAGCACAGCTCTTATCTACTTAAGGGGTATCCACCTAAATCATCGCATTAAAAGTCTTTGCATCTTAAAATCTTTTAAGCAAGCAAGAGAACAGATAGGATCATAGAATTAAATTGAAACTTAAATGTGAAAAACTCATTTGGAGACCTCTCTTTCCAAAAGGAATATTTGAGATCATTGTTTCAGGGACAAAGTAGACATTTTGCATACATTAATTTATTACACGTTTCAATGCTTGAAAAGCTGTCTTTCATTTTGGTTTATTTTCTATGTATTAATTTAGGAAAATAATTACATAAACCATATTTTTGCAACATTAACATAAATGAAAATAAAAAACACTCACAAAAATCAATCCCATTATCAGCCTACTTGCCTGTGTTTTTCAGCTGCATGAATGTTAGTAATTTTTAAAAATTATAATCATAGCAAAGGTTTAATTTTGGCCAACTTTTAGTCAAATCATAATATAAAGAGAATTCACTGTTGTTCTACTTATCAAACAAATGTTTTCCCAATGTTGCCATGAAGCCTTTAAAATGGGTGATGGGCATTGAGGAGGGCACTTGTTGGGATGAGCACTGGGTGTTGTATGTAAGCAATGAATCATGGGACTCTACCCCCAAAACCAAAAGCACACTGTATACACTGTATGTTAGCTAACTTGACTATATATATATATATAAATGACCATCTTTAACACATCATCCTATTCTTTATTTTTTAAATTTTTTTAAATGTTTGTTTATTTTTGAGGGAGAGACAGAGCACGTGCAGGAGAGGAGCAGAGAGAGAGGGAAGCAGATTTGAAGCAGGCTCCAGGCTCTGAGCTGTCAGCACAGAGCCCAATATGGGGCTCGAACCCACAAACTTGAGATCATGACCTGAGCCGAAGTCGGACGCTCAACCAACTGAGCCACCCAGGCGCCCCTCATCCTGTTCTTTAGAGTAGCTGTTCTATAATTTATTTAAAGATTTCCTTCTCTGTGGAAAATCATGTTTTTTACCTTTTAAAACTGTGAAAAGCTAACAATTTAATAAACATCTTCACTGATCTGATTTTCCATTCTTTTGTATTATCTGCCCCTATTATCTTTGCAAAACAATTTCTTATAAAATATAATTTTACCGTAGAAACTGGAAAATAAAACAAAAACCCAATTCCTAACAATTCCTATTGATATTTTGACCTTCTCTTCCCCCTTTCAGTGACCCCAGCCCTCCTGTTTTCCCTCAACACACAGGCAATCTGTCCCTATCGACTGTTAGGCTAAAATGTATTACGTTATTTTCTGCTAACTTTCCTCCCCACAGTGTGTGTGACAGATGACCAGAGTGTCACAGTGCTACCTGAAGGTGAGCCTCTAGAGACTTGTCACAGATAGCCTTTAAGCAGGTGGCGTTGATATTGACGTCATCTTCTCCTGAGGTGTCATACAGAACAACAAGCGGAATATCGGCTTTTTCAAGTATTTCCACAGCAAAGATCTTTCCGCAAGTTAAGGATTCCACCACCTTCACTAAATCAGGATCATCGCTTAAAACTTCCAACCCTGAAAAATATTGAATATTTTAATTTTTTCTTAATTAGCAGAATCATTTTAAGATAAACAGACTGAATGGGTCTGTTTGGACCGCTTAGTACAACTGTGAATCTACTGCCAAATCCTTACAAATTTTCTAGGGAAGCTTTGTTTTACACTCTTCTTCAGATTACCCATTCTTAGGTTTTAAAATATATATTGTAGTGTGAATACCCTTTTGAATGATTACATAAAGGCAGGCAATCTTACAACAAAAAGTTGATGATCTATCAGAATTTCTACGTTAGGAGAAATGGCCTTCACTTTATATACAAACATATTTAAAACAAAAAAGATGACTACATACAAGAAGCTATCAATCTTGTCTGCCAGTCATGTATTTGTAATGCTTTTCCTAAAAATTTACCCTTGACCTTTTTAATTTTCTAATTAAATATACAATTATTTCATATAAAATGAAGATGCATTTATTGGAAATTTATACAATTATTTTTTTCTTTATTTCTTCTTAAGTACCCCATGATGGCTCTGAGTATACCAAAGAATGCTGTGATTTATCAAAGAAAGATTAAACTGTATTTAACATAATATAGGTATTAGGTAAATTTCCCTGTGGTCTAATTACTCTTTAAATTCTTTGAAAATTGTAATTCTATGGAACATTTACATGACAACTCTAAGTTATTCTATTAAAGTAATTAAAACTAGCTCATCATTTCCCTAATGGTGCCATAAGGTCCATTTCTGTATTTTTCCCTTGAATTCCATAAGCACGAGTTCACAGACTCCCTGCGAGCTAACCCTCTCTTCCTCTTGTTCTGTTCTCCAGACACGTAACGTCACAGCTTTCACCAAACCTCTCCTCTCAGCATCCTGAATCTTGTCCTATGCTCCTGATACGTTCTTTTCAAAACTAACTCCCACGGGCTCGTAAGAGCCTTCTAAAATTACTTGGGATTTACCTCCCAAAGCCATACTCAGCCCCACTGACATAAAGACCCCTTCTGGTTGAGAAGGAGGTATTTCTCACAGGGCTAATTTTCATTGGAGAATTGTGATCATTTTCTGAATTTAGCTCAGGCTCTCCTGGCATGATGCTTACACACTCCCATGTCTTTCCTCATACTAACACAGCCACTGTGTCCTCCATGCTTGCAGGTTACCCATACAGTGTCACTCTCACATGCGAGAGGGGGAAAGAAAAGAACAGTGATACATGGACTGTGCCAGAGAAGGATGAACTTGGGCTTGGGCGCATGAGGGTGCGTTACTTGGTAACAAGCAGGACCCAGAGACCACATCGGTGGGGAAGAAGCAGTCACTTCATAACAGGTCAAATAACAGGATTTGAACTGATCAAATCCCATAATACAGGGCCTCTAGCTGGCATTGCTAGAGCAGTTAGAACAACAACAACAAAACCTTTAAGATGGCCAGCAGATATTTTTATAATAAAATATAATAAAAACATTATAACATATTGATAATGATCACACCTTATAAAGACATTAAACATGAATTTATTTATACCTTTCAAGAAATAACTCATTATAAGACCTTGAGATACTTAGGACATTTTAGGATTTAACCGCCCAAAGGTACAATGGCAATAATGTATCAAAATGGAGACAGCTTTTAAAAAAGTTCCTCTTACCTGCTAGCTTACACTTCGTAGCTTGGAAGGAGAGTGAACAGAACTTTGGGTTCAATTTGTATGCTTTGCTCTTTTCAATATTTTCACTAAAACCATAGTCAACATAGCATACCTAGTGATAATAAAAACATCATTTAGGCTCGTATAAAATTCTTTATCCTCACTTTTTAAAAAACATTCGACACATTTGACTGGCTCCATTTATTCCCTAACAGCATGTTCAGTGGCACTAGACTGCCTGGAAAATGGCACGGCTGTTGCCCCTGACTTAGTCCAGAAGAGAAAGGCTAGGGCTGGGACCAGGGAAGCCAGGGCCCCAGACTCCAGGCCTCACTCCTCTTCGCCAACAGGCAGAACGAGGTAAGACTGCTGCACTCAGATGCCTCCCTGCAGCCAGCTTCTCCCAGCCCTGACTGTCCCTGCCCCTTCCTGTCTTGGTTTCCGCACTTCCACTAATAATGCGCATCCTTAGGGAGCAGGATTGGTTTCTAGAGATGGCATCACCTATAGAATAGTATTTATCAGATTTGAAATCCCCAAAACAGCACTTATGACTACGTGCCCCCAGCTATTGTGTTTTGAGAGACCAAGATGCTTTCTGTCGATGACAACAATGATGTTATGGCTATATAACAGGGAATTCTACACTGTAAAAACAGGTACTTTTTTTTTTCCTCCAGTGGAGCAAAGCTGGGTTAGGACTTCATCCAGCTCAACAAAAGGCCCCAAATCTGCTGGACAGAGTTCTGTGTTTGCAGAAACCTGCACAACTCTTCCCTCTTCCTCACCATTAGCACAGATCACTAAGAGCTCGGATGTTATCTCTGGAGTATTAATAACATCTTCCATTGGAAAGAAAATATATTTTTAAAAAGGCTATTTTTTCTTTTTAATAAAATCTAGGGGCACCTGGGTGGCTCAGTCGGTTAAGCATCCGACTTCAGCTCAGGTCATGATCTCGTAGTTCATGGGTTCGAGCTGCGCTTTGGGCTCTGTGCTGACAGCTAGGAGCCTGGAGCCTGCTTCAGATTCTGTGTCTCCCTCTTTATCTGCCCCTCCCCCACTCATGCGTGTGTGGGTGCGCGCGCGCTCTCTCTCAAAAATAAAAATATTTAAAAAATTAAAAAAATAAAACTAGAAACATTCAGCTATGGTTTAGAATAACTATAGAACGATAACTGAGGGAATCTGAGGGAAAGTGTTAAAAACCTAGTACGCTTCTCTAATTAAAACAGATGACAGTTATTCAGACAAAACAAAAACCAGAGCGAAGGCACCACTAAGAAATACCAAGTAGCACAGAGGCACAGAGCCAGGTGCTTTCACTTTCTGTAGAAAAATTAAGTCCACAGACCAGCTTCTTAGTACCTACATTATGGTACTAAACATACAAAACAGAAATTCTCCCCAGCGTGGAATCAAATGAAAAAAAGAAGAGATGCAGAGACTCGTGTGCGACCACCCTTCCGGACCACCCGATAAGTGGGTGTGTGGGGCTTGTATGTCCCATGATGGAGACAATCAGCTCCCAGAGTCCCTATCTTGATTCAGTGCTCCCGAGGCCGGATCTCTGGCAGGGCTCCCACAGCAGGCGGCCAGCCGCCTAGGCGTCCTGGCCCTTTTCTCCAGTCCCAAATCAGCACCTGTTCTTCTTTCCCAGAGGCCTCAGGAGTCAGGCAGCACTTGTGTCCTTTGATAGCTATCACTACCTACAACTTGGACTCTGCTCTTCCCACACCTAGAATGAGGAGAACACAGTCTAACAATAGCACATAATATGTGAAATCATCATTCTGGGGAAATTCAGATTGCATTCCTAGCATCAAAAGACTAAAGAATAACTGCTCCAAAATCTTCAAGGGGTTTCCGTAACGTTTGGAGCGTGCTCTCTTTTCTTTTTTTCTTTCTGAATCAAACACCATTCACTTGTGTTGCAGCTTCAGTTCACAAAACACTTGCTCGTGGGTTGCGAGTTTGACTCGCACCACGCTCTGTCCCGTGTTGCTGAGTGGAGTTTCTCTCCCTAATGCCTTGGGATCAGCACAAGCAGGCTCCCAGGCCTGGCACAGAGCCCCAGTTAATTCCTGGTTCTCTGGCACCATCAAGTGGCCGTAGATCTCACCGCACCACCTGAGTGACAGCAGACGTCCTTGGGATGCGGGTCTGGGTTGAGCTCAATTCAGCACTCACTTCAGGATATGACCTCATACTCCTGTTTCCCACACTCACCAAAGATTGGCAAGTGGAAAGCAAGGAGGGAATTGTATTCACTGTCAGGCACAGCACGGCTCAAGAGAAACAAGGCTTGCTAAGTAATGGGGGTTTCTCCAGATGAAAGGAGAACTGCATGTCTGCCTGCTTCACGGGGTTGGGGAGAACGAGCTCAGACCAGAATTGCTCCAAGGACTGCAGTCTAAGAGCTTAAGACACTGCAGTCTAAGAGACCGTATAACATATTGAGACGCCCCCTTCACTCCCAACACTAGCCGCAGCTCTTAGCAGCCCAACGCAATGGCTGGTGCTCCCTCCCGACAGGACACTTTCTTCTTTTGGCTTTCATGACATTGCCCTCTTGGTTTTTACTTCTTCTTTAGCCATTCTTAAGATGGTGTGAAAAGTTTTCTTTCCCAGAGGAGGTTCCAATGAAGACAGGGTCACAAGATCAGAGTGTTTTCACGCAAGGAAGGGCATTTGAAATACAGATAAGGGGATGGAGGGACTTGACCAAGGGCACACAACTATTCACCGGCAGAGACGGGACTAAGGCCCAAGCTGCTAATCACACGGTGCTCCCCACTGGTCCAGTTCTCTGCTTGGTCCTTAATTTGTTCCAGATTTGTTTTTTCAAACTTTATCCACAAATAACTTACACTGAATGAAAAATGCCCATTTAAAGTATACAGTTTGATGTATACACCCATATAATGACCACCATAATCAAGATTAGACCACATCCACCACTTCAAAAAGCTCCCCCTTCCCCCCTTCCAATTAAGCCCTTTCCACCTTCTGTCTCAGGCAACCACTGATCTGATTTCTATCACTACAGATGAATTTGTAGCTGTTCTTAGCCATCACTTATCTGGAATCAGACAGGATAGCTCTTTTGTATCTGGCTTCTCTCACTTACAGTCCGTGAGTTTTATCCACATGACTATTTCCAATAGTTTTTCTGTCGACTAGTATTCCATTCTATGAATATACTGCAATTTGCTTATACATTCACCTATTGGTAAGCATTTGAGTTGTTTCCAGCTTGGGATTCCAGTAGTAATAAAGCTGCTACAAACTTATGTACAAGCCTTTTGGTGGACCTATATTTTCACTTCTCTTGTGTAAATAATTAGGAGTCAGATGGTAAGTTTAAAAACTTTATAAGAAACTGCCAAACTGTTCCAATTTTCAGATTTTTATAGTCAGGCCAAATTGCTTAAAAATTGTATCTTTGTAGATTTAGTTAAGGAATTTCCTAAATTTCTCTGTGAGTGGCTAAGGGTAGCTCAGTGGTTAGGGTGAGCTTGCTTCCAGAGATGGCCAGAGCCTCTTGTATTGAACCATCTGGGTAAGAGACAGCAAGCACCCTTTCTGACCCTCCTGACCCTGTGCTTGGGGCCAGGGGTTTCAGGGCAGAGTACGTGATGGACCTAAGCCCAGATTCACCACGCAGTATTTGCACTCAGTGACACAAAAAGGGTTATTTGCCAGGGACTGACACCACCACAATTAAATAGGTTTCAAATTATGGAACATAGGCCGCAGAAATAGAAGTATATTTCCCTGCTTTCAAAACCCAGGCAAAACTGTGCCTTGAGAGTAAGAGAGTTCTCGTTCCTCATCTCTGCATTGAGGAAAAGAAGAGGCCAGGGGGCAGAGACTGACCGCCAAGAACATGGCCAAATCTGGAAGGCTTGGAGCCTGCTGACGCAAGAGACTGGCCAAGGAGCCCCCTGGCCTCTCCAAGAGGACAGAGAGGGCAACACTCGGATAGCTCTTGGTGCACGACCCGAGTCCTGCTTGGAGTCCTCTGCTGGCTGCAGAAGAGGGGAGAGGAGGGATGTCATGGCCTCTGGTCTGTATTGCTCCCCTTACTCCCAAGTGTTGATCTTCATAGGGAGACCACACAGCTTTGATCAGTAGTTATTATGTATCTCCTGAGAATGGAAATAAAGACCTTTTCCTGATTATATCAGGGGTTATGAATACTGCCATGGAGAAGACTTTTTTTTTTTTAACTCAAACTCTGAGATCATATGACTACCACTGACTTAAAAGCTGACAAGGATAATCTTTTACAGATATTATCTTGTCAACTACTGGAAAAAACTAAATGCAGTTAGGAAGGACACAGTATTAGAAGGAACACCTACGTTTGAAAAATAATGTGTGTGTTTTCGTAATGCTGTGACAAAGTAAACAGTGCTTGCCTTTATTTTGTTCTCATCCGTTGAGATGATCTGTGCCCGTAACCAAGCATCTTCCTCGGCATTCACAGCCAGTAACTGCCCAACATGCACAGTCTGGACTGGCGTGATCTTGGGGTTCTTACTATAATATTCCTTCATCTCATCTTCCATTAATTCCTGAGCAGCCGAATAGTCTTTGCCCACATACCTGAATTAGTTAGGAAGAGAACACAAATGAGGCAACCCAGAAGGAGGAAAATGACAGGAATTCATTAATGTTACTCTGTTTTTTTCTACTGCCATCTTTCCAGTCTCAGACATGGCTTATGTCAATAGGTAAGAGAACACATATTTAGTAAACATTTCTGTCTTGATAAAGGAAAATGTAATATTGTGGAGCTCACTCAAAACAAGACCAGGGCCGAACACACCAGATCAAATGCTTGACAACAATCCAGACAGCCGGAGGATATAACAGTAAGCAGCCAGGGAAACTTCGGGGAGGGTGAGGCTGAGAAAAGATTCAAGGGAAGGGAAGAGAGGAAAATATGGTGGAAAATGGAGACACCAGTGCAGGTCAGATTAGCAAGAGTCTATTTAAGAATTTTACTAAAGCTGCTGGAAATCTTTGTAGATTACTGAGATGAGAATCCAGTTGATGGTTTTGCCCTAAGGCTGGGTTTGAATAAGACTCAAGCTCTGAAAACCAATGAAATTTTAATAGAGAAAAACAAAGCCTTAAGTGCACTAAACACAATCATGTGACAACCCATCCCCCCAGCTTACTGAACAAGTTTAAAGAAATTACAACAAAACATTGAATTCTGATACCCTTAAAGAGTTGATAACTTCTAGCTAAATCTCTCTTAAATTGTATGCTTTCTTAGAAGACTTTTTCAGGATACGGCCTATCTCCTTCTACAATTTTCTGCTGTTAAAACTTCAGTCACCTTGTCCCAGTTGATTATCAAAACACACTGTTTCCCTTTGTGCCACAAATAGGCTCTTGTGTTCTTGCCTTTTAGTGCTCAGAGACAACTCCATCAAAGGCCTCCTTCCAGGATGTAAAACCCAGCAAATCAAGTTCAGCTCCTGTAACAGGAGCTGTCTCAGCCATAGGATGGAGCCTTTTGAGCTGGAAGCTATGCTGTAACAGCACCAGAATCACTGACTAGGGAGATGGGGGATATGCCGATAAGCACATTGCCCTTTGCACTGTTCTGCTTTTACCCAGGACCCAAGTGGTCTTATACAGCTTTAAAAGACTATTCCTTAAGAGAATATTTTTCATGCATTCTTGGTAACTATCAGCAGGACAGAAGACACCCTATTCAACCTATTCGTTACTTGAGGTTAAAAAAAAAAAAAAAAAAGCTTTTTAAAAAGCCCTACACAGGGGCTCCTGGGTGGCTCAGTTGGTTAAAGTTGGTTAAGCATATGACTTTGGCCCAGGTCATGATTTCATGGTTTGTGAGTTTGAGCCCCGCATCAGACTCTGTGCTGACAGCTCAGAGCCTGGAGCCTGCTTCAGATTCTGTGTCTCCCTCTCTCTCTTCCCCTCCCCTGCTCGTGCTCTGTCTCTCTCTGTCTCCCTCTCTGTCTCTCTCTCAAAAATAAACAAACATTAAAAAAAAAAGTCCTACACAAAATGAAAAGAATGCCTCTTTTGAGCAATGGCTATTTTAAAACCAAATATTGCATGCATATTATTTACTCTTGAAACAGCTGAAGAAGCTTTGTCACACTCTGCTGGTTAAGTTTACTGAGCTTTACAAATGGTAAGGTGCTGCCTGGGGTGCAGTGGCATCTCAGCTCTCCCGTCCTGGAGGAGGTCTGCAGCTCTGCCCAAGCTCCCATTTCCCCAGACCTGGAATCTCATGGGTCCTCCTTTTAGTGCTGCTACAGCCCTGGGAGCCCACTGGCCGAGGCCTGGGCAGCAGCCTGTGACTTGGTAGTGTGCTCAGCGCAGGCACCTGCTAAGGAGGAGGAAGGTGGAGAGAAGCAGCATGAAATCTGCTCTCTATGGCAACTGGCAGAGAAGAATGACTACTTGGCTTGGGTGGGAATGATATTATGGTTGGTACGATGGTGGGTAGTGGGAAGAATGAAGTCCTGTCCCAAAATTACCTGAGCAAATGGGCAAAGAATGATATGTAGGCCAATTCAGGTATACTGTAAATACAAAGTCTCACAAAGTTAATTTCTGAGAATGAAGAGAAGGGATTCCCATGCATGATCTGAGGTCTGTGCCACAATACCTCCTCAGACCCTTCAAGAGTCACAGGCCTAGTTTCCAGAGCCTACTGTCTGCCTGGGTGAAGATGTGAATATAGACTAGGGCCCAGCCCAGTTGGAATTACTAAGTCTCTGGGGTTGGTGGGTGGGGGATGCCAATGACCTAGGGTTAATCTAACAGCACACATTACCCATCATGCTTACCGGTTGCCAGCCACTGTGCTGAACAGGTAGAATACTGACTCCAGGATTCAAATTTATATTGGAAAAGGGGATCTAAGCAATCTGAAGTCCTGGACCTAATCATCCTGATGTAGATTAGAACACTTCTACTGAAGTCCTGGACCTGATCCAGATTCCTGCCAACCTTTCGTGAGAACACCAGTAATCACATAATCTGTCGAGCTCAGTGCTGGGGGTGCTTGGTCTCTGACACTAGAACTGACAACTAATAGTAACAGACACCAAAGGATCCTGCCAAGGAGGCAGATTTAGATTTCTTCTAAATGGTTGGAGTTAGCAATGTGCTCCTCAACATCCTTCTTTTACCTCAATTTATTAGTGAACCATAGTGGAATCCCCAACCCTCAACAACCCACTTACATCTTCAGGCCATACCACATCTTAGAATAAAAGCTTTATTCATTTACTACCTCTGTACAGAACAAGACCTCTCTAAAGCTTCTGTACATTCTAGTTGGAGCATACCAAGACACTTGATTCCACTTCATTATCCTCTCAGACTTTCACCTATGATTCCCTGGAGGAGTAACAGCCCAAATTTCAGCATTTTGGTTGAAGAAGCCTGGATACTGTTTGGATTCACCTTTTCCTTTTCTGTCCACATCCATAGTCTAGGCTGGTGTCTCCAGAGATCCAGCTACACTGGTTCCATTCTTTGTCCCAAGTTAGAAACTACAAAGTGTAGTCTTTTAATATCTTCTATGTATTCTATCTCCAAAAGTCCATGTCAAGTGCCTGGGGCTGGCCCATTTTTTGTAATTCCAACTATTATCAGCCGCTCTGGCAATGGCTCTTCCGCCCAGGCAATGGTATCAAAAGGCTCAAGTAACCAGAGAGTACTTTTGGCTCCAAGGGCTAATCTTATGTATTATACTAGGTAGGCAGTGCTTAGCTATTTTGACTTCTGTAAAATGCTACACAGTCCCAGATTAAATAGTATTACCTACCCAGTGGGTGACTTACTTATTCTATGGATTAGGCATTCATTGCTTTTGACATACACAGTTATCATTATGCTTTTGACATACTCTTTTCACATTCAGACATATTATCATTTCAATTTTAAAACTGTTATCTTTTCTCACAAGAACAGTTACATATTTAACAAATCTAACAAATATTCAGAATATATGCAGATTAATTTTTTAAAGTGCTTTGATTTCAAGATGCTCACTGTCTACTGGGAGAGATGAATGTACATAAATAATCATTAATGTGGAAGAAATAAAAATTAATCTCCTAAGAGATACGAACACAGTTCTGGCAGTTGAGACAAATGTACAAGATATAAAAACAAGAATTATTGTTATACTTCATTATAACTCTACACAACTAAAAATATACTATTCTTCCTCAATTCCCAGCATCTGTGAGAAGAATAGCCAAGTGACAACAATACAGCAGGATCCTCAAGAATTAGAAAATAAAACTCGCCTGATAACTACTTCATTTGTGTTGCTCAGTTCAACCACCAATACAGATGGGGATGCCTCAGTCGGAATGATTAACGGAGGAACTGTTGTATTCTCCACAAAGGTATCAGCACTTTTAGAAATGTTTTCTTCTATCTGCAAATATTCTTGTTCAACCATAGACTTGATATCGTAATCGCCATGTGCATGCTCCACATCCTTTAAGATTTTGTCAGTGGGCAATGGAAGTTTAGCATAGAGAATGGCCTTCTGAGGATTCCCAGAAATGTAGTCTATGGTGCATACGTCAGAAAGCGAGGCAAGACTTTTTAAGGCATCCTCAGGGAATTTCATTTTGTACATGTCCTCAAATGCTTTGGGGAGTGCACTGGCCCAAAGACCACTTGAGTATTTCACCAGAAGCTCCGCAACTTTCTCTTTAAAGTCTCCTGGCATAACTGCTGGACACCCTTTTAATGGTGGTATTTGTTTTGGAGCAGGTAGTGGGGATGGAGGCACTTTTTCACCATCCAGCTCACTTCTCAAAAGCTGCTTTCTCTTAGCTGGATAAAGAAGTAAATCTTGACCACCACTGCAAGGTTTTTCCACCTGAAATTTTTAAATAAAGCAAATGACAGATATTTCAATGGCTATAAGCAACCTGAAAACACATTAATGCATTTTAAATGAGAATAACACTGTTTTCAAATTAATCAAGAGAAACAAAAGTATACATTTTACTCTTCTCAACCACTAAGACTTAATGCCTTGCCTTCATCTGCAAATAACATCATGAACCACATTTTAGAAATAAACAGGGAAATAAAATAGCATTAATTTCCCTTATGAGGCATCTGGCCTCCAACAATCCTACGAAATCATGAGAGTTTCTGTCTCGTAAGCCGCATCTCATTTAGTTCTTTCTGTCAAATCCAAAGCAACAATCCAAATTGACTGAATACAAGGTGGGATGAAGCTGTAAAAAGGTATCAAAATTGTCAGGGATAAACCACTGGGAAGAAAGTTAGGACATCTTTAGACAAAACTAAAGAGCTAGCTTTTTTTTTCTTCTTGCAGTATCCTGAGAATATCCTTAGCTTTATGTTATTTAGAAAAAGACCCTCCAGAGACAAGGTACAGTTTTTACAACCACTAAAGTAGAAAGTTAGCTGAAAGCTGCCCCTCCAAAGAACAAGAGATAAAAATGCGTGGCATATGTATATCACCCAATCTCTAGTTTTATCTGTGTAACAGTTCTGGGAGGTATGGCTCAATGGCATCTCTTTGTGTAAGAGAAGAAAGAGAAAAGAAACTGATGTATATACAGTACCACTTTTTCCAAGTTGTAAGCCTTGTTATTACTAGGCCAGGGTACAAGCTGGATCTCACTACCTGTTTTTGCCTTGTCTATGAGCTAATATGATTTGTATATTTTTAAATGGTTGAAAAAAAATCAAAAGAATTATTTTGTGATGTGAAAATTAGATGAAATTCAGTGTACATAAGGTTTTACTGGAACACAGCCATGCCTATTTGCTTAGGTGTTGTGCATGCTTGCCTTTGCAGTTCAGTAGCAGAGTCGAGTGGCTATGCCAGACTGTGGGTAACAATGACACAGCTATTGGCCCACAAAACCTAAAATATTTACTACCTGGCCCTTTATTTAAAAAGGTTTCTCAACTTTTGATTAGACTGAAGTTAGCATTGACAGCCATCTAAGATGTTCCTATTTTGTCAGATCCTATTCGGCTATTCCTTAGCTGCAATTTAAGCCCTTGGAAGAACATTCCAGACCTCTAAGGTACTAATACAAGCTTATGAGAAGTCCTCCTTCTCCCAAGAAGAATAGAATATTAAAGTAAGCTGAGTAGCTTGTTAGGAAAGAACACGAACTTCATTTACTCATTTTCTATATAATGCTTAGAAAGAACATAAGTATGTATACACAGAGAAGGTATTGTTTTGTTGCCCAAGAAGAGGATTAAAAAGTCGAGAGACATAGTCTATTGAACATTAAGACAGATACCTTTTAGTCTTGACTATATATTCTAGATGATACATGAGGAGGATGAATATTAACACAAGTATAAAACATTAGATTTCCCTCCTCACATTCTTCTGCCAATGTGTGTTGAAGTTTTGAGGACTGGGGGGAAAGTCAATACCTAAAACCTCAAGCGTCAATAAAGGCAGAGGCAACTTAGTCTGTGTTTAGCATCTGCTAGCATTCCCTGTCATCATTGGTGGACTCCTGCTATTAGGACACCAATGACACCTGTGACCAGTGTGACACCTTGTGACACTCCGGATGTTGCATTATAGGACAGTCACAAGTTGTGTCCCTAATTTTAAGCCTTAGGGATATAAATATTTGGACTACTTCTCGTTCTGCTCTCAATGGTCTTACAACTCATGTTTTTAAATCTGGAATCTTAAAATGCGAACCCTACCGTGCTTTAAGGCACTTAATAAGATGCAAGAATACAGTATCCAGAGAAGGTCTGAGAAACATACCTTTGGAGCAAATGGAGAAATAAAATAGAGTTCTATATGAATTATTCCGTTGTCATATAGAATCCCAATTAATGGAATCTTGGATTTAAACATGACAGTCCTCCATATCAAAAGCCAGCTGAGGCTTCGGGGCCCATCTTTGGTCTTTGCCTACAGACCTCTTCTCAGTTTTTTGCAATACCGTCTCCGAAGGGGATGGCAGAAACTAATTTCAGTGGAATATCTTATCTAAAACAACTCTCACAAGTTCCACACTCCAACTGTCCACATGGCTTTTTCTAACTCAAGAGAGGATAGGAAGTGTTCTTCAGCTTTATGACCCTTTTCTTTCCAGTGAGTGAACCGGAACATGACATACTTCAATGTGTGTTCAACAGTCCCCTAGGGCTGCCAGGGTGGCTCAGTTGGTTAAGCATCCGACTTCAACTCAGGTCATGATCTCACAGTTTGTCAGCTCAAGCCCTGCATCAGGATCTGTGCTGACAGTGCAGAGCTTGCTTGGGATTCTCTCTCTCCCTCTCCCTCTGCCCCTCTCCTTCTGTGTCTCAAAATAAATAAATAAACCTTAGGAAAAAAAACCACTCTCTCCACTTCCAGTCCTGAAGCTTCCCTTCCCACCTGTGCTTTAGATATGATCAGGACCAATTACCTAACAAAGCCCTTTATCAAATCTCTAGACGTGATCTCTGAACATGGCCAGCACACTGAGTTCTTCTCACTAGGAATTACTGTCTTAACAGAAGTTTATGAACATTAGGGCCACTTAAGGAGCACAGAATTCCCTTTCTTTTCTGACCTTATATCAGAGTAATGCTGAAAGATCATCTGGAATTAGTAAGCTTCCCGGGCTGTGTCTACAACATTTAAGTCAAGCTTCTCTAATCAGCCTATAAAGTAGATTTTTAACCAACAAGCCTAGTTTATCCAAATTTCTAACAACAGCCAAATAACCACCTGAACTAGAAGACAGATTTCTTTCCTCAGCAGTTTCATTTTACTGTAATTGTTTAAAGTAGATAACCACCCCCATCCCCCAAATGACTAGTTCCTTGTATTGTAGGCACTTTCCAATGTCCTTCTTCTTTAATCTCAAAAGGATTGGTTATAAGTCTAAACTCCACTTTGTTCTCCAGTAATTTGGCCTCTTTAAATTCAAATCAGCCTTTACTAAGATTAAACAGGCCTGATTTTAGGAACTGAACCTGAACTAACTAAGGCTGAATGAGATGTCCTTCACTACATTCCATTGATAAGCTTAGTGATACGGATAATATGTCTGGTCCACACGCTTTCTAAGCAATCTTTGGAGACTGGCTGAAGGGTTACTGAATTCAAAGGGAAAAATCATGCAACTCATGTCATTTCAAGTTTAAAAAACATTAACTTAAAACAAATGTAGTTTTTTCAACTTCCACTTTAAAATCTTCATATGAATGAAAATTTGCTTTTCCCAGGCATTCTACAGTGATCGCTATCTATCCTCCACAAAATGGGTCTTTGTCTCTCTTTAATTTTCTGATAAATAGGCTTAGAAAAGACACCTAGTACTGTAGCCCAAATTTATGACAATCTCCCCAAAGATAAGGAATTGCTGTAATACAGTGTGGTGTCTGTTATTTACTGTGCTCTGGTGCATCTGACCAGACTGACATGTGATCTCCTGTCACAGCCCCCAAGTAGAAAGCTTTCTTTAGCCTTCACAAATGACCAAGGTTAAGTCAACAGCTACTTGATATATCAGCAGCTCATCATTTAAAAAATTTTTTTTAATGTTTATTCATTTTTGAGAGACAGAGCACAAGTGGGGGAGGGAAAGAGAGAGAGGGAGACACAGAATGTGAAGCAGGCTCCAGGCTCTAAGTTGTCAGCACAGAGCCTGATGCTGGGCTCAAACCCACAACCGTGAGACCATGACCTGAGCTGAAGTCGGCTGCTTAATCGACTGAGCCACCCAGGCGCTCCCACAGCTCATCATTTCGGTTATCTCTTACAGGTGTGCTGTATACCTTCTTTGGTTACCTGATCCAGATACAAACCTGAGGAGGGAGTCATAAGCATTCTGTTCTATAGGAGAAGATTCAAGACCATAATCCTACCCTTTTCCTCCATGTTTTCTTTGTTTTGTGGCTCTACATTTTTTTTTTTTTGGTGGGTGGGGGGCTTTGGATATCCACCTAAAAAACTACCAGTTCAATGACTGGGAGATGGCAAGACTTGGAACTTCAAATCTTTACTCACCCCCTCACCCAGCACCTCCAGCCCCAACAGGAAAGGCAGGTAGGTAACATAAAAGATTAACTCCCTCCACCATGGAGCTCAAGCCACCTCCTTTGGTACTCATCAGAAGACTAGTATCTAATATGCCTTAGACTTTTATCCCCACAAGTTCATTATATTTAGTTTGATTTTTGCCTCATTTGGAATTGCAGTGAGATACTTCTCTCACACACCTCTGGGACGTTGTAAGTTTAGAGTAGACACATTAGGTCTGAGTATATGTAAGGCTTTCAAACATCAATTTCTTCAGGAGCCCCGTTTGTTCACACAAATAAAAGTCTTCATCCTATGAACCTAGAAACTTTCTTCTTCTTAATTCTAAGAGGCCTTTACTTTTTCCTTTCTGATTTTACCTGTGCTGTAAACTTAAATTATTGAAGCCAAAATCCTTTGAGTCTATCGAAGTCTCTCATCTGCTAACTCTGCAGCATAAGCTGCTGAGGTAACCTTACTGTCTCTCATAGAATTAGAATTTTCTTTAGGATTCTATAACAGAATTGGTATTGTCCAATTAAATAAAAGTTTTCCAATACAATTTTAAGGCCTTATCCAGCCTCAGTTGTATTTCCACTGGATAGTCATTCTTTATGTTGAAGCTTTAAGTTCTAAATTTCATTTCATATGGTCACCATCCACGGCAAGCCTGAGACAGAACAGTAAAATCATATTTACCTGGAGACCTGATTCCCAGTTCTCCAAGCATTGGCAAGGTTTTGAACTCAAAAAGAAACCAATTTAAAAACTCAACTTCAGCAGTGAATAAAGACCCCCGAGTCCCTTGCAACAGTGAAAACACTGAAGACTTACTGACCAGAAACTAGTACCCTATGAATAACCAGTTTACAGAAAAAAAGATTGAGTGGTTAATGACCTCTTTAAGGGCTCAGTCTTTTTGTGCTAAAGCTGAGAAGTGCTGGAAAAGTCAGACAATTGAGAAAGAGATAAGAAAACGGTCCTGATGGCATCACAGGGCCACAATGAAGACAAACTGATAGGTTGGGAGCTGAAGCCTCTAAGTGCAGTGGGTGGGGCATATGCTACACACAGAGAAATACAGAGATGAGCTAAGCCCCACATCTCAGTGTTCCACACCACCTACTTCTGCCACCCTCTTCGCAGTGCTTTACCAAGGCTAGTGATGCCAAATCCAAGATATTCAGAAACAGTTACAATTTTTTAGTTGCTTCTGTTTAGGAAAGTGTTTGTAGCATGTTCCACAGATATTTAATCAAACGCAAAGGTAAAAAATTTCTCGTAGAGGGTAACCCCTGTTTACAGACCATCTGCCCAGAGAAACTAAACTCTCTCCACCATCTTGGATGAGTAGTTTTACAGACTGTATACATTTCAAGGCTCATACTCTCTGTTACCTCTCACCCCTTTTCCTACTAAGGACTTCTAACTGATGCTGACTGCAACTATATTAGAACAGACTTCAAGTCCTTGTCATTCAGCACAGCCCAAGGTCAGGCTCTTGCTCAGTTTCTCTCAGCAAGACAAAGGCATCTTCTTCTGGCTAAATGTGTGCAGAGCTTTTTGGCATGATCTTGGCCAGCACCTGTGGCTTTCACTGCACCTTCTAGGCTAAGCAGGTATTCTAGGTATGTTCTCATTACCTTTGGGGGGGGTGTGCCCCCAAGATAACAGAAACTCACCTCATCTTGGAGTTTTGATCCCTTTCACTTCAGTCATCTACTGCTCCTTATCCTCTCTCAATTTAAACTTTTGTTCTTCCTTCTTTAGTTTTTCCTCTATTCACTGAGATAAGTTCCTTTGGAGAGCTTGCTGGGCATGTCTCTGGTTTACCATTGGGTTATAACCTGCTTTAGTTTAAGCTGGGCTGCCCCTCAAAAAATAACAGCCTTGCAGCCCCTGGGTGGCTCAGCTGTTTGAGCATCTGACCCTTGATTTTGGCTCAGGTCATGATTCCAGGGTAGTGGGATGGAGCCCCGCATCAGGCTCTGTGCTGAGCATGGAGCCTGCTTAAGATTCTCTCTCTCCCTCTCTCTCTGCCCATCTTCCTGCTCTCTCTCTCTAAAACAAAACAAAACAAAAACAGCCTTTTCCTAAATATCTGCTATGTGTCTGATATTTCGTACTGGCAGCTGCTTTTTATAGTTTGTCTCACTTTACTCCAACAACCCTATGTGATGGGTAGAAATAGTCATGTTTTATTTATTTTTATTTTTTTAAGGTTTATTCATTTTTCAGAAATGGAGAGAGAGCGTGAGCAGGGGAGGGGTAGAGAGAGAGGAAGACACAGAATCCTAAGCAGACTCCAGGCTCTGAGCTGTCAGCACAGAGTCTGACGTGGGGCTTGAACCCACGAACCATGAGATCATGACATGAGCTGAAGTCAGACGTCCACCTGAGCCACCCAGGCACCATGAAATAGTCACATGTTAGAGAAGAGTGGGGCCCTGAGAGGATGATTTGTATGCTGAAAGGAATGCAGCTAAGAAATGGTAAGGCAAGCATCGAATTCCAAAGCCCAAACCCTTTTTTTTTTTAACGTTTGAGAGAGAGAGTGAGTGAGGAAGGGGCAGAGAGAGGGAGAGAGAGAGAGCATCCCATGCAGGCTCTATGCCATCAGTGCAGAACTCGATGTGGGGCTTGATCTCACGAACTGTGAGATCATGACCCGAGCCAAATCCAAGTGTCAGACGCTGAATGGACTGAGCCAGCAGGTGCCCCAGCCTGAAGCCCTTCTCTCATGCCCTAGGGCCGGCGGCAGATGCTCTATTCAGGCTCCAGCATGGCGACATCATACACATCAATGTCTCTGCTCCCATTCTGCCACAGAGCTACTCTTTCTCCTATTCAGCTGCTTGCTGAAATCAAATTTAAAAACTGTTCCAATGTGTTCCCTACATATGTTTTTATTGGTGAAAAATGAGAAAATAAATTTGATTCCAATTAGATATCATGGCTATACTTTCAAGGCCTCAGTTTACCTTCGCACTGCGGCTTCTGCTGGCATTGCTATATAGATTGTATTGATGCCGTTCAGTCTGAGCATGCATCACTGCTGTTTGATTTACTCACTTCCTTAGAAATCCACGATGTTCATTTTTAGCCCAGAAATATCCAGCCTTTAAAAAAGGGCAGTTTGGGGCACCTGGGTGGCCGAGTCGGTTAAGCGGCCGACTTCAGCTCAGGTCATGATCTCGCAGTTTGTGAGTTCAAGACCCGCATCGGGCTCTGGGCTGACAGCTCAGAGCCTGGAGCCTGCTTAAGATTCTGTGTCTCCCTCTCTCTCTCTGCCCTCCCCTGCTCATGCTCTGCCTCTCTGTCTCTCAAAAATAAATAAATATTTAAAAAATTCTTTTAATAAAAAATAAAAAAATTAAAATTAAAAAAAGCAGTTCATTTTGCCTGGGCTGATAGGTGCTTTATTATCCTATATAATTAATTACCACAGTTAAAGAAAAATTCCTGATCATCCAAAACTATAAAAACACATCTCTGTAAGTGGCTAAATTGCCGTCACCACCTATGGTATTACAGAAACTGTTATACTGATACAATTTAGAACTTTAAGCCTTTTTAAAAGTCTGAGGTATTACAGTACTAAACAACTGTGCTTTCCAGTGGGTAGAATGACATTTAACAAAAATACAGATTAACAGTAAAACCTTTTTATAAAAACATGAATAATAGTACAATTGGGTATTTTTTTTTTAATCACTCACATTTTATGTTCTAGGATGTCATGCTCTCATTTACGAAGTGCCATATTCATAACGAAGGCCGCTGTGCCTCCAGGACAACTCAGAGAGAGTGTTGCCCGGTGCTCATTTGCTAGGCCGCTGAGGCGGGGCACCGATGCTCGGGTAAGCGCCTGCAGTCCTGTCTGGCTCGAAGAACAAGCCCCCCAGCTCTCTCTGCAGCTTTAGGTAGGACACTAAATACAGACAGATATTCTGGCTCATGTGGGAATGGAGCTGTTGCAGAGAGTGGAGAATGTTGACAAAATCTCTGGGGTTCAACAGTCATTGTTACAAGATTTGGAATTTTACTAGAAACCCAAGTCTGCCAGAGGCTCTGGATCCTGGGTGACCTCATGGCAGGGAGACCCGCTAAGTCCCCACCCACCAAATGATGACTCTTTCATGAGGTGACCTAGCCTCTGCTCGCCTCTTGAGTTTCTTCTTGAGCCATTCTCTCCTTATTGAATTTCTTTCAGTTTCCTGAAAAAGCCCTGTTTTTCTTTCCATCTCAGGGCTTCGGTATGAGCTGCCTCCTGTGCCTAACTTACTCCAGCTCACCTGTCAGGTTTTAGTGTGGCAGCCCCCTCCTCCAGAAAGTTCTTGACTCATCATACATACTAAGTTGAGCTCTCCTGTTTACATGTTTCCTCAGCACCCTGCGCTTCTCCTTCACACAACCGCAGGCTTATCATTATTTGTTCCATGTGTATTTTCTCTGTTAGACAGGAAGTTCCATAAGGGCAAGGATCACGTTTGTCTTCTTTACTGTTATCCCAATGCCCAGGTCAGTGTCTGGCTCATAGAAGCATTTTATAAATACTAGCCAAACACAGCAGTTAAGAAGAACATTATTAATAAGAGCAACATTCTAGAACAGCCAAGAGGTGTTGCTGTCCTCCTCCAAGGACTGAATGGAATGCTTGGATTCCAGTACCCTTGGTCTAGAGGTCCACCATCTTGGGCTCTTTGCCTTTCTAGGACAGCTCCTGCAGTTTCCATTTCCCTCACAAGTTGCCTAGGAACACTATGCAACTGGTTCATCATTGTGAGCATGACTTTATATTCTCTTTAGCTTTCAAAACTCAACCCACATTTTGTTGTCGGAAAGCTCCCCAAGATTAAGAACAAAAGAGTCAAAGCATCCTTCTCCCTGCATCAAAATGTAATCCAACATCCTCGTGAAGTGGATCAGAGCATATGGCTGATTAGAACCTCCATGAAAGTAAAATTTCAGAGCTGCTATTTGGCAGCCCCAGAAGCTCTTGTTGCCCATTTGGATATTCAAATGGAAATACCCACAAGTGGTTCTCTCTTGAGTCTTGCAAGAATATATGGTATCCACTGTATATATGTATAAACGGGTGACTTTTCTTTCATTTTTCTATAAATGTTTATTTATTTTTTGAGAGAGAAAGAGAGAGAGAGCGCTCAAGTGAGGGAGGGACAGAGAGAGAGGGAGACAGATAATCCGAAGCAGGCTCTGCGCTGAGAGGGCTCGAACCCACGAACTGTGAGATCATGACCTGAGCCGAAGTCAGATACTTAACCTACTGAGCCACCCAGGTGCCCCTCACAGCTTTATTTTTTAATCTTTCTTATATAGAATGGTTTATATGATTAAGGGAGAAAGTCCTTTAAAAAAATAAGGAAATATACTGCTCTTGGGTTTTCTTCTTTAGTTACACGACAAGCTGTACAGAGAGCTATACTATCGACTGAATCTTCCTCATGCTAACTTTTCTGTGCTGTGTTTGAGAATGCCTGTCCTTGCCTGTAATAGTATCAGCCCTGGGCGTGCTATCAGCATTTCTGCCTTTCACCAAGGTAAAAAGCAAGAAGTTAGAAGAAAGGGAAAACAACCATGGTATAACTTTAAAACGGTCTAAAAATAACCACGGTATAACTGTTTAAAACTGTTTACCAGTAGGCTATTAAAAAATATTTAGATGTTATAAAAAAAGTTTTGAAAAATATTAATAGACATCAATAAGACTGGCAGTTTTTGGCATCCTAGACATAATGCTTTTACGCTAAGCAATTCTCATCCCTAATAATTCATAGTGATTGCACCTAAGAAGTCCTACTCAAAGTTGAGAGACACAGCACACAGATATGGAAGGTATGTTCTATTTCTGCTTCATGTTCTACCCTCACTTCCTGAACAGAAAATAATCACACAAGATGAATTTGAGCAAACAAAAAATAAAAAGTTAGTTGTTTCAGCTCCTGAAATGTAGTAGGAAACTCTTCATTTAAGGTAAAGTTTTAACATCAAAGAGATATTCTCTCACCTACAATCCTAGCAAGAGAAATTTTGGGGCTTTGCAGACATGTAGATAGCAAAGATGAAAATTGCACACAAAAGCTATAAATTAAGCTACACAAATACAAGTAAATATCATGGAGTATAAAATAAAGTAGCCAAAAACAACAATACATTAAGAAGATTCTGTGGAGTTCATTTTTAAAACTTTCCTTCAAAGATGACTTTTTTTAAATCAAAGTTTTATAGTGAGTTATATGTGTATCCTGACAAAAAATGGCTCTAAGTTCACTGCGATGTGCTATAAGTTCATGACTGTCCATGGATTTAAAAAATAAAAGAACCCTATTCACCCCTGAGAAGGGGCTCAAGGCCCTGAACCTCTAAATTGAGCAGCCTCGTGAAATATCAAAAGTGCCCTCAAGATGAGGAAAATCTGAGCAGGCACATCAATGCTGCTGAACCCGCAACCAGTGAGAAAACTGGTTTTCTAGAAAGGAGTAAAAATGGAATGAACTGAACAGCAACCAATAGGAATTCCCATTATAAGAATAAATCCTACATTCCATATAAATCAGGGTAACATTCTTACAGTCTGTAAATGTTCTTGACTTTAGAAGGAAGGAAATAGCCTATTTCCAGAGTTTGCTATTTCTTCTTGTTTTCCCACTTCCCACTGAGTATTCTGACACGTGACATGGCTCTGAGGTGTTCTTAGCATCTAAGTCAGTGACTGGTACCAGCAGGTGCACAGTAAATGGTGTATGAATAAATAGGTTGGATGGATGAATGAATGACTCTTGCCTGGAAACTGACTGGGACTCCAATGCACGTCAGTGACTTGGAGGAAAAAGTGGTTACAAAAATACATGGTGTTTTCAGGCCAGGGGCTTAGAAAAAGAGAGTGGCCTGTGCATTACCCAACAAGGTCAGGGGCCAAAATATATGTTGAATTAAATAAATGAAAGGCTTCTATCAAACAAAAATCGTATGCATATTTAATTCTAGAAGCACCAAGTAGCGGCTAACATTTAGAATAGTTACATTATTGAATACATTCTACGTAAATGAAAACATTAAGAAATCTGAAAGTTAGTTACTTTGGTTTAAGAATCTAGTTGTCTCTATAGCTGAACTAAGATTTCTAATAAAATATTCTGGTCCATCATTTTATTATAGTAACAGACTCTCAAACAGAAACAGGTATAGAAATTGATGTCAGTTCACTTGTCAATTTTTTCCTCCAAAGAAGTTTGTAAAAGTTTTAAATCACAACCCTATATTAATTTTAAAATTAAAATAAGGTATTGTATAAATAATTAGTCAAAATAACTAAAATTTGTTCAGCTGAATGTTTCTAAAAACACTCAGGAACCGGCATGTAAAAATTTGAGGGTAAAACAGTTTTATTACCAGTAAGTTCAAGTTATTAAAATGGCGAAGTTATCAGTATCTATTGGTAACAGTTCAATACAAAATGGTATACATATTACCACATATTAAATGCACTTAAAATAATTTAAAACAAAATATGTAAAAACAGCAATCACAACACACATAGCCCTCGATCTTGACATACCTCTGTACGTAAGAACCAATATATGTTAATCTCAGAGATAAATGTTAATGGAAGCAATATTATGTCAAGTGCGTCATGCTCCCTGGATAAAAGGTGATATGACTAATAACTCAAAATCTGAAAGAAGGACAGGGAGCAGGCAACAGAAGGGAGGAGTAAGGAGAAACGTACCGTGCAAATATGAGGCCAGTGTTCAAATTGTTGTAAAATTCCTTGATTAAGTTCTTCTTTATATAACTCTTTGTAAAAATGTGGAAGCTTAGATATCCAAATGCCATTGTTATGCTTGTTTAGTATTTCCTTTATGCGGTTTTGAACCTCATCCATTTTATAAGTGTAAGAGGCAGGAGGCGTAACATTTGGTTTTTCAACAGTCTGATTTAAATTATCTTTAAATTAAAAAAATGATAGAATTAACCAAAAGGCTTAACATTTTAGATTATCCCCATTACCTAGTATCTGTGTCATTAGGCTTTGTTACACTTCAGGCTTATGGGGGCCTAGGGACTTAGAAGTGAATAGGATAAGGCCAAGCAGGACTGTGACAAGGGTGCTTCCTAATTTAAACATCAGGATGATCTTGCTTCATAGAGAATAATAAAATTTAGTACTTATCCAATCATTCTTTAAGTGCAACTAAGAAAGGTTAAACTTTAGACATACTGGTTTATATGCAATGCTTAATTTAAACCTATATTCCACAAAACATTAAGATAGTGCCTTAATAGTAAGATCAAAGAATATTTTATAAAAAATTTTATAAAATGTCCAGGTTTTAAAATATGATCAATTTTCTGCTTTATTAATGAGAAAAATAATTTAGCAATACACAGAAATTCAAAAATTGATCCACCTATAATAGTCATCCTAGCCTCAGTTTATAACCTAAATAAGAGCTCTGGTGCCCACAGATAACTATTGATGCTTTGTTTTTATTTCCCCAATCTGAATCATTTATCTTTTATAAGTGAGTATTTATAAAATTTGACTAGCTCTCTTTATTGACACTTATTTTTAGTTAAAACCTAGAATCCCTGAGCTAACATCCTAAGACACTTATAAAGAAAGCAGAGTGCCCACTAGAGCTGACAGTTCTGGTTTTTAAGAAGAATGAAATGCATTCCAAACCTCTTCTGAATTTCACTGGGATACAATTAGAGTGTACAAAAGATTACCATCTACAAGCAAAACATGTTCATATTTTAATCAGATGGTATTTCTGCTGGGATTCAGCAAATTTTATTCTATTTTAAACTGGCAGGTAGAGAGATACACAGACTGGTCTGGGGCCACTGGCCTCTGAGGATGCCAGGAAGCCAAAGGGTGAGCAGCAGTTCCTTGAGGAGGGCTGGGTGCTGCCTCTGCTGTCACCCAGCACAGGGCACTAGACTCAGTTTGGCTCAGCAAACAAAAGGGCACACAATGTCCATATAAAGGCATTACTAATTTATTTAGGTTCTTCCCAAATAGTGATATCAAAGGATCAGGAATAAGGAAAAGATGAGCTTCTGAGAACTGGCCAGACCCCCCTTAAAGAGAGAGTGTCAGTAACTGATGTCCAGTTGGAGTCTGCAAATGCATCTGTTCTGTGGGGCCATGGGGAGCGCCCTAAACTTGTGTATCTGCTGTTAAACAAATCAAGGAAGAAGTCTGTTTTATAACAGTTAGGAGAGGCTGTGTGTAAGTGTATACATATCAGCTGCCTGGTAAACTGCAATCCTCCTGAAACAAGTCCTCAGGGTTCTGCAGAAAAAAGTGTATTCTAATTTAAAAGGATTTACAACCTCTAAGGGAGTAGCCATGTTTCAGAAAATACATGTGTAAAAGTTATTGAAACAAAAATCACATGATTCAAGTAATTTCCATAAGAAACACTGGAGATGTGTTCTTATGGAAAAAATAATTTGACTCAGTCAGAATCACACTTGAAACAGCAAATCATTTAAAATCACACTTCAATTTCATGCAATGTAAATACTGATCCTGAAACACTGTGTCCCTCAAGTGCATCTATGAGCAGGGAATTTATACTTTGGTTGGACGAGACCAGAGGCCAAGTGTGTGCATTTTTATTCTTATTTTTTAAATGTTTTATTTTATTTTTTATTTTTGAGAGAGCGTGAGCAGAGGAGGGGCAGAGAAAGGAAGACAGAGGATCTGAAATGGGCTCCGCGCTGACAGCAGTGAGCCTGATGCAGGGCTTGAGCCCACGAACCAAACCATGAGATCATGACCTGAGCTGAAGTCGGATGTTCAACTGACTGAGCCACCCAGGCGCCCCGACAAGTGTGTGCATTTTTAATCTTCAGTTTCTTTGATTTTATTATGTTTCTTATTGTTTTCTTAACAGTTCTTTTGGATCTTATAACCCGAGGAATCATTTATGTTCATACTTAGATGCTTAGTGTTCACTGCATACAGTTTAGAATCCCAGCTTTTAAAAATGGTGGAGTATCAGGGCACCTGTGGCTCAGTCGGTTAAGTGGCCGACTTCAGCTCAGGTCATGATCTTGTGGTTCGTGAGTTAAAGCCCCGTGTTGGGCTCTGTGCTAACAGCTCAGAGCCTGGAGCCTGCTTCGGATTCTGTGTCTCCTTCTCTCTCTGCCCTTCTCCTGCTCACGCTCTGTCTCTCTGTCTCTCAAAATTAAATAAACATTTTTAAAAAATGGTGGAGTATCTGAAACTATTTTGTGAGTTGAAATCTCATATTTAAGTGCTTTAAACCTTACCCTCTGAAGAATGAGAGGGTGAAAAGGCACACAAGTATCTCCAGGTAACACATGAAAGTGAAACAGAATTCGTCTAATGTGTGGAAGGCCTTATGTCTGAATAATGCTATCCTTAGAGGTATTATTTTCTCTTTAGATCACTTCATTTCATAATTTAAAGAAATGAGGAAAGAGGGGAAGAGAGATAATAAATAGGATAGGGTGAGAGCAAATGTGAATAGCCACCATCAGATATTTTTCTTGGGGTTCTAAGGCTCCAGAAGCCAAAATGTATCATGAAGATAATGTTGAGAAAACATACCATTTATTTCCTTAGCACAAGTTCTTGAGAGATGCATCTGAAAAGGTGGTAGAAGGGACGCCTTTGGGCTAAGCCTAAGGTGTTAAAAAAAAAAGTAAATTAAAATTCAAATAGCAAAGTCTATGCCAAGTTTTAAGCACTGTGCTTTTCATTTAAAGTCTCTGTGGTAGTGAATAGCAAAATAAGTCATTAGAATATATCAAAATGAGCAAAAATGAAAATGATACCAGTATCAGCTTTCATGTTTCATATTAGAGAAAATGTGTTAAAAGCTAAATTTAAACTAGGACTTTAAGAGAACTTGGACGTTAGATTTCCAATTAATCACCTTTAAGGGACTAGCAATACAAAATAAAGAAAACCATGCAAAGAATAAAGAGTTGAACATAAAGAATAGTTTGGAATATAACCAAAAAATGAAGGACTTGTATCACCAGATACTGAAATGAATTATAAAATTACAACATTTATGATATTTAAACAGATAAGTAAAATGATACAGAACTTAGAAACACTCAATTTACACTGTATTTTAGCACATGAGAAAGGTGGCATTCCGCACCACAGAGATTGCTCAAGTAACAAGTTAGAAAAGAAAAAAGCATCGGCTCCCCATACTTCATACACTCACCAAAATAATTTTATATGAATTAAATTGTATATATACATATAGGAAGATTTTTCCAAATATGAGGACAAAGAAAGTAGACACACACACACACACACACACACACACACACAATCATTTACCTTCATGTCTGTCTCCTTCACTAGACTCTAAGTGTCTTAATGACCTGTACCCAGTGCCTAGGGTAGTGCTTGGTACTTTTAAAAGACGGTGAATGTTGTAGAAATGAAGAAGATGATTGAATCAACCAACGGGTACATCTTGCCCAGCACTGGGTATGGGACTAGAGTGAGTGACAATGACACAGTATATATATTTGCCAATTTTTGGATAGTATGGAATACTCCAAAAATAGGATAAATTCTTTGGAATAAAGCACATCTCCTTATAATATTTTAATTCTGTAAGAAATTATTAAATGGTTGGCTACTAATACAACTTATTTAATATATGAAGCTATGCAACTATAAGAACATCATATTTACATATTAATACATCTAGGTAATAAGAAAAGATGCCAAAAACATATATAACTCCTATTTTTACAGAACTGGCAGGGAAACAGCTCTCTTTTCCCTTGCACCAGAGGCCTAAAAATGTACACTGGAATCCTCCCCTGCTCGGAGTCAACTATGAGGGCTCTATTAGCAGGCAGAGGCTTATGAGTGAAGAGGGAGCAGAGAGAGATGACGGCAGGGACTGCTATGGTTCAAGCATGGGTAGGTCTGAGGAAGGGACAGAAAACAGTTGACATAGCAAAAGAAAGATTTCAAGGGAAATTGCAGGGACACGTGAAAAACAAACATAGTAAGATGAAAGAGGTCCAACCAGATTTAATAAAGTAAGTATAAAAGATTTATTATTTTGTTCTTAAAAGACTAATACTTAGACTGGTCCAAAAAACACCCTATCAAATCTAAACATATGCCATTTATTAGAGACACATTCTTAACCCACAAACACTTATTTCAGGACCTACTATGAGCCAGACATGGACAGACAGGAATGATCTATGATTAAGCAAGAAAAAACATAACCCCATGTCATGGACTATACATATAGTTGAGAAGACTGTGGTAAGCAGCTATGCCACGGCGCCCCGTCATTCTTGCTTTCTGGTAGATACAGCCTTATATTGTCCCCTTCCCTTAAGTAACTTGCTTCTACCAACAGAATCTTTCAAGGTTGAGGGGATCACAAATTTCCCCACTGCTAGCATAATCTCTCCCTTGCTGGCTTTGATGAAGCCAATGGCCACATTGGGGATGCCTATGTGGCAGGAAATTTAAAGTGGTCTTTGGCCAACAGCCAGGAAGTCAGGCACTGAGAAAAAAAATGAAAGAAATGGATTAGGCCAACAAGCATGTGTGTCAGCCCAGAGGCAGATTCTTGCTCAGTTCACCCCATCCATGGCCAATGCCTTCACCGCAGCCTCATAAGAGACTGAAGTAGAGGGCCTAGCTAAGTGGCACCAGATACATGACCCACAGGAACTAGGAAATAATAAATAGGTGTTGTAAGCTACTAGATCTGTATAACCTCTTACACAAAAATAGGTAACAATGCACTAACAAAATCTGTAAGAACAAAACTACCAAGTGCTATGTAGGTGGAATAAAAGCACATGAGAAGTAAGAAACCAAATCAGGAGTAGAGAGAGGAGGAAATAGAGAGCAAAGGTTATTAACACCTTATAAAAGTCATAATAATCTGAATAGTTTGGCCCAGTAAACAGGTAATTAAGAATTCCAAATGGAAAGCCCAGAAACCAAATCATATATTTATAACAATTTATTACTGGTAAAGACAGAATTTTAAACCAGCACAGGAACAGAAGATTATATAATAACTGGTATTGGGACATCTGGCTAACAAGACTGCTAACTCTCACACTATACAACCACATAAATTCTGGATTAAAGATTTAATGAAACCATAAAAATTCTAAAAGGAAACAGAAGGCCTGTTATATAATATTGGGGTAAAAATGCTTTTCTAAGCATAATACCTAAAGACAGAAGCCACAAAGGAACAGATTGGTAGATTTGGTAGATAAAAATATATAAAATTTTACAGTTTTTGTATAATGAAAATACCAAAGTTAAAGAAACTGAGGAAATATTGCAAACATATTACCAAGGGTCAACATCCTTTTATAAGTTATTTTTAAAAATGAGAAAGAAAAAGAAAAAACCAACAGAAAGGCTGTACAAAGGACAAAGACGTGTAATTCATAAAAGATCTATAAATGGTGAGGTAAATATATGGCAAAATTAGAGCTCCCTAAAGAATCAAAGTCAAAGAAATAGAAATTAAAATATAGGTGTATTTTTTTCACCTTTTAGTATTAACTAAAAAAGTGATGCCTAGTATTGGCAGGGGTATAAGTAAACAATCATTTTCATATGCTTCTAGATATAATTGGTATAACCTGTGTAGATCACAAATTAGCAATAGCCTTAGTATGTACACCCTCTTACCCTTTTCCTATCGATTTATTCTAAGGAACTAGTCATGAATATATGCAAGGACTGTTCTACAAATATGCTTCATTGTAGGATTGCTTACATTAGTGGAAATAATTTATATTCAACAATAGGCGGTTGGACAATGGACCTCCCTGACATTAAAAATGATAATGAACAAGTATACTTAATCATGTGGGTTAACAATATATTACCTTTTAAAACAGGTTATAAAACAGTAATATATAGCATGAGCCCATTTGTATTTTTAAAAACTTATATATCCATTAAAAAAGATAGATATTGTTAGGTGTTTACATTTACATTTGGATTAGAGGCAATCTTTTAAAGTTTATTTATTTATTTTGAGAGAGAGAGAGAGCACAGGCAAGGGATGGATACAAAGAGAGGAAGAGGGAGAATCCCAAGCAGGCTCTGCACTGACAGTACAGATGCAGGGGTCAATCCCACATACTGAGATCATGACCTGAACCGAGATTAAGAGTCCAATGCTTAACCAACTGAGGCACCCAGGCACCCCGGATTAGAGACAATTTTAAAAATTCCTTTTACTTCCTTATAGTTTGCAAATTTTCTATGCCATACATATAGTATTTTTGCAATCAGAACCAAGGGCAATAAATGTATTTTAGAAAATGCTTCCTACAAATAAACATACAACAGTTTTAAACATATACAAAGAAGCAGAGACTGACAATAGATTCACATTTATTTAGCTTAATACTTGAAAGTTGCCTTTTTAATCATAGTGCCTGTTGGCTAACGCCAGCCGTTTATTCCTATCCAAAGTCCACGATCTTACTCACTATAATATACACACAGCAATTTCTTCTCTCTCTCTAGGCCTAATGGGAACCTTGACCTTCAGTACCATATTTACTTATGTTTTATGGATAAATGTATTAATCTTATCACTTTAATAAAAATACTTTGGTTATATATTATTTTAGATATACACATTTCTTTCCCTCATATAAACCAGAGAAATCACAAATCAATCATATATCCTTACTCCTGCCCCCTCTTTGTATTTTACTGGACACATGATAAACTTAGATTGATGCTTCCAATATCAGAAAATATCAGCTATGTTATTTTTCTAGAACCCTTCCAGTTTGTGAACTGGCAGGCATGAGTTCTTAACCACAGATCCTGAGAAGGGGCTTCTGAGGTCCATGAATCTCCTGAACTAATATACAAGTATGTGTGTATATGTGTACACATTTATTTTTCTGGAAAAATCATTTATACTTTGTATCAGCTTCCCAAAAGATCTGGTGACCCCCAAAATTTTAAGTTAATCATAGTTTATGTAAGTAATCACTTACTATTACTACTCACATATTTTATAAGTAGATAAAACAGCTTTTGCTATTGTTCTATTTTTGGTAAGAGTAATTTTTTTGATTTTATAATTAAAAAGGCTGCATATAACAGCTGCCACCAGGTGGTATTTCAGTTTCTCTTCAAAGGATCTTTCAATTTGTATTATTCTCTTAAAAAAAAAGGTCTGATGAAGATGTTTTACGACATCTTTAATAGTTTATAATTAAAATAGTCTGTAACATAACCTATGTAAAGAAAGACAGGTGAAGACAGCAAGGTGTATAGGTTTAGAAATTATTGTACAAGATATTATAAAATATGAAATTTGAAATGTTTACAGTGAAAGCAAAAGATAAAAGGATATATTAATTTTCAAAACTAAAACCATATAAATAAGGCTTTTGCTATCCCTTTTTTAAACGTTTTACACTTGAATATTTAAAAAAAATTTAAGTTTTTATTTATTTTTGAGAGAGAGACAGAGAGAGAGCAGGGGAGGGGCAGAAAGAGAGGGACAGAGAGAATCCCAAACACGCTCCACACTGCCAGCGCAGAGCCCGATACAGGGCTCAAACTCACGAACTGTGAGATCGTGACCTGAGCCAAAACCAAGAGCTGGACACTTAACCAACTGTGTCCCCCAGGTGCCCCTACACTTGATTCTTGAACAACCTGAGTTTGAACTACACAGGTCCACCAGATGCATATTTTTTTCACAAACACTGTATAGTACTGTAAGTGCACTTTCTCTTATGTTCTTCTTAATGATATTTTCTTTCTTTTTGCTCATTTTATTATAGAAGTACAATACGCATAACATATAAAATTTGTGTTAACCTACTGTTTATGTTATCAGTAAAGCTTTTGGTCAACAGTAGGCTATTAGCAGTTAAATTGGGAGAGGGGTCAAGTATTTCTGACTGTGTGGGCGGTTAGCACACCTAACTCCATGTTGTTCGTGTTCAAGGGCCAACTGTATTCTGAAATACTTTTAAGTTCATGGGAAGTTGCAAAAAATATACATAGAGGTCCCATGCACCCTTCACTCAGTTTTCCCCAATGGTAACATCTTGCATAGTACAACAGCAAAACCGGAAAACGGACATTGGTACAATCCAGAACTTATTCAAACTTCACCAGTTTTACATGTATGCACATGTATGTGTGTGCGTGTGTGTGTGCGCGCGCGTGTGGTTTTGTGCAATTTTACCACACATAGAGATCCTTGTAACCACCACTATGATCTGTAATTTATTGATTATAATCACCAGACTATAATTATAATCACAACTGTTCCATCACAAGGCCCCTTCTTGCTACACCTTTTATAGCCACACCTTTCCGACTTCCCAAACCCCTAACACTTGCCCAACACCAATCTGTTCTCAATTTCTGCAATTTTGTCATTTCAAGAATGCTATATAAATAGAATCACACAGCATGTAACTTTTTGAGACTGGCTTCTTTCACAGAGCATAATCCCCTTGAAATCCATCAAAGTTGCTGTTATCAATAGTTTCTTCCTTTTTATTACTGAGAAGTATTCTGTGGTCTGAATGTACTGTAGTCTGTTGAATCATTTACCTACTGAAGGACATTGGGGTTGTTTCCAGTTTGGGGCTACTATGAATAAAGTTACTATGAACTTTTGTGTACAGGTTTTTCTATGAATGTAAGCTTTCATTTCTCTGGGATAAATGCCCAGGAGTGCAATTGCTGGTCATATGATAGCTGCATGTTTAGTTGTTTCTGTTTTTTAATGGAATTTCCCAAACTGTTTTCTAGAGGGGCTATTAATTTTACATTTCCAACAGCAATGTATGATTGATGCAGTTTCTCTACATCCTTACCAGCATTCAGTATTATCACTATTTTTCACTTTAGCCATTCTGATAAGTGTGTCATGATGATATCTCATTGTAGTTTTAAAAGACATGAATAAACATTTTTCCAAGGAAGACATACATTCATGTGTCTGTTAGATGGCTAACAGACACATGAAAAGATGCTCAACATCACTCATCATCAGGGAAATACAAATCAAAATCACAATGAGATACTACCTCATACCGATCAGAATGGCTAAAATTAACAACACAGGAAACAACAGATGTTGGTAAGAATGCAGAGAAAGGGGAACCCTCTTACACTGCTGGTGGGAATGCAAACTGGCACAGTCACTCTGGAAAAAAGTACGGAGGTTCCTCAAAAAGTTAAAAATAAAACTACCCGACAACCCAGCAATTGCACTACTGGGTATTTATCCAAAGGATACAAAAATACAGATTCCAAGTGGTATATGGATCCTGATATTTATAGCAGCATTATCAACAATAGCCAAACTATGAAAGAGCCCAAATGCCCATCAACTGATGAATGGATAAAGAAGAGGTGGTATAGGGACACCTGGGTGGCTCAGTAGGTTAAGCGTCTGACTTTGGCTCAAGTCATGATCTCACAGTTCATGGGGTCAAGCCCTGTGTCAGGATCTGTGCTGACAGCTCAGAGCCTGGAGCCTGCTTCAGATTCTTTGTCTCCCTCTCTCTCTGCCCCTTACCCACTCATGCTCTATCTTGGCCTCAAAGATAAATAAACATTAAAAAAAATTTAAAGAAGAGGTGGTATATATATACAGTGGAATATTACTTGGCCATAAAAAAGAATGAAATCTTGCCATCTGCAATGATGTGGATGGAGCTAGAGTATGTTACACTAAGCAAAATAAGTTAAAGACAAATGCCATATGATTTCACTCATATGTAGAATTAAGAAACAAAACAGATGAACATGTGGGAAGAAAAGAAAAAGAGAGGGAAGCAAACCATAAGACTCTTAACTACAGGGAACAAGGGTTAATGGGGGGAGGTGAATGGGGGTGGACTAAATGGGTGATGAGTATTAAGGAGGGCACTTGTTACGATGAGCACTGGGTATTATATGTAGGTGATGAATCACTAAATCCTGCTCCTGAAACATATGTTACCCTATATGTTAACTAACTCGAATTTAAATAAAATTTGAAAAAAAGTAATTCTTGTTAGGTCTTATGTCTGCCATTTTATTTTGTTTTCTATTTGTTACCTATATCTCATTCTTCTATCTTTCTTGCATTCTTGTGGGTTAAACTTTTTTGAGAATTCCATTCTGATTTATTTGTACTGTTTTTAAGAATATCACTTTGTATAGCTTTCCTACTGGATGGTTTAAGCATTCCAATATACATATACAATATCACATTCCATTGGTATCAATGTTTTTACTACTTTAAGTATAGAAACCTTACTTTCATTTAGGTCTCCTCCCCTCCCCCCAATTTTACAAATTTAATTATCTTAAGTTCTTACTCTATATATGTTGAGCACTTATCAGATGGCATTATAATTTTTGCTTCAACCTAATATGAGTTAAGAAACTCCATAAGGATAATCTTACATTTACACCTGTTTTTACCAGTTCTGCTCTTTCCTTTCTGAAATTCCAAGCCCATCTTATATTATTAATTTTCTTTTGAGAGAACTTCCTTTAACCACTCTTTAAGAGTAAGTCAACTAGTAACAAATTCTCTTAGTTTTCTTTCATCTGAGAATGTCTTTATTTCCTTTTCATTCCTGATGTATATTTTTGCTGGATATAGAACTTATAGCTTACAGTTTTTTCTTTCAGTGCAAGAAAAATGTGTTTTCCTTCCTCCAGGGTTCCTCCATGGTCGTGGATAAGAAAGCCACTCTCATTAAAACTGTACTCCCTTATAGGTGATGTGTCATTTCTTTCTCGCTGTTTTCAAGATTTTTTGTCTTTAGTTTTCAGAAGTTTAATTATGATGTGTCTTCATGTGGGTTTCTTTGGATCTATCTTTTTAGGATTCTCTGAAGTCTTGAATCTGTAGATTTATGTCTTTAGCCAAATTCGAGAAATTTCAGCCATTTTGTGTTCAAATACTCTTTCAGCCCCACTCTTTCTCTTCTCCTGAGACACTGCTAATACAAATGTTAGATCTTTTATTTTCCCCACAGATTCCTAAGGCTCTGCTAGGTGTTTTATTTCCAAAGGCCCCTCAGGCTTTGTTCAGTGCTCTTTTGTTTGTTTTGTTTCTGAAGGAAGTCTATTTACTCTGTTGTTCAGACTGTGGAATTTCTATTGCTCTGTCTTCAAGTTCACAGATTCTTCCCTCTGTTGCATTCATTCTGTCATTGAGCTTACCCAGTGAATTTTTTATTTTGGTGTCCCATGTTTTTAATACTAGAGTTTCCATTTCATTCTTTTTTATATGTTCTATTTCTTTGGTGAATTTTCTTTTTTTTTTTCAAATTATTTTCAATTGCTCTTTGAAGCATTTTAGGAGAGCTGCTTTAAAATTCTTGCCAGTAATGCTAACATCTGATTCATCTTGGATTTGGCATTTGTCAATTGTCTTTTCTCATTCGAGTTATCATTATTCTGGTTCTGAGTATTACAAGTGACTTTTTATTGTATCCTGGACATTTGGACATATGTTAGGAAACTATGAATCCAATTTAAAAGTCCTATGCTAGCAGGCAATTACTTGCTTAGGCTTAGCACACAGCTCCTGGCCCACTTTGTAGCTGTAGTTCCAATGATAACTCATTTTTCAGAGCCCTTATTTACTAACTCTGGTCCAGTACACTTATGTGTTGCTGTTGAGGCTCCTTCTTGATCAGGTGCTGCCCACAGGAACAGAATGCATTTCCCTGGACCTAATGCTGCCAGGTGGAAGAGGGGAGAACACACTGGGCTGTAGGTCAGCGAACACCATCTTTGGCCTGCCCTTTGGGCTGGTTGGTGCTAGCACTGCCCCCACTCAATCACTGCTGGTCCTACCTGGAGGAATGGAAGGCACTTATGTGGGCTACCCATTGCCAGTAAGAGATGGGTAGGAGACACCAGACCATGGGTAGAGAATGCCCTCTTGGGCCCACAATCCAGATGTCTTGGTTTTGCTGTCATTTTATAGATTCAATTCAAAATGGGATCTTGAAATGTAGGCATGCAAGCAGAGGAGACAGTGGTACCTCAGTCACATGATGGATTTGGCTAGTTCTTTGGGTCAAGATCCAAGTTTTATTTAATTAATTTTTTAAAATTTACATCCAAGTTAGTTAGCATATAGTGCAACAATGATTTCAAGAGTAGATTCCTTAATGCCCCTCACTGTTCTCCATATTTAAGAGTCTCTTATGTTTCTGTCCCCCTCCCTGTTTTTATATTATTTTTGCTTCCCTTCCCTCATGTTCATCTGTTTTGTACAAGACTCAAGTTTTAACTATGTATTTTGTAGACTTTATCAAAATTATAATAACTAACCATAAACAGCACTAAATATATACCATTATAAAAAATTTGCTTTAAAAAATTAATTCTAAATATTCTAGTATGCTAGGAATTTACCCAAAGGATACAGGAGTGCTGATGCATAGGGGCACATGTACCCCTATGTTTACAGCAGCACTTTCAACAATAGCAAAATCATGGAAAGAGCCTAAATGTCCATCAACTGATGAATGGATTAGGAAGATGTGGTTCATCTATACAATGGAATACTACATGGCCATGAGAAAGAATGAAATCTGGCCATTTGCAGCAACGTGGATGGAACTGGAGGGTGTCATGCTCAGCGAAATAAGTCAGGCAGAGAAGGACAGATACCATATGTTTTCACTCATACGTGGATCAGGAGAAATTTAACAGAAGACCATGGGGGAGGGTAAGGAGGAAAAAACAGTTATAGAGAGAGGGAGGGAGGCAAACCATAAGAGACTCTTAAATACTGCGAACAAACTGAGGGTGATGGGGTTTGAGGGAGAGGGGAAAATGTGTGATGGGCATGGAAGAGGGCACTTGTTGGGATGAGCACTCAGTGTTGTACAGAAACCAATTTTACAATAAACTATATTTAAAAAATAATAAATAAGAGAATCTCTTTAGCAAGAAAAAAATTAATTCTAAATATTCTGGTATGGTAGGTGGAGTGCTGGGGTGGGAGAGGAGTAGCTTTTACACAAAATGAAATATTTGAACACTGATTTAAAGGGATATAATATGGGGAGGCTGATTGGCTCAGTCGGTTAAGAGTCTGACTTCTGATTTTGGCTCAGGCCATGATCTCAGAGTTTTGTGAGTTCAAGCCCCACGCTGGGTTCTGTGCTGACAGTGCAGAGCCTGCTTGGGATTCTCTCTCCCCTCCCCCTGCCCCATCCTTCCCCCCACTCATGTTCTCTCTCTCAAAATAAATAAATAAACTTAAAAAATTAAAGGGATATGATACAACAAAATCTGTTTTATAAAGGCACAAAAAGAATGAAAGAATGGGATACTCATTCATCTACATCAGGAATTGGTAAATGCTTTCTGTAAAAGTGTCCACTAGTGTGTATTTTAGGTTTTGCAGGCCATAATATCTCTGCACAACTACTTAACTCTGCAGTTGCGTAAAGGAAACCATAGACAGTATATAAACAAAGGGATGTGACTTTGTTTCAATAAAACTTTATTTACATAAAACAAGCAATGCACCAGATTTAGCCCATAGGTCGTAGTTTGCTGACCTGAATCACCTTATAAAAACTATAAGATTTAAAGCCGAAAAAGAACTTTGAGATCACCTAGTTTAACATTTTCATTAAACAAATGAGGCCCTCAAAGATGAAATAATTTCACCTATTCACCTGGCTAATAAATGGCATCACTCAAACTAAGACTTGAAGGTTGTGTTAATACTGCCAGTCGGATATGCTGATGCATGGATGTATGATACTACTGTATAATTATAGATATGATTTTTGGAGCACAGTGGAATGTGCAAATCAATAAGATTTTACCTAAAATTTATAAAATTAATTATAAGAAAGGTTTTCAGAAAAAGTTGTAAGTTATCCTGAAATAGCATCTTAGAATAGCCTGTGAGAGCTTTCAAAATGAATTTTACAAGGAGAGATTACCAACAATGCAGAGAAAATATAAAATGAAGATACTCAGGCAATGACATTCAGGTAGCCAGGAAAAGCGGACTTACTAGTAAGATTCATTTCTCTACTACATGTGAACTTATATTAGATAAAACAGGAAGTACTTCCTTCTTATCCAGAGCATACATTTTAAACATTTATTATCCTAGGTTCACCAAACTTCTCCTTTTAGCCAGACAAAGCCTAAATACCTGTTGCTGGCAGACATGGTCACGTGCCTCTGCACTGGGGCGTCTTTGAATACTTCATTTCCGATAGTTGTGTGTAAGGTGTAAGGTGGCATTTCAGGATCAGACTTAACTCCAGGAGAGTTTCCTCTTTCTCTTAACAGCGTTGGATTAGGTTTTTTGCTGATAGAAAAATCTGAAGAAAATCCTGGTTGTCTGAGGGTTGCTTTTGGTTTTCCTATGAAGTTAGGCATACATAATGGAATCAATTAGCTTCCCAAAAGCCTCGTTTCACTATGTCACTCCCCCCTTCCAGATGTTTTCTGTGAGTCTCTATTCTTAGAACAGTTTGTAAGAATATGGAAGTTGCCACTACAGGGTTGTTAGTAGGGGAAGAATAGATTGGTATTTAGCAGATGAGATATCTTCAAAATGTGGTTTCCTCTGCTAAATTACCCAGTTACCTTCCCTCTACTCACTTTGGTGACAGCCACCCCATGTTGCTACAAATGCAGCATACTCAGCCATATCTCACTCCTTCCTTTTCTTCTCCATCAATTTAAATTCTTCCCCTCATTCAAGATCTGGGTTCAAGTCCCCCTTTGCCGTGAAGCCTTCCATGGCCATTCTCACCATGATTGTTCCCTTGTCTAAAATGCTCACAGTGGCATTTGGGGGTTACTCCTTATATTATCATTAAACTGTATCTTGAGAATTTAGTTTTAGAACTGATTATAAGCTCTTTGAGATAAGTCTTCAGCAAACACAGGCTGAGTTGCCTATAACACCTTTGTGTATGATATAATTCATGTTCTTCTGAAAATAGAGGATTTTAGTATACAAGTATGAAGACATGACTTGCTAAATAAGATATTAAATCATAGGTTCTTGGCTCATCCAACATTCTGGATGAGGATTTCTCCCCCCAAAACCTAAAGGAATAAAATAACACTTTGCCATAATAAGCTTAATTAAAACTTACTGAATTATTTCACACCATGTAATATCTTAGTAAGTCATGCTGACCATCTTCACTTATTTTCAAATGGAAATACAGTACTAGCTTGAAGATTTCCCTCTTGAGATATGAATGCTAACAAATACAGGTGTTTATCATGAATACAGGCAGTATTTCCATAATTCCCTATGACAATGTATTCATAGACACGTTTAAAAATTTTAGCATGTGAAAAGACCTTACCTTCTAGAAAAAATGGCATGGTTTTCTTTACTCTCATCTGACAATTAACTTGCCGCCCAGTTTTCCTTTTGGAACTCCTCTGACGAGCCACAAGCTGAGCAATTCTTGCAGTTTCTGTGCAGGCCATGGCATAGCAGGTAATCTATTCATGAGAGGCAGGGTGAGAGGAGAAACATTTCTCAGATTCACTGCTGCTTAGAGGCCACTTTTAAAAAGTGGATCTTAGTGAGTTTACATGTTCCAAATCAAGCTGTATGCAAATATTCACATCTTTCTCTTTTTGATACTTTTAGAGCAAAATTATATTCTATAAGAGAAATCAAGAATAGTCTAGCACATTGAATAATCTTTCTTCAAATCAAAAATTTCATTTATTCCTTAAACAGGAATTCATTAAGCATCTACAGTGTGCTAGGTACTATGGGATTAACAAATCAACCAAAAGAAACCTGTGATCTGCACATATTATCTCATATAATCTGTGAGATATGTTTTATTTCCATTTTATACATGGGAGAACAGAGGCTCAGGGAAGTTAAGCAATCTTCCTGAGTCACACAGCTAGGTTATCTCTCTGAATCTGAATTATGTACTCATAATTGCTATTTTTATTACCTCTCGAAGACCACCCGATCCTAATCTTGCCACTGAAACAGATTAGCTGCGTGACCTAGGACAAATCAGTTTAGCTCCCACATCTTAGTATACTCTCTCAGCTATAAAACGGGAGTGGGCTTAGATCTGCGGTTTTCAAAGTGTTCAATGGTGTCACCAGATTCCATGAAGGTAACTCTGGGACCTCACAGTGGCAGTGAGGTGAGGGCAAGGCAGGGCAAGCAGAGGCCCTGGACTCTGTGGCACCTGCTTAAAACACAGCAGCTCAGTCTTTTATCTTTTAAAAAATTGGTGTGATACACAGGAGATTTTTTTTCAAGTATGTAGAATACTGGGACGAGATGGCCTCTAAAGCCACCTCTAGTGTTCAAGTCTCTGATTCTAAGCAGAAATCAAGAACAGGAAAGCAATAAGGCTTTACAAAAGCCAAGACATGCTCCTATTCTTTGGTCCAGTATTTCTATTCCTGAAAATATATTACAAGAATATAATTGAAAAGAAGAAAACTTTACATACCCAAATATGTGCAATAGGGGTTATTTTACTAATCAAAACCTGGAAACAGTAAAAATGTGAATAGGAGAACACGGTTGAGTAAATTATAGCACAGTAACCATATGAGGCATCATTAATTCATGAGATATTTGTTCATTCACACATTCAAACGCATATTTATTAAGAACCAACGACTTGGAATGAAAAACAATCATTCATCCTCAAGAAACTTATGAAGAAAAAGAGACACACAAAATAGAAAGCATTATGTTAAATGCTATATCAGATGTATTACAAAGTGTCAAACAGATAGAAAGGGGGGCTTGAATTTGTCTAGAAGAATCAGGGATGTTGAAGCAAGTTTTATTATTAATATTTAATTAATTTATACATGCTCCTTATAAAAATTATTACACATCAGGTGAACCTTCCCTTTGATCATTCTCCTGATCCTGGTCCCCTTTTACATCCTCCACCCACTGCTTTCCTTATGTCCCCAAACAGAACAACTATTACAAGTTTTTGTAAGAAATACCTCAGATCTGTCATATCTATTTACCTATGTAGAAATGTACCCAGAAGAGTATGCTGTTTGGTGAGGGAGGTGCTTTTTGTCTTTTGGACAATGGTTTGTCCATATCTTTCATACCGTACATTGGGCAGATGCCAAGAGGTGAAACTGCTGGGTCACAGGTTATGTGCAATAACACATTTCATTGCTACCACCAAATTGCCATGTTATATATAAAATATTCTTCCAGAGAAACGAAAAGATTTAAATAGTATGGTCATATTTGTGTGAAGGGTAGAACAGCCTAGAGAAACAAGGGATTAAAGACAAGGAAAATGGTAGGGAAGGCCCTGTAATAATCAGTGTTGGGGTGCTTGGGTGGCTCAGTCGGTTAAGCGCCTCACTCTTGATATCAGCTCAGGTCATGCTCTCACAGTTAGTGAGTTTGAGCCCTGCATCAGGCTCTGCACTGACAGTGTGGACCCTGCTTAGGATTCTCTCTCTCTCCTTCTTTCTCTTCCCCTCCCCTGCTCGTGCTCTCTCTCTCAAAATAAATAAATAAATAAATACACTTAAAAAAATAAAAAATAATAATCAAAGGGCTGAATGATCCATTAGAGACTGAACTAGGGTCCAGATAGTAGGAACAGATAGGAATGAGGTCAAACGATGAGAATTTAAAAGTATCTATTAGCTTTGGTAATCAGGAGGTCACTAGTGACCTGAGCAGAAACATTTGTAGCAGATGTATAAAGCATGGGTGCTGACACCTGGAGTCTAGGTCTCCAGTACACTCATTTTGCTTGAATGTTGCTGACTGGGTAAACTTTAAAATTTTTCATTTATAGTGATTAGAGTCTAAGTTTTTTTTTTTTTAATGTTTATTTATTTTTGGGAGAGAGATAGAGCATGAGTGGGGGAGGGGCAGAGAGAGAAGACACAGAAGCCGAAGCAAGCTCCAGGCTCTGAGCTGTCAGCACAGAGCCCAACGCAGGGCTCGAACTCATGAACCTCGAGATCATGACCTGAGCTGAAGCTGGACACTTAACCGACTGAGCCACCCAGGTGCCCCTTGAGTCTAAGTTTTACAACAAAAGGAATCTGAGGGATAAAACAAAAGACATCAGAGTCTAGGCTGTGTCTTGGATGCTTTCTATCACTACCAACCTCAAACTATTTAGCTAGTACTTTTCGCTTTGACTTCTATCCTAGTTAGGAGATTAGAAGTGCCAGGAAGGCAATTAAGAATTAGTTTGACTCCTGACGTGCACAATTACCTTCTTACCTCTCCAGATCTACTAGTCTCTATCCTCACAACTGCTGGCACGCTTCTCAGATAGGCTTCTAGTGTTGGGTAACCTAACTGCTTAAAGGGAATCCAGTCTCCAGTCAAGGATCTGTACTCTCCTTGGAGCCGGGGTAATGCTATTCCATTCTTATGAGACTGCAGAACAGCTCGTAGCATTTTTGAAACCAGATCTGCTTCCAGCATCTTCACCTATGAGAACACAATAGAGGGTTACTATAATATGATTCATTAGTCTGTGAATTCAAGTAGTTTTCAGAGTTCATACTTGTTAGGTTATCCTACCAATTGTTACTGAATACTTTCCGATGCTATTACAATACATAGAGATTACTACAGTGGAGAAAAGCACAGAATACTATGAAAACACAGGGTAAGTCCAAGATGCACAAAGACTAATCTGGGGAGGGAAGACATCAGGGAAACATTCCCAGAGGGGAGGCCTGCATGGAATCCTGACGGACAGGAAGGAAGAAATTCCTGAAGGAAGGAATCAGCCAGGCAAGGAGGAAAAGGGTGTGTGGTGGGGTGAGGATGGGGAGAGGTACCCGCCTCAAGTAAAGGGAATAGAAAGTTCAAAGGGCACAGAGGTCAGAGAGAAACACATGGTTGAATCTGAGGAGTTCCAGGCAGTTAAGTGACAGGACATGACTAAATGAAGACTCTAAGATTAGAAGCTAAGGACTGAACAATGGGGATAGGAGAGGTGGGAAGAGGCAGATTCAGAAGAGACTCCTATATTATGTTTATATGTCTGCATTTTCACCAAACATAATGGCGGGGGGGGGGGCGCTTAGAAGGATTTTAAATAGGAGAATAAAGTGATCAGCTCTGCATTTTAGAAAGATAACTATTCGGTAGTGGAGAAGATAAATGGGAAGGAGAAAGACTAATGAGTTTGTAAGGAGACTTGAAAATACAGAGGACTTAAACACACGGACTTGGGAACAAACAAAAAATCAATTTGAGAGGTAATTAGGAGGTCAAATCAACAGAAATTGATGAACTGGTTTGGATGATGAGGGAGCTCCCAAGTTTCTGGCTCAGAAACACGGTGGATAGTAATGACTGACACTGAGATGGGGTAGAGGCAAGTGTGCAAGAGAAGAAGAGGGTGAATTCATCTGGGACATATAGAGGCTGGGATGCGTACAGGGCAGCCACACAGATATACTCATGAGGAACTCAGGTAAGAGGTCTGAATGGGGGATTTGTTGACCTTTAGCATATATGTGGTATTGCATGCCAGGGAGTCAAAAATAAAGTTAACGATGGACCTCTGTGGAAGGCTGTCATGAAGGGATAGGCAGAGAAAGAAGAACCTATAAAAGGCTGAGAAAAAGTGACCAGAGATAAAAGTAGAAAAGGTAGAACTGGTGTCATACAAACAAAAAGAGGAAAGAACCAAAAGGAATGGCATATTCAAAAGCACCACACACAGCAGACATGTCAAGTGAGAGAAAAAATGAATTTTGGTACCTCAGAAGCCTATGGGGGCCCTGGCTAAGGATTTTTAATAGTCAGTAACTGGCATTTTTCAAGATTAACCACTCATATTTGCTCCAGACTGATAGTAAATAGGATGGTGACACATTCAGAGAATGACATTCAAGAAGCCAGGGAAAGTCCAGGTAAGCCATGGACAACTTGTTAATTCTTCCTTCAACAGTGCTATCCAACAGAATTTTTTGCTGATGGAAATGTTTTGCATCTGTGCTGTTCAATACATGTGGTGACTGAGTACTCGAAATGTGGCTGGCGTGACTGAGGACCTGAATTTTTAACTCAATTGGAATTAAATGTGGCTAGAGGACAATACATTGGACAGCACAGAATTCTAGATCATGTGCCAAACAGGTCATGATCTCATGGTTTGTCAGATCGAGCCCCACATTGGGCTCTGTGCTGACAGCCAGACGCCTGCTTGGGACTCTCTCTCTCCCTGTCTCTCTCTCTCTCTCTCTCTCTGCCCATCCCCTGTGCACTCACGCTTGCGCCCTCTCTCTCTCTCTCAAAACAAATAAACTTAAAAAAAAAAACAAAAAGGAGGAATTCTAGCAATTCCCTCATTTGTCCACTTTAAAAAGGAGACAAGGTATCAGCTCATTTGTGAGTGTTCTTAATTATAAATATGATACTCAAATGACAGCAAGGTTTAAATGGCAAATGTCCTAAGTACTCATTATGTACTTCCCTCTACTAAACATTAACTTTTTTCAAATTATCGCCACCAGCACCAACATTTAATTAATACTATGTATATATACACAATATGTAGTATAATATTATTTAAAAAGGGAATGTGATAAAGACACGTAAACTTTATGGCAACCACCACAAATGTTTTAAAGAGGTATAATTAATAAGCCATTAGTAAAAATAAAACAGGATAAAAAATTCAATTGAAAAGCAGATTCAACCAAAACAAAGACAACACTGCATGTTAACTACACTGGAATTTAAAAAAAGGCAATTAGAAGTAAAAAGAAAAAATAGGCAAAATAAAGGGGGGGACAGCAACAACCACAAAAAAGAGAAAGAGGGCCTCCTTTCTCTCTCTCTCTGGATTAAGCCTTTTAGTCCCTCTGCCTGATCAACGTTCATTTTCTTCTTTTTCCCCATCCCTGTCATTTGTTTCTTTGTATATGTTCTTCCATCAGCACTTGTAGCTGGTGTTTCTTTACTTGTAGCTGGGGTTTCTGGTTTTTTGCTTTTAGATTGTTTTTTGTTTTTTCATTTCTGTTTGTTTGCTTGTTTATTTGTGCGTTTGCATGTTTTTGTTTCCTGTTTGTTTGTCTGTTTATTGTCCTTTCCAGGGCTACTTCAAGGAACAAATCAAAGTACACCTGGTGGAGGGTCCAAAACACCACTACAAGTAGGGAAATAAAAAAACCAAAGTCACAACAACAGAGAGCAAGTAACACTCTCCAAAAAACACCTCCTGAATGGCCAGGCTCTAGACAGTGTATGAGCCCCCTTTAATATAGCAGTGCTCACAGGTGCAGAGCACATAACAAGCTTTTAAAACTTACAAGGGACAGAAAACTAGCCAAAATGACAAAACAGAAGAATTCTCCTCAAAAGAAATTCCAGGAAGAAGTGACAGCTAAAGAATTGATCAAAATAGACATAAGCAACATAACTGAACAAGAATTTAGAATAATAGTCATAAAATTCATCACTGGGCTTGAAAAAAGCATTGAAGACAGCAGAGACTCCATTGCCGCAGAGATAAAGGATCTTAAAAATTGTCAGGATGAATTAAAAAATGCTATAAATAAGGTGAAAAATAAAATGGAGGCGGCCACAGTGCAGATTGAAGAGGCAGAGGAAAGAATAGGTGAATTAAAGATACCATTATGGAAAAAGAGGAAGCTGAGAAAAAGAGTGATAAAATGATCCAGGATCATGAAAGGAGAAATACAGAACTAAGTGATGCAATCAAACAGAACAATATCTGTATCATAGGAATTTCATAAGAAGAAGAGAGGGAGAAAGGGGCTGAAGGGGTACTTGAACAAATCAGAGCTGAGAACTTCCCCAACCTGGGGAAGGAAACAGACATTGAAATCCAAGAGGCACAGAGAATTTCCCTCAGATGTAACTTGAATCGATCCTCTGCATGACATATCATAGTGAAACCGGCAAAATACAAGGATAAAGAGAGAATTCTGAAAGCAGCTAGGGATAAACGGCCTTAACATACAAAGGTAGACACATAATGGTAGTAGCAAACCTATCTACAGAAACTTGGCAGGCCAGAAAGGAATGGCAGGAAATCTTCAGTGTGATGAACAGGAAAAATACGCAGCGAAGAATCCTTTATCCAGCAAGCCTGTCATTCAGAATAGAAGGAGAGATAAAGGTTTTCCCAAACAAACAAAAACTGAAGGAATTCATCACCACTAAACCAGCTCCACAGGAGATCCTAAGGGGGATTCTGTGAGTGAAATGTAAGGACCACAAAGTACCAGAGACATCACTACAAGCATGAAACCTACAGAGAACACAATGACTCTAAACCCATAGTTTTCAATAATAACACTGAATATAAGTGGACTAAATGCTCCAATCCAAAGACATAGGGTATCAGAATATATTAAAAAAAAAACAAAAAACAAACAAACAAACAAAAAAAAAACAAGACCGATCTATTTGCTGTCTACAAAAGACTCATTTTAGACCTGAGGACACCTTCAGATTGAAAGTGAGGGGATGGAGAACTATTTATCATGCTACTGGAAGTCAAAAGAAATCTGGAGTAGCCATACATATATCAGACAAACTAGACTCTAAATTAAAGGCTGTAACAAGAGATGAAGAAGGGTGTCATATAATAATTACAGGGTCTATCCATCAGGAAGAGCTAACAATTATAAATGTCTATGCACCGAATTCAGGAGCACCCAAAAATATAAAACAATTAATCATAAATATAGGCAATCTTACTGATAAGAATATGGTAATTGCAGGTGATTTTAATACTCCACCTAACAAAAGAAAAGATAACCATATGATCCTGTCAATGGATGCAGAAAAAGCATTTGACAAAATACAGCATCCTTTCTTAATAAAAACCCGCAAGAAAGCGGGATAGAAGGAACATACTTAAACATCATAAAAGCCATGTATGAAAAGCCCACAGCTAATATCATCCTCAATGGGGAAAAACTGAGAGCTTTCCCCCTGAGATCAGGAACACAACAGGGATGTCCACTCTCACCACTGTTGTTTAACATAGTGTTGGAAGTCCTAGCATCAGCAATCAGACAACAAAAGGAAATAAAAGGCATCAGAATTGGTAAAAATTAAGTCAAACTTTCACTTTTTGCAGACAACGTGATACTCTATGTGGAAAACCTGACAGACTCCACCAAAAGTCTGCTAGAACTGATCCATGAATTCAGCAAAGTCGCAAGGTACAAAATCAATGTACAAAAGTCAGCTGCATTTTTATACACCAATAATGAAGCAACAGAAAGAGAAATAAAGAAACTGATCCCATTCACAACTGTACCAAGAACCATAAAATATCTAGGAATAAACCTAACCAAAGATGTAAAAGATCTGTATGATGAAAACTATAGAAAGCTTAGGAAGGAAATTGAAGAAGACACAAAGAAATGGGAAAATATTCCATGCTCATGGATCGGAAGAATAAATATTGTTAAGATGTCAATACTACCCAAAGCAATCTACACATTCAATGCAATCCCAGCATTCTTCTCAAAGCTAGAACAAACAATCCTTAAATTCATATGGAACCACAAAAGACCCCGAATAGCCAAAGTAATATTGAAGAAGAAAACCAAAACAGGAGGCATCACAATACCAGACTTTAGCCTCTACTACAAAGTTGTAATCATCAAGACAGTATGGTATTGGCACAAAAACAGACACATAGACCAATGGAATAGAAGAGAGAACCCAGAACTGGACCCACAAGTATATGGCCAACTAATCTTTGACAAAGCAGGAAAGAGTATCCAATGAAAAAAAGATAGCCTCTTTAACAAATGGTGCTGGTAGAACTGGATAGCAACATGCAGTAGAATGAAACTAGACCACTGTCTCACACCATACACAAAAATAAACTCAAAATGGATGAAGGACCTGAATGTGACACAGGAAACCATCAAAACCCTAGAGAAGAAAGCAGGAAACAACCTCCTTGGCCTTAACTGCAGCAATTTCTTACTTGACACATCCCCAAAGGCAAGGGAATCAAGAGCAAAAATGAACTACTGGATGTGGAAAAACAGGAACCCTCTTGTATTGTTGGTGGGAATGCAAACTGGTACAGCCACTCTGGAAAACAGTGTGGAGGTTCCTCAAAAAACTAAAAATAGAACTCCCCTATGACCCAGCAATAGCACTGCTAGGAATTTACCCAAGGGATACAGGAGTGCTGATGCATAGGGGCACATGTACCCCAATGTTCACAGCAGCACTTTCAACAATAGCCAAATCATGGAAAGAGCCTAAATGTCCATCCACTGACGAATGGATAAAGAAAATTGGTTTATATATACAATGGAATACTACTTGGCAATGAGAAAGAATGAAATCTGGCCATTTGAAGCAACATGGATGGAATTGGAGGATATTACGCTAAGTGAAATAAGTCAGTCAGAGAAAGACAGATACTATATGTTCTCACTCATATGTGGATCTTGAGAAACTTAACAGAAGACCATGGGGGAGGGGGAAGGGGGAAGTTACAGAGAGGGAGGAAGGCAAACCATAAGAGACTCTTAAAGACTGAGAACAAACTAAGGGTTGATGGGGGGGTGGTGAGGAGAGGGGAAAGTGGGTGATGGCCACTGAGGAGGGCACTTGTTGGGATGAACACTGGGTGTTGTATGGAAACCAACTTGACAATAAATTATATTGAAAAAAGAGAATATTATGAATTTATGCCAATAAATTTGGTCAATTAGATGATATGGAATAAATTCACTGAAAGACACAAATTCCAAAGCTTACTCAAGAAGAAACAGATAATCTTAATATCCCTATATCTATTAGAGAAGTTGAATTTATAGTTAAAAATCTTCACACAAGGAAAACTCAAACCCATATGGCGTTATTGCCAATTATACCAAAAATTTTAAGAAAAAACAATAATACTTCTAAACAAACTCTTCCAAAAAACATAGGGGAAGGGAATACTTCTCAACTCATTTTACGAGGCCAGCATTATGCTGACATCAAAACCAAACAAAGACATTACAAGAAAAGTACAGACCAATATCCCTCATTAACATAACTGCAAAAATTTCTAGCAAAATATTAAGAAATCAAATCAAACAATAGGTAAGAAGGATAACACATCATGATCAACTATGGTTACTCTAGGAATGCAAGCCTGATTCAACATTCAAAGATCAACCAATGTAAAGGACTATATCAAGAGACTACAGGAGAAAAGTCACATGATATCAATAGGTAAAGAAAAGACATCTGACAAAGTTCAAAATCATTTATGATAAGAACTCTCAGCAAATAGAAAGGGGTCTCCTTAACCTGATATAGAATATCTGTGCAACTGATATCAATGGAACAGAAAAAGAACCCAGAAATGGACCACAGGTGTATGGTCAACTAATCTTTGACATAGTAGGAAAGAATATTCAATAGAATAAAGACAGTCTCTTCAGCAAGTGGTGCTGGGAAAATTGGACAGCGGCATGCAGAAAAATAAACCTGGACCACTTTCTTACACAATACACAAAAATAAACTCAAATGAATGAAAGACCTAAATGTAAAACAGGAAGCCATCAAAATCCTCGAGAAGAAAGCAGGCAAAAATCTCTTTGACCTCGGCTGCAGCAACTTCTTACTCAACACATCTCCGGAGGCAAGGGAAACAAAAACAAAAATGAACTATTGGGACCTCATCAAAATAAAAAGCTTCTGCACAGCAAAGGAAACAATCAGCAAAACTAAAAGGCAACCGACAGCATGGGAGAAGATATTTGCAAACAACATGCTAACGATGACTAACTTTTGGATACTAGCCAAAATCTATAAAGAACTTACCAAACTCAACACCCAGAAAACAAATAATCCAGTGAAGAAATGGGCTAAAGACATGAATAGACATTTCTCCAAAGAAGACATTCAGATGGCCAACCAACATATGATAAAATGCTCAACATCACTCATCAGCAGGGAAATACAAATCAAAACCACAATGTCATTGTCAGATGGCTAACATTAACAACTCAGGCAACAGATATTGGTGAGGATGTGGAGAAAGAGGATCCCTTTTGCACTGCTGGTGGGAATGCAAACTGGTGCAGCCACTCTGGAAAACAGTATGGAGATTCCTCAAAAAATTAAAACTAGAACTACCCTACGACCCAGCAATTGTACCACTAGGTATTTATCCAAAGGATACAGGTATGCCATTTCAAAGGGGCACATGCACCCCAATGTTTATAGCAGCACTATCAACAATAGCCAAAGTATGGAAAGAACCCAAATGTCCATCAATGGATGAATGGATAAAGAAGATGTGATATATATACAATGGAGTATTACTTGGTTATCAAAAAGAATGAAATCTTGCCATTTGCAACTACGTAGATGGAATTAGAGGATATTATGCTAAGCGAAATTAGTCAGAGAAAGACAAATATCATATGACTTCACTCATATGAGGACTTTAAGATACAAAACAGACAAACATAAGGGAAGGGAAGCAAAAATAATATAAAAACAGGGAGAGGGACAAAAACATAAGAGACTCTTAAATGTGGAGAACAAACAGAGGGTTACTGGAGGGGTTGTGGGAGGGGGGATGGGCTAAGTGGGAGAGGGGCATTAAGGAATCTACTCCTGAAATCATTGTTGCACCATATGCTAACTTGGACATAAATTTAAAAAATGAATTAAATTAAAAAAAAGAATATCTGTGCAAAACCCACAGCTAACATCGTATGTAACAGGGAAAGAATGAATGCTTTCTCCATAAGATTGGGAACAGGGCAAGAATGTTCACTCTCTTCATTCCTCTTCATTATTACACTGGAGATCCTAGCCAGTACAAAAAGACTGATTTCAAGATTTACTATAAAAGTATATTAAACAAAGTAATGTGGGGTATTGTCAAAAAAGCAGTCACATTAATGGAACAGAATACATAATCCAGAAAAAGATCTACACATATAGAGTCAACCGTTTTTTGATAAAGTTAACAAAAGAATTAAATGAATAAAGTTCAATAAATAGTGCTGGAACACTACTCATCCATATGCGAAACATGACCCTCATACCATATGCAAAAATTAACTCAAAACAGATCATTTAGGTCCTACTTGAAAAAGCAAATACTGTAAAATGTCTACAAAAAAAACAAAGGAGGAAATCTTTGTGACCTTGAGTTGAGCAAAGATGTTTTAGAACCACAGAAGAAAAAATTGACAGATTGGATCACATCAAAATTTTGAATTTCTTATCTTTTAAAGGCTGTTGAGAAAAAGAAAAGACAAGCCACAGACTGAAAGAATACATTTTCATAACACACCTGGTAAAGGACTGGTAACCAGTATATATAAACAAAACTCAAAACTCAATAAGAAAACAAAGAGGGGAGCCTGGGTGCCTTAGTCAGTTGAACATCTTACTCTTAATATCAGCTCATGTTTTGATCTCCCAGCCATGGGATCGAGTCCTGCACTGGGTTCAGTGCTGAGCATGGGGTCTGCTAGAGATTCTCTCTCCCCCTTTGCCCCTCCACCACTCATGCACATGTATATGCGTGCTCGCTCTCTCTCTCTCAAAAATAAATAACTTTAAAAAATAAGAAAACAAAGAGCCCAATTAAAAATGTGCAAAAGATTTGAACACACACTAAAGTAGAGATGTAGATGGCCAAAAAATCCATGAAAAGATGTTCAACAGCATTATTCATTAGGGAAATGCAAAATTAAATCCACAATGAGGCATCATGACACATCTATAAGAACAGCCTAAATTTTTAAATTTTTAAAAAACCATTAATATGAAGTGCTGAAGAGAACACAGAGCAACCAGAATTTTCATACATGCCTGGTGGGCTTGCAAAACAGTACTTTGAAAAACATGTTGGCAGTTTCTTATGAGGTCAAAAGTATATACTTAATATACAATCCAAAAAACTTACACATAGGTAATTACCCAAGAGAAATCATAACTATGTCCACACAAAAACCTGTACTTAAACGTTCATGGTAGCTTTATTCATAATTACTTCCAAATTGAAAACAATCCAAATGTTTATCAACAGGTGAATGAACAAACAATGGGGCACATCCATGCCACAAACTACTGACACCTAAAACTATATGGATGACTCTTTACATCATGCCAAGTGGAAGAAGCCAGTCACAAAGGCTATATACTGTATGATTCTGTTTATGTAACATTCTGGAAGACAAAACTATAAGCACAGAAATTAGATCAGTGGTTACCAAGGGCTGGGAGTACGGGAAGGAGATTGACTACAAAGACGGCACAGGGCAATTTTGGGGGTGATGGAAATATTCTATATCTTGATTGACAAACTATATTAGTTTGTCAAAACTTAGAGTACTGTAAACAAAAAAGTGTGACTTTTATTATATGTAAAGTGTATCAATAATTCTGAGGAAAAAAAGCTCTTTCAAGTTGTGCCACTTTGCAGTCAACTCTCACCCTCTCATACAGTCTTGTCTCCCGGCAACCACTGATCTGCCTTCTGTCACTACAGATCACTTTTGCTTCCCGTTCTTGGGTTTCATCCATGTTACCCCATTTCTCAGCAAATACTACTTATACTATGATGAGTACTATTTCACTGTGTGGATGTGCCACAATTCATTTATCCATTCAAATGTTGATAGGCACTTGGGTTGCTTCCAATTTGGGGATATAAATAAGGCTGCTTTGAACAGTAGATGTCTGGGTAGACATGTTATTTTTTTCTCTTGTACAAATTCTGAGATTTGGATTTTCTAAAAATTTAATACACATACTAATTCTGGGAAGAGAGTAATCTCATTCTATAGATGAGAAAACCAAAGTGCAGGGGAATTAAATAACCAAGATACCGTAACATATATAGAAGCCACGCACAGGGATGCTACAGATTCCAAGTCAGTGGGACAGACAGGCACTCTGTAAGCAGCAAAATATAACAGCTATAGAGTCTGAGCACCTCCATTGCCCCTGATGTCCAACCACACTTTGAGTATGTTGGGGAGCAGGTAAGAGAGGATGGCTTTGGGACCTATATCTCTAGGTTGTCGGAAGTTAAATCTAAAGTATGAATTCGGGCTCTTAAATAGTAAACTCCTGATAACAAGAGAAATATTTTGATTTGTAATGGTTCCTGACTCAACAAAGATCACTGAACTTTAACTACACAGTTATTTCCTCATGTTGGAAAAACCACAATGGCGGCTTGCCAAGTTTTCATTTACAAGAGGAAAACCTGAAGGATCACCTACTATCCTCCCAGAGCCAACCCTCCCCACTTTTTTACCTCCACCTTTCCCACCTCTTTCCTTCAAAACTCTGTCCCTCCCACCTCTTCCTTTAGAGCTCTTCGGAGTAAAGCTGGACTTTGCATCTATGTATACCAGCATTTCCAGGTGGACCTTGACCACGAATAATACACATATGAAGTGTAGATATAATGCCAGGTGGTCAGCACACAAGTAGGAACACACCTGCGTCGGTATGAGCGGTGTACCTGGATCTGCTTAGACTACACTGTTTAGTGCACCTGGCTCCTCCCCAGTCGGAACCACTATAAATTCCCCTGCCCAGGTTTGCAGCAGGAAGGACTTGCCCTTCGCCTTGAGAAGGAGTTTCTACTGCCTCCTCCTTTCCCTTCTTTCTGGAAAGAACATCTGTCCCATTACTACCTCCCCACTGTGGTCTACTTTCCCCCAGTTACATTAGGGGGTGACATAAATTACACTAATTTATCGTGGTAAAAAATTTTCTGACAAAGACATTCTACTGGCTAATGGATGCAGTTTGAAAGGACAAGTCTAATTCCATCTTAAAAGCTAATCAGAGACTGGTTCTACAGGCTGCCCTAATGAAAGCCTTCTACCCCTTCTACCCTTGGGAGAACCACTTCAGACTACTTTCTCTCAGATGTTCCCTCTACCTTCCTAAGTTCTACTCTGAAAAGGCTGCCTGCAAGGATCTCCCAGACATTAACAATTTGGGGGCACTGATAACTAGTAGTTGATATATTGATTTTGATTTGATTTGTAGGGAGAGGCAAGGGATTGTGGAAGGCTGTGCCCATGCCTCCTCTTGCTGGCACCTCCAAGTTCAGTATCACTACACAGAGAGCATTTATTTTCCTGAGACAAATCCTTTCTCCCAGGCCCCAGTCTCCTTATTTGTAAAATGAAGGAGTTTCAGTATTAGTAGTTCTCAACTCTTACCACCAACACCACATGATGTCAGACAGGCTGACATCCATAATTCCCCACTCCTCACCATCTCCACGGTGACCCTCCCTGAGTCCATGCCAACAACATCTCTTGCCTGGATTGGGGCAATTGCCTCCTAGCTGGTCTCTGTTTCCACTTAACCTCCTGGAATCTATTCTCTGTATAGTGGACACAAGGGCCCTACACAATCTGCACTCACCCCACTTCTCTGACCTCAATTCCTCCTTCCTTGTGTTTCACCCACTCCACTCCACCCAGCCTGTCCTCCTTGCTGTTCCTCAAACATGCCTGGGACAGCCTCACATCAGGGCTTTGGCACTTGCCATTCCCTCTTAGAAGTCCTGTCCCAAGGGGCCACACAGCTCACTGCCTCAGCTCCTTCAGGTATTTGCTCAAAGGTCATCTTCTCAGAAAGGTGGTCACCTTCTCACCAAGGAAGGCCCACCTTCCCTGGACACCCTATTGCAAGTCAGAACTGTTATGCCGTCTCCCCAATATTCCCTATACCCCTTCCCTACCTTATTTCATTCCTTAGCACATATCACCACCCAAGATTCTTAACTTTACCACTTGCTTCCCCAACGTGAATATAAACTCCATTAAGCCGGGTTTTGTTCACTACTGAATCCCTAGTGCCTAGCCCACAAGAACTCAGTAAATACTGAGTGAATGAATGAGATGTGCTCCATCCACCTAATACTCCTTTTCTCTCCTACTTACTAAAATATAACATAATTGCATGTGAGGCTATTAAAGTACTCATGTTTAATTTACTTTATTAAAAAATGACTTGCAAATTTTAATGATTGTTATTAACTGGCTGAGACAGCCAATTGCGTCACTAAGCTGTGGTTGAGAACCATCAGGTAGATTACTTCAGGGCCTTTCCACTCTGAGCCAGTGTTCTCAATGAGCAAGTCCAGGTCAGGGACACAGTTTTACGGTAAGAAGTCCACACATCCCGATGAGCAGGACATACTGCTTGAATACTGATAAATGTCTCACACTTACATGTATTCCTGTTTCTCAAACAGTGTACATATACTGTTGGGATTCACAAACACAAATCGATACTGAATTACAAACACAAATCGATACTGAATTCACAGCAGCATTTGGTAGTTACATGCTTTATCAGCCAATGGACACTAGAAACATAATTACTAGTATGCAAAGTTTCACAAAGTTTCTTAACACATTAAAAAAAAAAAGACCTTATACTTGGGAGGGCTGGGAAGCAGGCTTGACCACATGGCTGCAATCCAAATTAAGTATCTTTATCTTTCCCTTCCACTCCCCACCTCCAACCTCACCTTTTTTTTTCTTTACATATGCTATTTTCATGAAACACTATGATTCTCTATTTGCAAACAACTTTTTGGAAGGAAATGTAGTCCCTTGGACCATGAGACTGAACGTCTCAAAGCTGGTGAGAGACAGCAAAGCCTGGGAAGGAAATTGTGACTATTCGCCTTGTCACAATTTCTATTGTGACACTATTCGACCCGATGCGGGTCATATTCTCATGCTTGTCAATTTCTTCCAGTTGGATTTGCAACTCCTAGTTAGCAATACTACTTTAGGCAATGAACAGAAAGAAAGTTACAACTAAAGCTTTAAAGGGGAGCCTGGGTGGCTCAGTCTATTGAGCTTCTGACCCTTGATTTCGGCTCTGGTCATGATCCCAGGGTCATGGATGGAGCCCCGGATGAGCCCCCTGTCCAGCTCCATGCTCAGCGTAAAGATTCTTTGTCTTGAGATTCTTTGTCTCTCCCTCTCCCCCTCTCCCCTGCTCCTGTGCTCTCTCTCGCTCTCTTTCTCTAAAAAAAAAAAAAACTTTATAAAGAAATCATTCTTTTCTAATCTGTATTGCTTTAAAATGCTCTGAAAATTTTTTTAAGTTTATTTATTTTTGAGAAAGAACAAGACAGTGTGAGAGGGGGAGAGGCAGAGAGAAAGGGAGACAGGATCCCAAGCAGGCTCCATGCTGCCAGCACAGAGCCCAATGTGAGCCTTGAACTCACAAAACCATGAGATCACGACCTGAGCCAAAAGCTCAGGATGGATGCTTAACTCACTGAGCCACCTAGGCACCTCTAAAATGCTCTAAAATTTAATTCCATGATTATCATGGAATTTTCAAGATTTTCTGAAGATGGCAATTACACTCAAGAACTTTTTGTAAAAAGTACACAAGAATAGTTTCCTCTATAAAAATTAAGTTTATTAGCTTGGATGTCATCCATTAGAAGCACAAAAGGAAGTTTATAGAAATTTCAACTGTGTCTCAATGACACACCTTTAGGCATCCTCCCCCCAAAAAAATTAAGTTTGAAAGTTCCCTAAAGTGGCTCCCTAAGTTTTTAAAGCTGCCATTTTGATCTTTCAACTCTTTTCCCTTTTATTTCTACTCTCTGAAAATGTTGTGAGAAATATAATTTCACTTTAAGGAAACTCAAATTACTTTTATTTTGAGAATGTTATGCAAGCCCTGGTGACTAAGTTAGGCTAGGTTGGGAGAAATAAGGTTGGCTATCTCTGTTTTAGGCCACAGCTTCTCAGGTTAAAATTCTTAAGGGTTTCCTTAGACAATATAGGGTCTGCTTGAGCTGAATAAGAATCATAAACACGAGAGTAAAGTGGAGTTATGTCTGGGGAATTATTTAATCAGACTACTTTTAATTTAAAAAACTGACCAAGATGAGCTAGCAAAGGCCTTGGGGGGAAGAAAATGGCCACAATGTATCACAACAAATTGCACTTGACTTTCACTTTCTTCCTCTCTTTTTCCTCTTCCTTTCCTTGCTTCTCTTCTCAATGACAAGCATCAAAAGTGGTTACCTGTGCTTACCATGGTACTTGGCATTCAATAGTTACTTGCATTTCCTGGAAGCATGGTATGGATGGGAGACTGCCTATGAATACATGCATTAAATGGCCAAAAATAAAATCAGTATTGCATACTGGAGAAATTTTTAGTACCATATTTGAAATATTGGAACTTCCCAAAGATTTTCTTATCTGGCTCGTAAACATACTTATGAACTGGAAAGCTTGGAAAGAAAGCCACTGGATCTCCTCCAAGATTTCTCACTTCACTAGCAGGCAAAAAGTTACTTACTGCTTTGGCAAAGGCTCATAGAGCAGAGATCCCCTGCTAGACTGCAATCCCACAATGTCCCCGCACCCGGCCTGGCTTAGGAAAGCAGCATAGGATGGCGGGCCGACTTCAGAGTGGGGAGCCGAGAGAAGCATGGAATGCTGGTGAGCTCCTTCACACCATCTCCTCTAAACCCTTCAGTTTAATGATGAGGAAACTGAGGCCCAGGGCAATTATTCTAGGTCTCACATATCTTTATGGCCAGAACCACAAGAACCCAGGTCTTCTGGTTCCCACACTTAGGGCTTCCTTTTACATAGCAACTCCAAATGTGGAGTGGGCTTCTGCAAGTAAACCGGACTTAACGGAGTACTGACTTCCTGATCGGCCCTTAACTGATTACTTGGCATGAAACAGGGATCTGTCCTGTCCTGATTGAAGGGTGTGCACCCAAATCCAAAAGACTCTCTAACTCTTGCAAATATTCATTTTATCCTTTCTGTCCTTTTTCTTTTCACTACACAATAAATCACAGTACCCCAAAATGCTAATAATGTACAAGAAGTGGGGCAAGGAATAGGGGAAAGTAATGACCAACTTTAAGAAAGAGGTATTTAGGGGCGCCTGGTCATGATCTCACAGGTTATGGGACTGAGCCCCACATAGGGCTCTGTGCTGATAGCATGGAGCCTGCTTGGGATTCTCTCTCTCTCTCTCTCTCTCTCTGCCCCTCCCCGAGTCTCTCTCACTCTCGCTCTCTCTCTCAAAATAGATAAACATTTTTAAAAATAATTTTCCTTTAAAAAGAGATATTTAAGTAATTTAAATAGCCTAAAATAATTCTCACACTCAAAACTGTATTTTGGAAACTCACAGCTTTTCTCTTTAATACACCTGATAATCATCCTGAGAAAGTCTTATTCAGAAGAACGTGGTTTCAGGGTCCTCTTGATACAGACTTTACCACTGACCCTCTGTGACTCAGTCATTTGCATGTTATCTCTTTCCCATTGCCTGACTTCCTTCACTCCCTGTGCCCAAAAACCTTTAGCCCAGCTGCTCGGGCTCTCACCTGTGCTTTCTCGTCTTTAAGTTTCTCTTTTCTTAACTATTTCCAGCTGTACTGTCTGGCTCATCTTCCTCAATGCATTTTTCATGTCATAAATTTGAATTGCAGAGTGGTATTAAACCCCAAAATATATCTGAAGAACTTTAGGGGTAAACTGAAATCACCAAGTAATCTCTCTTACCTTCTTAGGCAGCTACTCAATTTTTAGTATCTCCTGCATATGCTTCCGGTAACTGCCTGCCCTTTTTCTTGAAGATATTATTTTTAAAATTTTTTAAGTTTATTTTTTTTTGAAAGAGAGAAACAGAGACAGACAGGAAGACTCCCAAGCAGGCTCCATGCTGTCAGTGCAGAGTCCAACATGGGGCTCAATGTCACGAACCGTGAGATCATGACCTGAGCCAAAATCAAGAGTCAGATGCTCAACTGACTGAGCCACCCAGGTGCCCCTGAAGACACTATTTTAACAAGCCAGGGGCTAAAAGTTCAGAATGTTCATGCAAAAAAATTTTAGACATCATCTAGTTTATCTCAAACCCGTCATCTTACAATAAATTGAGCCTAAGTGACGGAAGGTTTTGGTCTAAGACTCTTCCAGGATGATTTCTCATCTTGCAACAGTTTAACATGTTCTCTTTTCTTTCCAATTACAGTATAGTCTACTTGTTACCACCTGAATTACTCCTTTACCAACTCTTTTTGAAAGGAAAGATAGTAACTAATGCCCTCAGGTGGTGATATACCCCCACAGGGTATGTTTAGGGAACAGGGTTTATTATTATTATTATTATTATTGTTGTTGTTATCATAATTTCAAGCTCTAAAGTGTACATGCATTAGTAACTACATATTATGAATAATAAGTAAGGGCTTTCCATAAATCTACATATTAAATTTATGGAAATCTAAAAAACTCCTGAGATAATAAAGTGGCTTAGTTAGGATTTGGAGCCTTAATCCCAGTTCTGCTACTAATTAGCTACGATCTTTTGAGTGAGTCACTTCCTGTTTCTTTTTTTCATATGGATGGATGATAAGAAAGTTGGACGAGATCGGTGATTCTCAACTTTCCCTGGAGTCCTTCAAGTTCTGAGATGAGATCCAAAGATCTAACGGAAATCACAGGTTTGCTTCCTCCTGACAGAGCTGCACAGCTAAACTACTGAGTATGCTTGGGAGCCACTAGGCATTTCATGCTGACCAGGAGCTCTAACTGGCATGTATACACATCTCAGCTAAAAATGACAATATCAATTACTTTTAGTTTGAATAAAAAATAAAACACACACACATTTGGTCCACTGAAGAAATAATAAAAAGAATGAAGCTTTCAAAAGCACAAAGATGGGAATAGAGGGCAGAGAAAATAAGTTTTGCATAGAGAAAGAAACACCGATTCACATAAATATGAAATTAGATTTCACTCAAGTACCAAGGAATTTCTGATCTTCCTGTATTCATCTGCCGATCCTAAAAATGCCCAGATGCAAAGCACTCTGTCAACTCTCAGTTCTTGAAAAGACCACTTGATCAAACACAGAAAAGACACTTAAGAATTGGATTATAAAGTATTTTCCATTACATTCACAATAAGTCTCCAACTAGATAATATTGCACAGAGAATTTAAAGAGAAGTCCTTCAAGGAGTTTAAATGTCTTGGTACAAAACACAGTAGTTCATTCAGCCACGTTCAACCAATACACTTGAAAGAGCATTAGCAGGGATTATGTTCCGTCTCCAATCTACAGGGACTGAAATCTGAAGGCACTGCCAACTGCTGCCTCACCGTCTCACTGTGTTTAACCAGCAAAGAGGAAATCTGTGTGCCACCAAAGGGCCCTGGGCTGAGGCACAGGAGATGTGGATTCTAACCCAGCTGGTCCCAGGAGCAATTCCCTGCACGGAGCACAGTGCTTTGCATGTAACTGATGCTCTGAAACGTCAATTAAGTGGAAATGCAAAAATCCCCGCCAATGAATATTATACAGAGAACTTAAAGATGCCTCCAAGAAACTGAAATCCATTTAGCTAATATATGGGAAGTTGGGGGGAAGGAAAAGAATTAACGTTTCTTGACCATTATAATAAATCAAAGGATTTACAGTAGCTACCTCACAAAAGCTTTGTGGAGTAAGTTAAACATTTCCATTTGATAATACAGAAAACCAGGCTCACACAAAGTAGTTTATTCACGATCCACAATTAGTAAGAGGAGAAGCCCAGATTTCCAACCCAGGTCTGCAAAGCCCACACTATTTGCAGTATGCAACTCCTACACATCAAGGCAGCCCAGAATGAGTTAGAAATTTGGGTCTAAGTCTCACTTCTGTCATTAAGTTGTTGCATATCACTAGACAGAACACTTTACTGCAATTTTCCCACCTGCACGATGGGATGTGGGTGGTGGTGGCAGACGGTGACCCAGATCAGTAGTTGGTTTTGTTTTGTAGGGCGGTCATCAGAATCCTTTGGGGCCAGGACTTTTTCTAATACAGGCATTGACCCTTCTTGCTCTTTGAAACTCTTTGCGACCGGTACCCTTTAGTTATAACTGGAAATGTATTACACCCCGCAAGCGGAACGGAGCAGAAAAGTTGTGCGGGCCCCAATCCCCCTCCCATTAACTTGAGGCTGAGCACCTGACCCTGCAGGATTCGTGTTTCCTTTTAGCTTGGAGCTGTGTACCCGCCCAGGGCTCCTGGTCTGAAGAGTAACGTATATTACGTGTGTCCTGAATTACCTGAGCGGCCTGCAGGGGCTGGTCCATAGAGAGGCCGAGGCTTTGAGGGGCTTAAAGCTCACTGTGTAAAATACGGAGCTCAAACAGCCGGCGGCTCTGAAATGCCCTGCTCCGGGCGGGCGGCTGGGGAACCACTTCCTGGTCAGCGTCTCCCGCCCCTCGTCCACACCCCTACCGCTGCATTTCCCCCGCTGCACTGAGTTGCCGGGCGGCCGGACGGTCTGTCAGGCTCCCAGGCGGGCGCCGAGCCCGTCACCAAGCGGCCGGGGAAGGGGTCCCATCAGAGATTTAAAACACAACGCTCTGGAACTCCAACTCCCCCCCTCCCCGCGGGGCATCCCCTGCGGCTGCAGGGAGGAGACCCCGGGCCCGTTCGAGTCCCGCCCGGGCCACTGTCCCTCCAGTGACCCAGGTGCGCCGCGCCCGCCCGAAACCTCGTCCGACGTCGCCCGGCACCTGTCGCGTCCGCAGCGGCAAGCCCTGCGCTCACCTCGTCCCGGGGGCCCACGGCCCGTCCCCGCGCCTCTGGGCCCAACTCGCGCCGCCGTTTCCGCCAGGGCCACAGCCGCGGCCGCCGCCCACTTTCGGTTTCCCAGCACGGCCGGAGCCGCAGCCGCGGCTCGGGAATCACCTCAAGCTCTCGCCCCGCCCCGCTCTGCCCCGCCCCGCTCCGCCCCGCCCCGAGGGCAGCCCGGCCTCGGCTCTGCGCACGCGCGGGCTCTCCGGCCGCGTCGGCCCACGCCGGCGTCCGCGCGTGGGAAAGGAAACCGACGCCGCCTAGCGGTTTCTGCGCGTGCCCACGCACGGGCCGACGGCGGAAGACGACTGCGGGGCGGGCCCCGGCGCGCCTCCTCGTGGACAGCGCAAGTACCCGCGGGCTGCGTCGGCCCGGGACCCAGCACTTAACACCCAGCAGGACCTGACTAGCACTCACACGCCCTTGCTGCTTGCTGCCTTCACACCCTCGTCAGACGTTTCAGTCAACTCTTGCTTATTCTTTTGGTTAACAGTCGGACAGTTAACTTTTAACACTCCCGGACATCCACCTGGTCCGCTCATTTCCTTTAGGTTTTTTCCCCAAGCGTCACCTTTTCAAGGAAGGTGCTATTTTCAAAAATGTCAGTCTCCTTCCCCGATATTTTCTCTCCTCAGCTTTCTCTCTCTTGAGATCACTGTTTTACTTATCTTTACATGTCCTCGAATGAAAGCTCTGTGAGCACAGGGATCTTTGTCATGCTCGCTAACCTATTCCCAGAGCCTCGGATTGTGCCTGGCACATAAGGGTTGAATAAATATTTGTCGAATTCATTCCTTCATTCATTATAAAATTTTTGAACAGCTAATATTCGTTCACTAATTTCTTCTGCACATTAATTCTACCAACATATATTGGACATGTTGGTTTGTATTCCTTAAACCAACATTGAACACTTCTCTACACTTATTCTATAAGCATTTACGGAGGTCTGCTGTTTTTTCAAGCAGAATTTTTTTACAGCTTTATTGAGGTATAATTGGCATACTGTAAACTGCACATTTAGAATGTACAATTTGATGTTTTCACATATGCATATAGCTGTGAAACCATCACTGCCATAAAAATAACAAACACATCATCACCCCCAAAAAGTTTCCTCTGGGTCACTTTTATAATCCTCATCTCTTGTGCCTCTCTGTCCCTTGCCCCTTCAACTGCTGATCTGCTCTCCTCACTATGGATTAGTTTGTTTTTTCTAGAGTTTTACATAAATGGAGTCATATGGTATGTGCTTTTTTGGCAGGGGTGGAAGGGGAAGTCCAGCTTTTTTCACCCAATGTAAATTTGTTGAGATTTGTCCATGTTGTTTTGTGTACCAATAGTTCATATCGTTTTATTGGTGAGTAGTATCCCATTGTATGGAGGTACTAAACCTACCGTATGACCCAGCAATTCCATTTCCCCATGAGAAATGAGAGCATATGTCTACACAAAGGCCTGGACAAGAATATTCATAGCAGCCTTGTTTACAATAGCCAAAAATAGAAACAACACAAATGTCCATTGGTAGCTGGATGGACAATCAACTAGTACGTATTGAACACCTGCTATTACATAACAAACTTTCATGGAATGCCTACTCTGTTAAGGCACAAGCCTATGCTTGAGGAGCTTTTTAAAAATTATTTATTTATTTATTTATTTAATAAACTGCACATCCAGCGTGGGGTTCAAACTTAAGACCCTGAGATCAAGAGTCATGTGCTCTACCAACTAAGCTAGCCAGATGCCCCTTAAGGGTCTTTAGATTCAGTGAAAAGAGATAGCAAGCAATGAAAAGGTTGACTGGAAGTAGATCACAGAAGGCCGGATAGCCCATGCACAGAAGTTTGGGCTTTTCCCCAACGGAAGTAGGGAACTGTTCAAAATCTCCTTTGAATGCTGTTCTCTTTTATACTCCCACATCTAGTCCCTAACTAAATCTGCCCAAATGTCTCTCCCCGGCACTTCTCTTCGTCCCTGCTACTGTATTTCAGTCTATTTAGGATCTCTCTCCCTTGCAATCTGCTCCAAACACGCAGTGGGTTTAATAGACCTAAAATATAGCCAGACCCAATTTGGACTCTGCAGTGCTCATGACATCCTCTGACTCCACATTTATGATAGGAAAGATGTAAAAAATAGCTCCCAATGAAAAGAGTGCCAGTGGAGTAGAAAATTAGGAAAAACTCCAGAGTCCGATATACGAATTAAATCATAAAAGCAATGTACATTGACCTCAAGTCTGAGATTCTTTATCCTTTCAAAGGGATTCTATGTTTGGACTGTCCTGTATATAAAGACAAATGATGCTCTGCAGCTAGTTTTTTTAAAAATCAGACTTTTGGGATCTGATGTTTTTTGAGTGGCTCAGTCGTTAAGCATCCAACTTTGGCCCAGGTCATGATCTCGCGAGTTCGAGCCCTGCATCAGGCTCTGTGCTGACAGCTCAGAGCCTCTGTGCTGACAGCTCAGAGCCTGGAGCCTGGTTCAGATTCTGTGTCTCCCTCTCTCTCTGCCCTTCCCCGGTTCATGCTTTGTCTCTCTCTCTCTCTCTCTCTCTCTCTCTCTCTCTCTCTCTCTCTCAAAAATAAACATTAAAAAATTTTTAAATCAGATTTTTGATGAATAGTTTACATATAATAATAATACATATTTTAAATGTACAGTTTGGCGAATTTTGACAAATGTATTCATTTGTGTGTCCACCACCACAACCAAAATCTAGAACTAGTTCATCATTTCAGAAATTTCCCCTATACCTCTTTACAGTTCATTTCTTCCCCCTACTGTCCACCCCTGGCAGGCATTGATCTGATTTCTGTTACTAGAGCTTTGCCTTCTCTAGAATGTTATATAAATGGAATCATACAGTATGGAGTCTTTCGTGACTGCCTTTCTTCACTTAGCACAATGCTTTTGAGAGTCACCCACATTGCCACATCTATAAATAGTCTGTTTCCTTTTATTGCAGAGTAGATACCATTACAGGTATAGATATGTCACAATTTATTTATCCGTTCACATTTGATACATATTTGTGTTATTTCCAGTTTGGGGCTATTGTGAATAAAACTGCTGTAAACAATCACATGCAGGTCTTTTTGTGGTCATATATTTTTTTTGCATAAAGACTTAGGAGTAGAGTTGCTGTTTGCAGAATAAGTGTATGACTAACTCTAAGAAACTGTTAAATTGTTTTCTAAAGTGGCTGCATCATTTTCTTCTCCCCTGCTCCCACCTGCCAGCAATGTATGAGAGTTCCAGTTGCTCCAAATCTCCAGTCCTTGCGATTGTCAGTAATTTTAATTTTAGCCATTTTGGCAGATGTATACAGATAGCCCATTGAGGTTTTTTAATTTGCATTTCCTCATGACTAATGACATTGAACATATTTTCATGTTTTCATTGGCCCTTCATATATGTTCTTGGGTAAAGTGTCCATTCTGCAGGTAGATTTTTGGCTAAGACATACAAGGAGGTTCTCAGAAGTCCATGTAAAGCTGACATAGCAAGGATAGGTTAGGGAGCTTGTTTACTTTCTTTGGAAATGCCCCAAAGCCCAGGAAGTTCAAGAACTAACTCCCATGCCCTGGGTATATAATTAGATTTCAGGGAAATCAGAGATGATATCAGAGATGACACAAACTGGTTATTCTTCAGACACAATGGTTCTTGCCTTTTGTGGAGGAAGGAGGTCAGAATATCGGAGAGCAACACATGGGTACAAATTCTGGCATATGATCTCAGAAAAGGTTTTGGGGGCACCTTAAGTCCCACTAGGAACCTATATTAAAAATTGCCTTAGATGAGGGCATATCCTGAGGCCAAAGAACAGAGTTTTTAGAATGAACAAGACTGAGGTGGAAGGTATTCTCTATCAGCAAAAGCCCAAGCTCATCTTTGCATGGCAGGAGTTGGGGCCAGGAGCAGCTGAGTCTCTCTTTCAGGAGAGGCAGGCACACTTCCCATCCCCAACGGCTGTTGAGCAGTTGTGATCTGCTTAGGTGGCTTTCTGGGTGTAGGCAAGATGGATAGGAGGAGGGTAGAGACCAGCTGGCCAGTGGGCAACAGCCTGGCAAGTAATCTGTGCCCATCCAAATACTTCACAAGAGATAGGTTGTCATGGAAAAGGAGTCCCAGTCAAGGTCCAGGCGAAAGACAGGAAGACAGATTTGTGGATTTGTTGCCATCTTATCCTGGGCTGAGAAAGGTGGGAATATGTCCAGTGTGAAATGTCCATCTAAAGCCCTTCTTGCATTTTTGTCTATACCTGGGGAGCCTGTTTGTTTGGAGAGATACACATTGGACACAAACACCAAAACACCTGTACAAGGCAGACAAGACCAAAGCCACTGGTTGAGGTGCATCTCTGTCCTTCCCTCCTTCCCTTGTCTCAGTCCAGCAAGCACCATTTAGAAAGAAGGGGAGACGGCAACCACATTCCAAGAACATGCCTGTAGCTCACTTTGTGTTTCTCTCACCTGATGGAGTTTCTGGCATTTGCAATGCAGTCTAAGAAAGAGACACTCCTAGCCCTTCCTATCAGAGTTCCTCTGACGTTTCCACTCTGATGGGCAGACCTTCCACTCTTTAAACTTTGGAGCAGCAATTTTAGACACCCCAGTTGTCCCCATCTCACTTCCCAACTGAACTCATCTGTCTCTTCTCTAGATTGTCTCCAATGAGGAAACCCAATCCGAAGCTCTCATTTCTATCTCTTTGCATACCACCAAATGAGCTGTAGGGACTTGGTTGTGGCAGTATTCACTGTCTTCCTTAATTCCTCTCCTGGGTAATCTTCCTTGAAGCTCCTCCCAAAAGTGACTGCCCCTTAGTTGAGCTTTTGGAGCACCTTATTTGTCCCTCAAAAATGTTTACAGTAGGAGAGGATGTAGAAGATGGTTCAATGTCTCATTTCCCTTGTGAACAACTCAAAAAGACATTAGACTGTATTCATCTTTTTTCCTCTGAGTTATTTAATTGCAAATAATTTTAGCAATGATAATTTTAAGTCCTTCTTGAAACTAAACAACAACATGTTCAGTTATATATGTGGAGTAAGCCCAGCCTCACCTCACCTTTCTGCTTACATAAGGTCAGGAAAAAATAGATTAATAACAAAAGGAGTCTTTGGACAGATCTACTTTTAGTTAATCTTTAACATCATGATCACACCCTCTCCGGTCAGCTATTGCCTCACCAATAAACACAGAGGAATTTCTAGACAATTGCATTTGTTTTAACTGAGTAAGGAGAAACAAAACAAAACACTGAAGGCAGAGATTGCTGGGGCCCTGCTAAAATCCAGGCCCTGGTAAAGCTTAGGGTGTGCTGACCAAGCAAAACTCCCTAATCTGCCCACAAAGGCCTCCAAGGTGAGTCAGCTGAAAGGGGCTAATCCCCAGAAGGGACTGATCCCTAAAGCTGTAGAGGCCACCCAGCCACCAAACACTGGAAAACAGGGGATAACAAAAGCTTAAAGCCATATTGTGTAGAGCAAGGTCATAGGACCAATGGGGGAGGGTCTTGGCTAGCTAAAAGATGGCCTCTGCCCCTTTGGAGCTGGGGTTCATTTGTACAGCTCACCCCTGGGCAAGGCCCAGAGAGAAGCATGACTCCCAGGATGCAAGTATTGAGTTGGCAGCAGGTCAAGGACCCAGAAGTGGGGGGTAGGGCGTGGAGGTGAGAGTAACTAATACTGTAAGCAAGGCAAGCAACTATAGTATTACTGATTCTGTAACAGTCAATAAACAGACTGCTATAAAAATTATACTGCAGTAGATGCTAGGGGGTTAGGAAGGGAGGAGACAAAGAGAAGGAACCACATAAAATATACAGCTCAGTATGGCTTAGCTGACCCTGAAATCAAAGATGCAGACATTATTCCAAAAAATGCAGGTTCAGAGCCCCCTGACTGGCACAGTTGTTAAAGCATGTGACTCTTGATCTTACAATTGTGAGTTTAAGCCCCATATTGGGGGTAGAGATTACATAGAAAAATAAAATCTGTTTTAAAAATGTGTGTTCAGATTCAAAGTGTAATACTCTGGGAGGATCATTGCCACTTAGTTGTTCAACCTTGAATAAATCAAGATCTTTTGTTAGATTCCCTTTAAGTGGCAAAGTTAACCCAGTAAGTAGCAAAAGAGACTTCACTAGGGGCTGTTTGGTCCATTCCCATTCTTCAGTGGTTCTCCATGAGAGCAACATCATCTCCCTGCCCCTCCCCCTGCAAGGCATTTTGGACATTCATGAGGTTAATTTAGGTTTTCACAATGATGGGGGGCACCTCCTTGGATTTAGTGGGCTTGGCCAGTCGATTGTTGTCCTGCTGCACACAGAACAGTTGTCCCATATCCAAGAAGTTCCCTTTGTCCCAACCAACATGTGAATGTCCTGCTAGTCATTCATGTAGCTGAAAAGCCTCTGATGTATAAACACAAATAATTTTCATAGTTTTACTATATAACATATTTTCCAGATTATTTTATCTGTGAATTTCATTTCAGGAAGGTAAAGGGAGGAATTACAAAATATTCATTTTTAAAGAGGGCATCTGGGTGACTCAGTCAGTTAAGCATCAAACTCTTGATTTTGCCTCAGGTCATGATCTCATGATTTCGTGAGTTTGAGCCCCACATTGAGCTCTTCCCTGAAAGCACAGAGCCTGCTTGGGATTCTCCCTCTCTCCCTCGCTCTCTGTCCCTCCCCCACTTATGCTCTCTCTCTCTCAAAATAAATAAATAAACTTAAAAAAAAAAGAGGGTGCTGGGTCAGATAGGAGTTGAATGCTGCTTCTAGAAATCCCCCAACAGCCAATCCTACCCAAAGAGAAGCTGAACAAGACATTCTTCTCTACTCTATTAGGGATGAATGCATGTTTTTTATCTTTATTAGAATTCTGCATCACCCCACTCCCAAATTACCTGGTTCTCCCTAGCACTCACATCAAGCTGAGGAGATTAAACCACTGTTTTGAAAGTTCTTCCTGGAGTTCACTTAGCCTTGGCCCAGAAGTAGAAGAGGTAGTCTTCTTTTCAATTCTCTCTTCATCCTCTCACACTTAGTCTTTTCCATTTAAAACTGGAGCCCCTGCTCTCAGCAGCAACTTCCTTCAAGCAGGTTGTTTTATATTTGCAATTAGAAAATTACAGCACCCAGGGGCACCTGGGTGGCTCAGTCAGTTAAGCATCTGACTTCACTTCAGGTCATGATCTCACAGTCTGTGAGTTCAAGCCCAGCTTTAGGCTCTATGCTGACAGCTCAGAGCCTGAAGCCTGCTTCAGATTCTGTGTCTCCCTCTCTCTGCCCCTCCTCTGCTCACACCTCTGTCTCAGTCTCTCTTTCTCTCAAAAGTAAATAAATGTTAAAAAATTTAAAAATAAATTTAAAAAAAAAGAAAATTAAGCACTGGAGGCTAGTTGTTGCCTATGAAAGGAGTTAGCAAGGTGTTTGTTGGCCAGAGTAAGCCATCAGAGATTTCCTCTATATAAGTGGTTCTTAACCTGAGAGCAACGTAGTCTGTGAGCATTAATACAGAATTTCCCTCCTTTGTGCAGTACATTTTCCAAAAAAAAAAATGGTTTTGAAGTTGATTACATCTATCTATATCTATATCTATATCTATATCTATATCTACCTATATCACGATGACTTCAGTGTTCTTGTGCTGGGCACACATAGGCTTACGATAAGTATTCAATGGATGAATAAATAGGAAGGGATGAATAAATAGCTTTGTACAATGCCATGCTGTCTCTATGTATACGTAATAAATGGAATAAGGGACTGATGAAGCAAGCAAAGGAAAATGCATAAAAAGTATAAGGACAAAGTAAACATTCCCTCCCCTTATCAAAATCTCTAAGGCAAGCCATAGACCTGCATAGTAGAGGTTAACAAATGGCTTGCACCAAATCCAGGTACCAATTTACTGACTGACAATTATTCAGAAAGAGACTTGATCTTTACTTTGCTGTTCTATATCCATGGAATTTTTCTTTTCACATCTCCAAACATTTCCAGTCAATTCTTCTGTTTTCTTCTCTACACCCTTTCCTTCCTGGGAAGGCACTGTGTTCACCTCCAAGTCTGGTGGATCCTGGGTGGTAAGATGGAGAACAGGCTGGAGGAGTGTGACCTGATACTTCTCCAGATGCTTGCTGACATCAACAGGCCAGTCAACTAGACAGACAGCCCTTATAGACTATTTCCAAACTTTTGTTCCTCTGCACGGACTACCTCTGTATCAGTGGGGATCTCCCCATTGTGTATGAGCCCTGCCCTTATTGGGAAGGCAGCTATGAATGTCAAAACACCATTTTGATCTAAAAACTCTCTCTCGAGAGTGTCTACCCATGAACTTTAGTGTTACCTATTGGCTAAAGAGAAAGAATGGAAACCTCCCTATAGTGGGGGTTATTTGTTATTTGAAGAATGCTGTCACAACCTTCTTAAAATCTTCTCTTGGTCAATTGCCACACTTACCTCCTCTAAGCAAGCTTTAATTAATTGAATTTCTTGAAAGTGGCACTCAGAACAAAGTTCTAAATTCCAGCTGGTTATTTCTTTGCAAATAAACAAGACCCATTTAGAAGGTATTTGTAATTCAGATAACGGCCAGATGTTCTAAATAGCAGAATTAGTAACTGTTCGGTCAGAATCTTTCTTGGGGGGCGGGGGGAGTTTGGAGCCTATACTACTAAAGTTGAAAAGAGGATTGCTCTGGGTGATTCCAAGCCTCAATCCTGATCTTATAATGTGTCTAGGAAGATCAAGTGCTCTTTATTTGAAACTACAAGACTTGTGGGTGGAGGTTATGACATGTTGCATAAACCCTATTGCTGGAAAGCTGATTTTATAATTTGTGTGCAATTTTTACAACATCACCAGCAACCTGTTTAGGACTGTGGTGCTAACAAGATAGGAGTGAAATAGAATCTAGGCCAGTGTTGTATAAACTGGTGTCCTTGGACTTAAGGGCCTGAGGTTCTCAATAAGAACGCAAAATACTTGCATTTTCATTTAGATGATTATCTGAATAAATACAACCACATTTTGCATCTTCTTGATGACTAATTTATAACAAAGCAATGATGTGCTAACAGTTATATATAAGATCTTTATGAGGAAAACTATAACTCTGGTGAAAGGAACCAAAGAATCATTAAGTAGAGAAATATTCTATGTTTATGGATAGGAAGACCTAATATTGTCAAGATGTCAGTTCTTCCCAACTTGATCTATAGATACAATGTGATTCCAATCAAAATCTCAGCATGTCATTTTATGGACATTGGAAAACTGATTCTACAGTTTATATGGAAATGTTTTAAAAAAACAGCTAACACAGTATTGAAAGAGAAGAACAAAATTGGAGGACTGGCATTACCAGACTTCAAGACTTATTATAAATAAAGCTACAATAATTGGGATAGTGTGGTATGAATGAAAGAATAGACAAATAGATCAATGGAACACAATAAAGAACCCCAAAATAGACCCACACAAATATAGTCAACTGGTCTTTAACAAAGGATCAAAGGCAATTCAATAGAGAAACGATTAGTCTTTTCAACTAATGGTTTTGAAACAACTGGACATCCACATGCAGAAAAATGAATCTTGGGGGCGCCTGGTTGGCTCAGTCGGTTGGGCGGCCAACTTCAGCTCAGGTCATGATCTCACGGCTTGTGGGTTCAAGCCCCTCTCTGTACTGACAGCTCAGAGCCTGGAGCCTGCTTCAGATTCTATGTCTCCTTCTCTCTTTGCACCTCCCCTACTTGCACTCTCTCTCAAAAAAAGAAACATTAAAAAATAATAAATGAAACTTGATACAGAACTTACATAAAAATTAATTCAAAATGTTGTGATGTAGAATGTAAAACTATAAAACTCCTGGAAGATAACACAGGAGAAAATCTAGGTGACCTTGAGTTTATCAGTAAGTTTTTTTTTTAAGTTTTTATTTATTTCTGAGAAAGAGAGAGAGAGCACACTCACACACATGCACATAAGTGGGGGAGGGACAAAGCGAGGGGGGTAGAGAATCTTAAGTAGGCTCCATGCTCAGTGTGGAATCCAATGTGGGGCTCAATCCCATAAACCATGAGATCATGACCTGAGCCGAAATTCCAGGGTCAGACACTTAACCGACTGAGCCATCCAGTGCCCCTGTCGGTAACTTTTTAGATGAAACACCAAAGGCTTGATTCATGAAAGAAAAAATTGGTAGGTTGAACTTCATTGAAATTAAAAGCTTCTACTCTGCAAAAGACACTGTTGAGAGAATGAAAAGACAAACCACAGACTGGGAGAAAATATTTGCAAAACACATTATCTGGTAAAGGACTAATACCCAAAACACACAAATAAGTTTTCAAATTCAACAAGAAGAAAACAAAAATTAATTATTGAGGGATGCCTGGGTGACTCTGTTGGTTAAACATCCAACTTCAGCTCAGGTCACAATCTCATGGTTTGTGAGTTTGAGCCCCATGTCGGGGCCTGTGCTGACAGCTCAGAGCCTGGAGCCTGCTTTGAATTCTGTATCTCCCTCTCTCTCTCTGCCCCTTCTCTGCTTGCTCTCTTTCAAAAATAAATAAATTTTAAAAATTAATTATTGAATTTAAAAATGGCAAAAGATCTGAACAGACACCTCAGCAAAGAAAATATAAAGATGGCAAATAAGCATTTCCAAAATACACAACGAATCCTAATACTCAATAATATCTCAACAAATAAAATTTCAGAAACAAAACAAACTCATTAACTCCAGAAAAAGTATCTCAAACAAACGATTTTAAAAATGGGGAATGAAAAAAAGGGGCAATAGATCTGAACAGATATGTAATCAAAGAAGACAAGCAGATGGCAATACACATATGAGAAGATGTTCAATATTATGTATCATTAGGGAACTGTAAATTAAAGCCACAATGAGATACTACCAAACACCTATTAGAAGGGCTAAATGCAAAAAAAAAAAAAAAGCCCTGGGGTCTCCTGCATGGCTCAGTTGGCTAAGTGTCCAACTTCGGCTCAGGTCATGATCTCCCAGTTCATGGGTATGAGACCTGCGTCGGGCTCTGTGCTGACAACTTAGAAGCTGGAGCCTGCTTCAGATTGTGTCTCTCTTTCTCTCTCTCTGCCCCTTCCCTACTCATGCTTTGTCTGTCTGTCTGTCTCTCTCTCTCTCAAAAAATAAATATTTAAAAAAAAAGAAAATTTTTAAAAAGCCCTGATCATGTCAAATGAGGATGATGGTGTTGAATAACATTCCTTGTTGAAATGCAAAATAGTACAACCACTTTGGAAGACAATTTGGCGGTTTCTTAAAAAGCTAAACATAGTCCTACCATATGATCCAGCAATTATGCTCCTAGGTATTTACCCAACAAGTGTTGGAAACATGTCTATACAAAAACCAGCGTACAAATATTTAACAGCAATGGTGAATAACAGCCCCAAACTGGAAGCAACCAAGAGGTCCTTTAATAGGTGAATGGATAAACACGCTGAGGAACATCCAGATGATGGGAATTATTCAGCAGTATAAAGAAATGAGCTATCCAGCCACAAAAAGACATGGAGGAACTTGAAACACATATTGCTAAATGAAAGAAGCCAGTCTGAAAGGCTACATACTGTGTGATTCCAACAATTTGACATTCTGGAAAGGGCAAAACTATAGACAGGGTAAAAAGATCAATAGTTGTCAGTGATTGGGGGAGGAAGAGAGGAAAGAATGGGTGGAACATGGGACCTGAGGGTTATACAACTATTCTGTATGATACTGTACTGGTGGATATATGGCACTAAGCATCTGTCAAAATTCATAAACAGTATAACACAAGGAGTGAAACCTAATATAAACTATGGACTTTAGTTGGTCCATAAATTTTAACAAATGAATCACACTGTTACAAGATGTTAAACTGTCGGGGATGGGGATAGGATATATGGGAAATCGGTGTTCCTTGCTGTTTTTCTATAAACCTAACCTGCTCTAAAATATGAAGTCTGTTAAGTATTAAAAAGTTTAAATGAGATAGTATTTGAGAAAAAAACATAGCACAGAAAGTCAACTGTTGCTTATCTACTTTTATTATTAGTTCATTGCAATTATTTATGTCAGGATCAATTACTTTTTATGTAAATTGATTTTGGGTCCATATCATAATTTACTGACTATAGATTCTGCTATTGTAAACTTTAGGGATTATTATTTTATTAAGTTCTTTAATGTTTATTTATTTTTGAGAGAGACAGAGACAGAGAGTGAGCAGGGGAGGGGCAGAGAGAGGGAGACACAGAATCCGAAGCTGGCTCCAGGTTCCACGCTGTCAGCACAGAGCACTATGCAGGGCTTGAACTCATGACACTGAGCCAAAGTTGGACGCTTAACTGATCGAGCCATCCAGGTGCCCCTAGGGATTATTATTTTTAATAATAATTAAAGTTATGCATATCAAAATGTTTTCCAAACATATGTTTTCTTCCATTAAGTTTCAGTCCATGATACACTTTGCCACAAGAAGTTTTAAGTACTATTACTTTTATTTTGTGCGTATTATTTTTACTAGTATTCACCATGAGGGTCAAACATGGTGGGGTCAACAGATTCTATTCCTTGATTTACAGAGATATAATATTGACTCAGCTTTTTTAGGAACACGTTGCTTGCCTAGAAGACTTTACAACCCCACCTCTCCCCACCCCATTTATGAAACAGAAGAGGGTTTTCTGAGATCTTCTTATAAGGGACAAGCAGATAAAAGCCAACACAGTCCCACTCACAAACACTGTGGTTTAGAACCGAGACTTTTTGTTCTGTGAACGAGTGAACACCACGGAAAGGGAGGCTGTGGATGCCCTACAAACCTGGAAATAACCCCTCTCTTCTTCATCTTGGAGTTCTGTGTAAAAAAGAGCACTGGTAGTTTCCACAGTTTCATTCCCACTTTGCTTAAAAAACAGTTTTAATTTGGGCAGCAATTCAACAAATGAAAAGACTAAAGTTCTTAACCTCTCTGGCAGCTAAGAGTGACCAGACAAAGTTCAGGTCGACGACATGTGAACTTTGTGATGTGGGACTTTGGGGAGGTGTGATGTGGGGCTTTGGGGAGGCTGGTCAGAGGGGACAGATACCCCTGGGAGGGCCTCTTCTCCCTGCTTCTTTTCTCTTGCCTGCGGTCTCAAGTATAGACCTGGACCATGGACAGCCTCGATGATGGAAACCACATGCTAAGATGCTGGGGAAGGACCGATGACCTATGGTCTTCCACGACAAGCAGTACAGGACCAGGAAGGACTGACTATCTCTAGAGCTTTTTTGGGTTTTGTGGTTCGTTTTTTTGTTTTTTTTTTTTATTAACAAATGTTCTCCACCATAGGGGTTGTAGAAAACTTTTGTGAATACAGAAAAGGGCAGGTAACAGAGGATGGTCCGTCTCCCGGAAGATAAGTGATTTTTCTCTGGTTATTGTCAGTAAATCACAAATAAGTCAGTGCTATTGTCCAGTTGCCTGGGGGTGGGGTCACTGGAGTTGTCCCACAACAGAAAAAAGAGCTCTTTTATGTGAAAAAGATAGACATTTCTTTGTGCCACATTATTTTGGGTTTTCTACTATGCAAAGGCAAATGTAAGCCTAACCAAAATAGGAGCTTTGCCATTGAATCACTATGTGATCTTGGACAAGACAGGTCCTTCTCTGGGACACAGCCCCTTGTGCATAGTGCAGAGACAGTTATGCAGGCAGCTTGCAGGATTCTGAGACTTGTTGCTTCTGCCTGGCTGACATTCATGCCCTCTTCTGTTGGGAACAGGACATTAGTGTTTCTTTAGGGAACTGCCCCTTCCCCACTCTCCATCCTAGTAGTTAAGTGAGACTGACACCCCTTCCTGGGTCCAGTGGTGAACATATGACCCAGTGCTCAGCAGCTGTGGGGTGCACAGAGCTGGCTGAAGGAGACCAACCTCATGTGTGGAGCTACTGGTATAATGCACATGCATACACATCAATTTACAGGCTCACGTGTAGGTACTTTTCTTGGATTTTCCCCAGGACCCCTTGTGTGTGCCTGACCATGGACACAAAGCCTGGCTGCCATACACTGTGCTCCTTTCTGTACCCATATCACTCTCTCCCAACACCCCAACGTGTTTTGATGGAGCTGGATCACTGAGCATCCACTTAGGTTGTTCTATATCAGGTTCTATATCAGGTTGCACAATTGGGAAACTGAGGCCAAGAGTGAGTCGAGGACCAGTCTGGGAGGTGACCACCCAGGAGGTAGGCAGAGTCCAAAGGATAAGGAAGGGCCTTGGCCTTGTAGGCCAGGGTTCAACACATCCTGAAAGAGTTTACTTGGTGATGAGAGACTCTAGGATCCCAGAGGGCCCCTGAACACCCCCTCTCCATTGTGGGGGTCATTTTCCTCTCCACATCCTCACATGTGCCCAGGTGCACTCACTCACACTGACTTCTCAGGTGGGGAACATGGAGGCATGGTCAGGAAAGAGCAGACATGGGGGAACTTGCAAGAGAGAGAACATAAAGGTTGGAGGCAGCTCTATCATGGGGCAGTAGCATCCATTTCCCTAACTATCTGCTCAGTAGGGAAGTCTCTAAGGTTCCAAGGGTAGCTTTGAGAGGAAGGACTGGGGTATTGCAGTCCACCTCTGTGGGCACCTGGAACTACAATGAGCCAATAGCCCCTAGTGTGGACAGTGGCTACAGGAAAACAGATCAGGAGGTAGGTCAGCGACAGGCCAGGGGACAGGCAATGCTGGGTGGGGACAGGTGAGGAGGACAGGATGTCCCTGGTGTTTGTGGAGGGGTGGGGTAGAAGGGGCCCACAGTGAGGCCAAGGCTCCTTCCAGGCTCCCCTTCCCTATGACCTAATTCATGCTTCTTGGGATCATCTCCAAAACAAATGACTTGCCCCCAAGTCTCTGTCCACTTTTGGGGAACCAAAAAGTATGCTGAGGCTCTATACTGGCTGCGTACGGTTGAGGACGTTGTCTTGACCTTCTGGACTTGAGTTTCTACATCTGTAAAATGGGAGCAAAAGCCTACCTCATCAAGTCATTAAAAGAGGTAAAGCATAGGAAAATCCAAACTGATGCAAAGGCAAAATGCAAACCAGGTAAAAGAAACAGGAGTCAATGAAGTCAAGAAAGGAATGTAAGCAGTCCATCCAAGTGCCACAGAAAGCTACTAACAAGTGCAATCTGGGACGGTTAGGCCATTTAATCTAGGAAGAGAAAATCAACAAGGAACATGGCAAGATGGAGGCTTCCAGAGGTAAGGATCGTAGTCTCACAAGATTAAAGGGGCCCTCAGGAAAATTAAGGAGTCCTGGAAGATTTTCCTCAAAATGCTTTAATTTGGTCAGGCAAATTGTCAGACAGATACCCAGTCAAGACTGGATAAATTCTTTGTTGGTTGCATGGTTGCAATTATCTTACACTTTGTTAAATGTAAATATACTCATGCCCATATATTTTGATTATTTCATTTTCCAAGATGAAGTGCCAAGCATGCCTATTGGAACTATGCCCTCTGAAATACTGGTCTCTATTTTAAGTGGCCCATGCCTGTGACCCGCCAGCCCTGCTAACCACGTGGAACTCCCCTTTCACCTCTGTCCTCCTCACCCATCCACATAGGCAGGGACCACACCATGTCCTGGTCACTGATGAAGCTTTGGTGCTGGGTATAGAGCAGGGATGGATGGATGGATGGACAGATGGATAGAGAAGGAGTCCATAAAAAATGAGCCTTTATGTAGGGTGGGTTGAGGCTACCACAAGTACAGGCCCCGGATGGTATCCACGGAGCGCTTCCAGCTGTCCTTCCAGCGCTGAGCCTCCTTCACCTGCACTGCGTTGTCATCCTTGATCTTCTTCAACTCCTCTTCAAATAACGCTAAATATTTCTGGGAGCAAACCAGCAGCAGGAGGGCAGATGAGGAGGGCCTTCTGGACTCTGGGCCCTAAAGGAATGCTGTACCCCACTGGCGGGTAGCTTTTAACCCATGCCAGACACTGACAAGAGTTCCACAAATCACTTCTCATGTAATCTGCCCAGCAACCCATCGGGCAGGTCCAGTTTTATAGATGGGGAAACTGAGGCTCAGAATCTTGCCTGGGGTCACCCAGCTAGAAAGAGGCTGAGCAGGGACAAGGACCCATCCCCCTGACTCTGGACTCTGCACCGTTCCTAACTGCCATCCTGCACTGTGGCCTCCTTGGAGCTCAGGGGACTTGGCTTCTTTGTAAGGCTGATTCCTCCACACCTTGAGTCCTACTGAACTTGGCAGAGTTGTCCCTTCTGCCCAAGGCTTGGCATGGTGGCCAGGGAAGGGCATGGTCTCTCCTCCTATGGGGGTCAGTCTATCTTGTACCTGGGGCAGGACAAGGTTTCTCTCTGGGCACCAGGACCAACACTCTCCCGGGTAGCATCTGGGTGCAGCCTCTTCATCAGGCAGGCCCCAGGGGTGACTAATAGGCACTGGGCTCAAAACCTGCCTTTGTTACTTCATAGCGGGACGAGGGGAACACATTTCTTTAAGCCTCAGTGTCCTCATCAGTACCAGGGGGACAATTCATTTCCTCATGAGGCCATTATGAGGAGTCAGTGAGATGCCTCAGTAACTGTCAACTGCTCTACCCACCGCCTCCCACTGCTCCAATGGCCTCTGTGCCTCTTACTACTTTGTCCCATCGCTCTGACTCAACTGTTCCTCCATAAGGTCTTCCTTCACCCCCAATTTGGAGGGGTGTCCCTCAGCTGGGCTCCCCTGGCACTGGGGCTCATGCCCTCAGACCCACACTATCGCTGGGACTGGACATGACCCACGTCATGGGGCCTGTGAATGTTAACTGCCTTGAGTGTTGACACTGTGCTCTGGGGCACCCTGGCATGGGTCACCTGCTCCGTGGGCCAAACGTGAGGGCACCTTGAGACAGGAAGCTCCCTTCTTTCCAAGGCAGCCAAACTGGGCTGCCCTGTGCTCCCTGGGACACGCCCATCCTCACCCTGTCTCTCAGCTCACCAGGTACACAGCGTCTCGAGCTTCCACGGCTGCCAGGTGGCCCAGGGTCGTTTTGGTGGTGGTGATGGATGATGTTTTCCGGAGGAGGATCTTGTTTTGGATGGTGACTTCAGTGGGTTTGATTCCTGGCCACTTCCTACAAATAAACGTGCATGTAAAAGTCTGACATGCTTGTCATCGTCCTTCACAGTGCACCCTACAATCCTGGTGGAAAAGTTTAGCATATCTTTTGTTTTTGTTTGTTTTTAACGATCATGTTTTAAATGTCTTCATTAAAAGAAAAATCTTACTGAGCATTTAACATTAAGCTTCTTCAAGTTCTTTTTCCTACTTTTACATTGAATCCGTGTGAGAGGAATGCCACGCTTCTAGTTGTCTCCCTTTTGCAGGCCTCAGTCTCCTCAGCAGTGAGCCAGCCAGGTGGCAGTCACCGATTCCCGGCCCATTTTTCCTATTGTGCTGGGCAAATCACCGCCTTACTTCTTCTTCCAGAGTTACATTTTTGGGGCACAGGGAACAAGGACTTTGACAGCTCTCAGCACACACGCAGTGCTTCACAGTGCCACCAGGGACCCAAGAATATGCCCCATACTGGGAAGGGCCTCCCTTTCTTTGGTGGCCCCTTTGTGGCTCCCTATCAAGGGAACTAATAGCTGCTGAGCTCCTATTATGTGCCAGGGGCACTCTAAGTACAATCTCATTAAACTGTCTCTTTATAATACCATGGAAGGTGGGCTGCCATGCCCATTTCACAGGCGAGGAAACTCAGGCTTAGAACAGAATGCCTTTCCAAAGCTTCCAGTTGCCCCTAACTATTCCGCCGCAACGTGCTCCAGCAAATGCAGCCATTAGTGGTACCCTTCAATGCTCTTGGCTCTTACCTGCTCCCCCGCTCAATCAGGGGCTTCTCACTTTCTTCCTTCAGGGAAAGCCTAGCAAGTTTCCTCCGTATGAGGATTGATGTCTTCTGTTTGGTGGGCTCCATCCCTGGCAGGCAAAAGACAGGTTATGACCATATCCTCATACACAGGCTGAGATCAAGGGGGTTTCCCTTGATGTTTCCTAAACATCTCCCTTATGTTTAGAGGGATGAGGGCTTGCTCCCTTCCTCCTGACTTAGAGTGTCCAGTGGAAGGCAGAGTCCAGTCCCACAGAGGAGCTGAAAGCACCAGATCTGAAGGCCCAGTGGGGGTTGGGGGGCTGGTGATGGGAGGTGTGATTTAGGCAGTCTTCCCTGCTCCAAAGTCCAGAGCACTATGCTCTGACCTTAGCACAGCTTCCACAAGCCTCCAAATAAGCTTCGTAGACCCTTCTTCGGCTCAAATGTGTTCTGAACTATCCCTGGGGCAAACACATTCAAAGTTGTCCCTCTGATGTCTGGCTCGCTGACCTGTCCTTTCATGTGCCTTCCTGACAGGGCTGCACCAGCAGAGTGATGGCCAGCAGGCAGGAGCTGCACCGATCTGCTGGGAGGGCAGGGCCAGGCTGCTTGGCCCAGAAGCCAGAGCTGCAGCAGGAGAGGCCTCCCTGGGGCTGGTACAGGGGCCTTCCAGCCCCACGATTCCTTCCAAGTTACCAAGAGTGCCTTCCCTGCTGGTTGCTCTGCCTGGTCTCCCTCAGGCCTCATCTCTAGTGCCCTTGCAGGCCCCGCTTTACCAAATAAGGCCTGCACTGGACAGGGAGACTTACAGTACGGGAAAATGACCAGTACCTCAAAATGCATTTACATCATGACTCAAAAAGTCCACTTCTAGGAACCTGTTGCCCCAGAATAGAGATGTAAGAATGCAGATGTTCCCTGCAGCATGATCAAAGGAGTGAAAAATTGGAAAGGGCCCAACATTCAACAGCAGGGGACTAATGAATAAATTATAATGCACAGCAAGTGAAAATGCTCAAGAAGATGATTCACTGGCTTGGCCAACATCCACCCGAGGGTGAATTAGGTCATAGAAGAGCACACACCCTGTAACACACACACACACACACACACACACACACACACACACAGACTCAGGCCTGTGTCCAAAAGGAAAGGACTGGAAAGATGGGACAGCAAATATTAAGGGCACTTAGTTCTGGGTGGAAAGACTGTGTTCTTCCGTTTCTTTGTAATTAAGATTGAGTTTTTAATTTTTACTATAAAAATGTATTGTCTTTGTAATAAAAACTTTTGAGAGAGAGTGCATGCATGAGCAAGTGGGAGAGGAGCAGAGGGAAAGAGAGAGATAGGCTCCATACTTAGAACGGAGCCTGATATGCGGCTTGACTGACCTTACAAACCACGAGACTACAACCTGAGCTGAAATTGAGAGTCAGATGCTCAATCAACTGAGCCACCCGTGCACCCCAAAAACTTTTAAAAATAAAAATAATATATTTTAATTACTCACTACATAAGTAAATGGTAACATTTACTATATGACTTAAATCTTGGGGTGCCTGGAAGGTTCAATCGGTTAAGTGTCAGATTTCGGCTCGGGTCATGATCTCAAGGTTGGTGAGTTCGAGCCCCACATCGGGCTCTGTGCTGACAACTCAGAGCCTGGAGGCTGCTTCAGATTCTGTGTCTCCCTCCTTCTCTGACCCTTCTCCCCCGCCTTTCAAAAATAAACATTAGGGGCCCCTGGGTGGCTCAGTCAGTTAAGTGTCTGACTTCGGCTCAGGTCATGATCTCACAATTCGTGGGTTTGAGCCCTGCATTGGGCTCTGTGCTGACAGCTCAGAGCCTGGAGCCTTCTTCAGATTCTGTGTTTCCCTCTCTCTGCCCCTCCCCCACTCACACTCTGTCTCTCTCTGTCTCTCAAAAACAAATAAATGTTTAAAAAAATCTTTAAAAAAATAAACATTAAAAAAATTTTAATCTTTATATAGTTATAAAACCAAAACACACATTAGAGAAAGTTTAAACATCACCTAATGGGGGAAAAGAAAAAATTTTTGGAGTCTCTTACCTTTCTACCCATCAGAGATGATCATTGTCAACAGTGTGGGACCTGTCCCTCGGGCTCTGTCTTTCTCATTCTCTCTGTCTCTCTGTCTGTCTCTCACACAGATTCACATACATATATGTGAATATACATGTTTATATCATATATGCATTTTAAAAAATGGTATCATAGATAAGTACTAATTGTCAACTTGTTTTTTTCCCATAATAGTGTTCCTTGCTGACTTTGCACATCGGCGTGTGTAGACACACTGACCCCCTTTAACATCTGTGCAGTATGCATGTGTACATCAGGACCATAATTTACTGATCCAATCCCCTACACATGGATGTTAGTGTTGTTTTCAGTTCTTTGCAACATCAAACAGTGCTGGGATGAATATGCTTGAAAAGATCTCTATGCAAAATTGTGTTATTTCTTTACAATAAATTCCTAGGGTTAGAATTGCTGGGTGAAAGGTATACACAGTCCGAATTTTGGCAGGTGCTGACAGAGGGTTCTCCAAGACAGGGATACACCTCTCCAAGGGTCTCTGTGGTAGCGGGCCTTTCTGACGTTCTCATCAGGCCTGGTTTTCGCTCAGTTTGCAAACCTTGCCAGACTGTTGGTGAAAAATGATATCTAATAGTGTTTACATTCTCATTATTCATCATCAGCGAGGTCAAGCATCTTTTATACTCACTGGACATATGAACTGCTTCTCTTTTTTGAATTGCATGTGTTTGTCCTTTGCCTCTTTTTAGACATTTAACCTCTGCCATGGGGATGTTAGGTCTTTTTCTGACCTATAGCCTGTTAGGAATATTTGCCCTGTTATCTTCCAAGTTTTTGACATTTTTCTTTGTTTTTGTTTTGGCCACGGAGGAGTACCAGCCATTGCCTTCACAGCTTCTGGCTCTCATCTCATACTTAGGGAAGCTGTCCCTACTCCAAGATTATGAAAATATTTACTATTAGGGTTATTTTTTACATATAATTTTGACTCATTTGGGATTTACTTTTTTAATAATAAAAAAACCCCACCTTACTGTTAATGAAAACCAAAAACCATCAGTCCTCTGGGTAGAGAATCTGGTTTTATTCTGGTGGAATTGGGGAAAAGCAGATGCCCTGGGCCCATCTCCCTCCACCTCATCCACCCGCTGGGGCTCAGGCACAAGGTCGGTGGCACCACTTACTTGCAACCCGGACATCGTCGATGGTGACCACTTCATCCAGCTGCAGCAGGAACTTCTCGGTGAAGCTGGCCAGGTTGGCTATGAAAAACTGGCCGCACTTCCTGTTGAGTTCCTGCAGGAAACATGGGGGGCCTGCTGCTGCAGGGAGAGGAGCTGGCCTCCTAAGGCCAGCTGAGGGCAGACTTGGGGAGCCGGCAGGTGAGACAAGACCAAAGCCATAAGTCAGCTATGTCCAAGTTAAGTGGTGTCTGGTCCTCAGGCAAGAGGCCTCTACCAAGAGCTGACTGGGCTCAAAGATAGGAAATGATTTAGAAGTGGCCAAACTGGGCACCTGGGTGGCTCAGTCAGTTAAGCATCTGACTTTGGCTCAGGTCATGGTCTCACAGTTTGTGAGTTCGAGCCCAGCATCAGGCTCTATACTGACAGCTCAGAGGCTGGAGCCTGCTTCAGATTCTGTGTCTCCCTCTTTCTCTGCCCCTCCCCAACTCATTCTCTCTCTCTCTCTCTCTCTCTCTCTCTCTCAAAAATAAAAAAACATTTAAAAAAAGAGGTGGCCAAGGAACACCCACAGATTACTCACTAAACACAAAATAAATGGATGTGGGTCTCTAAAAAAGTTCTCATTAGTAATTTTATAATTAATTAATTTAGAAATCAAAAGATGCAAGTTAAGCCAGCCCATAATGACCAGCCAGCCGTATAAAACCTGCCGGCTTTCATGCCCCCTTTGGCCAGGTGCCAGCGAGAGTCCATGCTCAGTGCTACCGCTGGACTGTCAGTTGGGGGAGTCTCTCTGGGGGCAGTACAGCCCTCAGCACCCAGGCCGGGGAGTCGATGGCACCACTGACCTCAAGTTTCTCCCTGGTAGTCATAATCACAGTGTCTAAATTGTCCTGCCTTTTCTCTTCCACTTGACACAGAGACTCCATTTCTTGAGTATGTTCGGGATGTCCAAGATTTTGATGGAGCTTCTGGGCATTTTCATCCTTCAATCAAACAATCCAGAAATCAGTAGGTATTTTGACCTGGTCTCTAGGTGAGGGCCAGAATGTCATGGGCCCATGTCCTCTGCTAATAATGGCCATAGTCAGACATGATGTGTGCTCTGACCTGCATGTGTGAAAGGTCATGGATAGGCAGAGAAGGGCAGAGAAAGGAAGATGGGGGCATTGCTGGAGCTGACTCTGAGGGCTGGGGAGTGGGAGAGCTGAGCAACATTCCCAGCATAACCAGGGCCTCAAGTCCAGTAAATCAATGGCATCCATGTCCTATGGCTCCAAGGACCAGGTAGACCATTGTTGCTGATGTCAATGGCCACACTCCCATAGAATCAGCAGACCCACCCATTAAATCCAAAAAGGAGTTTATTGAACACCTTCTGTGAAGAAGAAGACATTTCTCCAATGCCCTGTGTCCCTCAGCCCCCATCCAACAATGCCAGCCTGGCCAGTTCTACCTATGCCTTGCCTACATCTCTGAGCTGCCAGGGGCCCTTGGTCCCGGAGAAGAAGGACTGGTCCTGGGACCCTCACCTTCCTTATCTCTAGCTTCTCCTGATAATTCCAGAACTGTTCCCGGATCTCTTTGGCAGAGGTGCAGAATCTTTTCCAGTGGTGTTCTTTGAAGTTCTCCATCACCAGCCAGCAGACCTGGGGCAGCAGCTCCTCAAATCTCCTCATCTGGGCTCGTAATTCTGTGGGAGTTGGAGGTGGGGGACCAGGGGAGGGAACAGAGCAGAGCCAAGGTGCTGAAGTGATCTCTCCCACAAAGCCCCAAAGCAATTTCCCAAAGAGAAGGACTTGGTCTACAATGTGGTAACAGCTATCTCATCAAGAGGGGTCCTGTGGTCAGAGCAGTACAGAAAATACTGGATTAAGCAAATTCAAAGGACTTCTCTTCGATACTCAAGATACTTCAATACTTCGATACTTCCCAGCTCATGAAAAGTGCATGGAGTCTTGAGAAGTCTGTTTTATCCACTATCTCCTCAAAGACTGCCTCTACCCTGGTCCCCTTCTGTCCCTAGGGACCCTTCAGTAGCTCTATATTAGACCTGTCTTCTCATCCATATCCCTTTACCTCTCTCCCAGACTGTCATCTCTTCGCTTTTCTGCATTGTGTTTTGGATATTTTCTCTGATAGTAGAAGCCACTCACAATTTCAAATTTTCAACTATTTATTTTTCCAATATAGAAGTTCTGTGTGGTTTTCTTTCCTATCTTTTTGGTCATTTTCATAGTCTCTCACTCCTTTCTTATATTTCCAGTATCCTTTTTAATTTAATTGTAATAAATACTTATTTTATATCCTGTGTCTGATATGTTCAGTATCTGAAGTCTTTACTGATCTCATTCTGCTGTCTCATGCCTTGGGAGCCTTTTCCGTGTGTGTGTGTGTGTGTGTGTGTGTGTGTGTGTGGTTTGTTTGTTTACTGTGAGCTCTTATTCTGGGAATTTGATTTTTGAGAATCCTTAGAGGCGTGAATTGAAGGTGGGTTTCTTTTCTAAAAAGGATTTGTGGTGTCTACCAGATAACCATCTGGGCACCACCAACTCAAGATCATTTTAAGCTAAATTATCAGCTGGAGGTCTTTTGGATAATCCACAAAACAAAATCAACTTCAGGCACAAAGGGTGTTTTATAGTTATGGATTCTTATTGGATTTCCCTTCTGCTTTACCCAGCACCAAGGTGTTTTAATAAGGCAGTTTCCTTCTAGTTGCAGCTGCTGGTGGTGGTGCAGTTCAGGGGAGGGGGACTTGGTTTTGGTCTCATTCACCCCACTCTGCAGCTGGAGCCTTGTGGGGTCCCAGTTTTCTGTGGCTTGTATCCTTCCACACTTTCCACCATGGGTGGTCTGGGGCTTTGTCTCCTGTTCCCAAAACCCTGGAGGCCATGAAAACAAAGGTTCAAGCTCTCCTGGAAGTCAGCAATGCCCTTAGGGCAATGTGTTACTGTTCAATTTCTCTCTTGGAGTTCCTATTTTCACTCAATTTGGGAGCCTTGTGTGTTTCTTACTTTATGGCTAGCTCATCAATACATTTAAAAGAGTTCACCCCAAAAATACTATATCCAATACTTGTAAATGTTTTCAGTGGGAGAGTTGGCCAGGATACTGGACTCCCAAACTGTAGGAAGTGGAAGTCTCCATTTAGTGGGAACTGTGACTCTTCCAGAGAGGGACATAATCTGCAGCGTTTCCCAAACCCGTGTGACCACAGAACTTTTCTTCTGAGGAATGTCACATAGGATGGGAGCCCAGACTTCCCAGGGAGACATTCTGAGCTAGAGAAACAAAATGCTATAGTAGATTCAATGCCAGTCATTCGACAGCCACAGTAGTGAGAGCCACCACTGATTATGTCCCCTGTATATGGCAGGGCTGTGTGGTGGGATTATCCTCAAAAAAGCCTTGCACAGTGAGCGTTGTCTTTATCTCCAGTTTACAGACAAGGAAACTGAGGTTTGCAGAGGTGAGGTGATTTGGTCAGGGTTGTAAGGTAGGGTGCTGGGCCTTGAAGCTGGGTCTGGCTGTCTTCTAATCCTCTCCCTCTTCTACCCACAATGCTCCTCAACCAACACAGCAGGACTGTGATGGGCCCTCAGGTTCCCTGCCTTAGAAGCAGGAATAATTAGGACTTACAACTGCATCAAACATTCATGGCTATGGACAAAGATGCAGACGAACGTGGAGAAATGGGCAAAGGTAAAGGTGGGCGCTGGGCATGTTTTCACAGCCTCTTTAACGTCATTACCATAAGTGTAAATGGCAAGATGTATTCTACCTGCCTGTTTTCATGTCCCTATTCTCCAGGAGACTGTGTCTATCAGGGTCATCAGAGCCCAGCATGGTCCAGGCATACAGTTGACACTTAACAAATATCTGTGGAAAGTTTTCTTCAGACATTCAAATACAGAGTTACCATGTGACCCAGCAATTCCACTTCTAGTTATACATCCAAGAGAAAGGTAAACATATGTCCACACAAAACGTGTGTGTGAATGTTTGTAGCAGCAGTATTCACATTAGCCAAAGGCAGAAACAGACAAACGTCTACTGATGCAGGGTAAACAAAATGTGGCACATGCACACAATAGAATAAGAATGAGCCACGAAAAGAATGAAGTACCGACACATGCTACAACACAGATGAACCTTGAAAATATTAAGCAGAATGAAAGGAGCCAGTCACAAAAAACCACACAGTGATTCCGTTCATATGCAAGCTCAGAATAGGAAAGTCTAGAGAGGCAGAAAGTAGTTGAGTGGTTGCTTAGGGCTGGGGCAGTGATGGAAGGACAGGGCTCTAAAACTGAGAAGTAGGGATGGTTGCCCAACTCTGAGAATATACTAAACTCCATTGAATTGGACACTTTACGTGGGTGCATTGTGTGGTACGTGAATATCTCAATAAAGCTGTCAAAATTACCTGTACAATGAACAAAACATTTTTAGTGATACAAATCACCAGATTTCTCAAGAAAAGTGATTTTTTTTTTCAGCGTTGTTGTGTCTCCCAGTTAAATCTGATCAATGTTTTTACCTAATTCTAAGATGCCAGCTTTCCACAGGGAGGCTCCTGTGCCTCCCCCCGGTGACCTCCAGGTCAGGAGGGGAGCCTCCAGGCTGTGAGGCCCAGGCTCTGCTCAATCGGTGGCACGTGCCACACCCTCAACCTGCCTGCCCACCTGCCGCCCGGACCCACCTATGAGGCAAGAGTTATGGTACTCATTTGTCTGGGCGTGGTACTCCAGGATCTTCTTGCAGATGTTCTCAGCGCACTGGTCAAAGTTTTCGTACATGCAGTCAGGCCTGGTGACTGAGCGCTTCTCTTTGCGGTAAAACTCCTGCAAGAGAGGTTGAAGGTGTCTGGGCAAGGATGTTCACCATGGGGCTCTGGCCTATGCTCCTGCATCCTCCACCCTGCCCTGCACACCTCCTAGCCCTTTGTCCAGGTGTCACCTCTGCCAGCCACACTCTTTCTACCCAACTGCCCTTTTTATCACTGACAATATCCCAGTACGCAAGACCTAAGTGACTGAAAATGGCAAGACTCTTATTTGTCCTTCAAGACCCAAATGGAATCTCATTCCAACAACCAGGTTGAGAGCTTTCTATGAACTGTCAAGCTAGGTACTAGGCCAGAGGCCACAAGTATGGAGGACTCAGAGCCCCTGTTCTGAAGGATTTGCAGCCCAGTGGGAGGCAGACAGGAACGCGTCCATACACCCCTGTGTGGAGTGTGCTGGAACTGGGCACTGAGTAGCTCCAGCAGCCCCACCCATTTCCCTGTGGTACCGCCATGTCTGTCACCCTATGCGGCGTGCTGGCCTCCCAAGGATGGAGACTGGGCTTGTTCCTCTTGGCCCACCCAGTATCTGACATAGACTTAGTGTCCAAGAAATGTCTGGTGGCTCAATAAATGGATAAATGAATGAACGAGGTTCAATTTTTAGGATGAAGAAAACACCACATGAGGTGACAGAAGTTAGGTAGCTGTGGTTGTGGGAGCTGGAATCCCCTTTACTCTGTTTCACCCACAAAGCCATTATCAACAAAATACAAGAGGCAGAGGCAGCTGGGGACATGTCATGTGGCCAGGAGCCAGTCCAGGGTCATGCAGAGGCCTGTGGGCAGCAGCCCTCACCTCCACGACATTCAGCAGATGCTCGTTGCTCTCCCAGAGGAGGGTCAGGATGATCCCTTTAAAATCCCTGCAAGACACAAAAGACAGATCCCTGAGGGGCCTTGTCTAATCACACCGAATGGTGTGGACAAAACCAAATGCACAGAATATTCGGAGTGCTCAGCAGCCCAGCCAGAATTGGTCAGTTCATGTGATGCCCAGGTGTGTTCTCGCCTACTATTTCTCTTTGTCTAGTTTAATGGCTCTTGTCTGTGACAAGCTGGGTTTGGCCCCTTCCAAGAGTCTATTCTTTTTTGGCTTCATTACTCATTGTAGCTACTTGCTCCCACCCTGGGACCTTTGCACACACTGATTACTCCCCAGAGAACACGGTTAACTTTCGTCTTGGTCACCTTTGCTCCTGCTCTTCCTCAGATCCCAACTTGGTGGCAATTTCTGACCATCCTGGTCCAATGCTCTCAGAGTGGTCCTCAGCCCTACAGCGCTCCCCACAGAGGGATTTGGGACTGATTTTTGTGACAGCTGATTAAACTCTCTCTCTCTCCCAGAAGATGGTGAAGTCCGCCTAGACAGACTGCATGTGTCTATTTTTGCTCACCATGGAACCCCCAGTCCCACTACAGGGTCTGCACTTATTAGTGCCTCAGTATTGGTTGAAAGAAGAAAGAATGGTTTCTCATAAATATTAATCAAATAAGCAGGACTTCCTGTAGGACCAAACATCCTCCTTCTTGTACCTCTGGCCTTTAGGCTGACTCTGCACACACCAGGGCTTTATTAAACAAATTTGCACAGATCTGGTAGATATTCCTGGCCAGTGAAGTCAATTGTCTCAATCGTAAGAGTGAAATAAGGGAAGGGATATATGTATTAGAAATCAATTTAACTTAGAACCTTAATAAGATGGAGGACACAATTTTTCACAATTTCTGTGAAGTGATGCAGTGACTGTTGTACACACACATTGCTGGTCAGTTTCTAAAACATTATGTATATAGGTCACTCACTGTTTCATTTTAAAATTCACCCATCATAATGAAAGAAAATTAGAAATACACTGAAAAGCAAAATAGAAAATGAATGCCAACATTTTATTCTATTTCCTTCCGGCTGCTTTTAAAGTCAGTTTGGAATTAGGTTCATGTGTATTTTACATTCTGTTCACTTGTTAAGATATCTTTTTAAAAGGCTGTGTAACACCATCGAGTATGTAAGCACCATGGTTTGCAATCCTCAATTTTTGGACTGTTAGGTTTTCCCATTTTTTGAACCTTCCTCTTTTTAAATTTATTTATTTAAATTCAAGTTAGTTAACATACAGTGTAGTATTGGTTTCAGGAGTATAACCCAGTAATTCATCACTTACATACAACACCCACTGCTTATCCCAACAAGTGCCCTCCTTAATACCCATCCCCTACTTAGCCCGTCCCCCACCACCTGTATTTTAAGAGGGTCTTATGGCTTGCCTCCCTGTCTTTATCTTATTTTTCCTTCCCTTCCCCTATGTCCATCTGTTGTGTTTTTAAATTCCACATATAAGTGAAATCATATATTTTGACTGACTTATTTTGCTTAAATAATACATTCTAGTTCCATCCACATTGTGGCAAATGGCAAGACCTCATTCTTTTTGATTGCCAAGTAATATTCCATTGAGTGTACCACCTCTTCTTTATGAATTCATCAGTCAATGCACATTTGGGCTCTTTCCATAATCTGGCTATTGTTGATAGCGCTGCTATAAATATTGGGGTGCATGTGCCCTTTCGAATCAGCTTTTAAAAGTTTATTTATTTATTTTGAGAGAGAGAAGCACAAGTTGGGTAGGGGCAGAGATGAGAGAGAATTTCAAGCAGGCTCCTTGCCGTCAGCGTAGAGCCTGATGCAGGGCTGAAACTCACAAACCATGAGATCATGGCCTGAGCGGAGATCAAGAGACAGATGCCCAACCAACTGCACCCATGCACCCCCAAAATCAGCATTTTGTATCCTTTAAATAAATATCTAGTAGTGCAATTTCTGGGTCATAGTTCTATTTTTAGCTTTTTGAAGAACCTCTATATTGTTCTCCAGAGTGGCTACACCAGTTTGTATTCCCACCAACAGTACAAAAGTGTTCCCCCTCTCTGCATCCTCACCAATATCTGTTGTTTCATGAGTTGTTAATTTTAGCCATTCTGACAGGTGTGATGTGGTATCTCATGGTGGTTTTGATTTGTATTTCTCTATTCTGAGTGATGTTGAGCATCTTTTCATGTGACTGTTAGCCATCTGGATGTCTTCTTTGGAAGTGTCTGTTCATGTCTTCTACCCATTTCTTCACTGGATTATTTGCTTTATTGGGTGTTGAGTTTGATAAGTTCTTTATAGAATTTTGATACTAACCCTTTATCTAATATGTCATTTGCAAAAATCTCCCATTCCATCGGTTGCCTTTCAGTTTTGTTGATTGCTTCCTTTGCTGTGCAGAAGCTTTTTACCTTGTTTTTTAATGTTTATTTTTGAGAGCAAGAGTGAGAGAGAGAGAGAGAGAGAGAGCGAGCGAGCAGGGGAGGGGCTGAGAGAGAGACACACAAAATCCAAAGCAGGCTCCAGGCTCTGAGCAGTCAGCATAGAACTTGACACAGGGCTCGAACTCACGAACTGTGAGATCATGATCTGAGCCGAAGTTGGATGCTTAACCAATAGAGCCACCCAGTTGCCCCCAGAAGCTTTTTATCTTGATGAGGTCCCAATAGTTAATTTTTGCTTTTATTTCCCTTGTCTACTATTTGACTAGGACTCATCCTTGGGCAC
>CM053568.1:32536835-32612828 GCA_028646485.1 Cryptoprocta ferox
GGTGTTATGCTAAGTGAAATAAGTCAGGCAGAGGAGGACAGATACCATATGTTTTCACTTGTAAGTGGAATGGGAGAAACTTAACAGAGGATCATGGGGGAGGGGAAGGGGGAAAATAGTTGGGGAGAGGGAGGGAGGCAAACCATGAGAGACTCTTGAATACTGAGAACAAATGAGGGCTGATGGGGGTGAGGGAGAGGGGAAGGGGGGTGATGGGCACGGAGGAGGGCACTTGTTGGGATGAGCACTGGGTGTTATATGGAAACCAACTTGACAATAAAGTGTAAAAGGAGAAAAAAAGAAGCAAAACACAGACTTACATAGCCAAAAAAAAAAAAAAAAAAAAAAAAAAGATTGACAACCTACCAGAAAAAAATGGGCAACAGATTTGACTAGACATTTCAAGAAAGATAACCAAATGGTCAACACCACTACCCAAACGCCAGAATGGCTAAAATAAAACTGCTGACAATATCAAGTGCTCGTGAGGATGTGGGCTAGCTGGAACTCTCACACACTGTTGTAAACTGTTAGAACAAAATCGCTTTTGAAAACTCTTTGGTAGCATCTTTTGGTTGTCTCTCCTCAAGAGAGACACACATATTACTCTATCTCCCAACAATTCCAATCTCAGTTATGTATCTAACAGAAATGTAGACATGTGTTTGCCAAAAGACTTGTACAAGAATGTTCAGAGTGGCATTGTTCCCTTCCCCAGTGAAAAACGACCCAAATGTGCAGCAGTAGCAAAATGGATAAATAAAATGGGTTATGTATTTTTATAACGGAATACTATACAGGAATAAAAATTAGCTAAACCCGCATTCAAAACTACATATGAGGTCACTCGTATGTGGAATTGAAGAAACACAACAGATGAACATATTGGAAGGGAAGGAAAAATAAGATAGAAACAGAGAGGGAAGCAAACCATAAGAAACTCTTAAATACAGAGAACTGACCCTCAGTTACCTACATATTTTCTTTTTCCAGCTGAAACTAGTCCAACCTTTTGTTATAATACTTCACCTTGTTAATAAAACTTAGGACAAAAGAATGAGAATAAAAGGGGTTTCTACTCACTGCTTCTTAATTCCCAAAACTAGTCCAGTTGGAATTGTCACTTGTTCTAGGAAGTTGGCAGTGAAAGTGTCATTGATGAGAATGGTAGAAAAGTTGGAATTGGGCCTCTTGAAATTCTCTTCTTCTTGTTCCAGGGGTAGAAAGACAAAATAAGTGTATCCTCCAGTGGTTGTGAAGGACTCCATGTCTTCACAGGAGATCTCCCCCAGATGCTCTTTCTGGGCTTCGGCCTATGCAGAAAACAAGACTTTGGACTTGATATCATAAAACAGACCTGGGGATCCAACCCAGGATATATCTTTGATATCCAACCTAGGATGTATCTTTGATTTCAAGGTTATAGACCTGTGGGTGGAATCCCGCCTGTAATTATTTTTTGCCCATATAGTGCTTTCAAAATTGGGAAATTCTACAAATAGTCTGCATTTATGATTTCTCTTAAAAATCAGAAAATCTGGCAATTCTGCATCTCTCCACTCCCACATGCATTATTGTCTGGAGCTGAGTAATGGTTGTATAGTTTCCATAGACTGAATGTTGGATGCTCTCCAAAATTCATATCCCCAGTGTGTTGGTATTTGGAGGTGGGCTTTTAGGAAGTGATTAGGTCAGGAGGGCAGAGCCCTCATGAAGGGATTAGTGGCCTTATAAAAGAGACCCTGGAATGCTCCCTTGCTCCTTTCACCACAGGAATACAATGAGAAGATGGTTGTCTGTCTATGAACCAGGAAGTGGGCCTTCACCACACACTAAATCTGCCAGAACCTTGATCTTGGACTTCCTAGCCTCTAGAACTGTGAGAAATAAATTTCTGTTGTTTATAAGCTTCCCAGTCTATGGTATTCTGTTATAGAAGCCCCAAGGGGATAAGACAATAGTCCTCATCACTTGTCACTATTTTCCACTTGGGTCTCCAGACCTCTTCTCTATTACATGCCTGTGGGCATTTGAATTTGAGATCTCTGCTCAAAAACAAGTCTCATATGCCAATTCGCCACAGCAATATAGGAAAAGAGTCTTTTGCAATTTTGCGATTATGGCATTTAAGTTACTATTCTGTGAGTTGGAATGTGTTTTGAGGACAAGATTTATTAATATGAGGGTCACTTCCCTGCACTCCAAGGAGGGCTCTATCTTCCAACTTGGATGCGGATCTTTTGTGCTATGCAAGAGAACAGGAAGAGAGGAAGAATGGAGAGGCTAGGTTGGTCTATACTGTAAAGAGGAGCTGGGAAAGAGATGACCAAAGATGGACAAGGAAAGCCATACAGTACACGCGGTGAGTTCAGAGTAAGTTGTAGGATTAAGACGTTAGGAGGTGAATCTTTAAAAGCATTCTTATGAGATAAGAATTGGATCCCTGTTGACAGAAGTAAAAGATGTACATACATTTGTAAATCCCAATGGAGACTGCACCACTGGGGACCCCAGCTTGTACTAGGAATACGGAGAGTGAGCCTAGCACACTTTCTCCATACCCAGGAATGAATCCATTGCTGGCCTACCTCACCCATAAATAAACTCTCATGTTCTTCCTTTTCTTCCTCCTCCTCCTCCTGCTTTTCTTCCTCTTCATGTTCCTCCTCCTCCTCCTCCTCTTCCTCCTCCTCTTCCTCCTCCTTCTTTTCCTTCTTCCTCTTCTCCTTCTCCTTTTTCTCCTCCTCCTCTGTCTCCTCTTCTTGAACCATCACATTTTCCTGGTTCTGCGATGGTTTTAAGGAGCTGTCTCTTTTAACTTGCATTTCTTTTAACTCTTGAATAGACTCCTCACTGGACTCGTCCATCTCGTCACTTGGTGCAGATTGTTCCTGCTGGCTCGCTGCCATCTCCTCATTTAAGGAAGACTCAATGTCTTGATCTTCTTCCATCTCTTCTGCTAGCCCAGAGGAACTTGTTCCTCTACTTTCACCATCCTCGCTTTTGCTCATTTCCATTCTAGCTCTCTGTTTGCTCCTCCATTTTCTCACACTCTCCTGGAAGTGCTTTTCCTGTGCTTCTGTTGATGACCAACCCCAAAGTGCAAGGAAAGAAAGGTTACCATGGTTGCCTGGATTGGGCCTACCTGGCCAACAAATGCACACAGTGAAGTCAGAGAGGATCAGACTTGAATTATGGTAGTGTTACCTGGTTCTCTGAATTTGAAAACGACTTCCCCATCCAAGGTCTGCAAAGAAAAAACACGGGGCACTGAGTGAGCAGCACTGCCTTTCCCAGAATGCCACTTCTAAGGGCATCTCTTCTAAGTAAAAGGACCCATCCTTCCCCTTCATCTGCTACAGGCCTTGACTACTTATTTCACTGGGATAATCAGAGTGTCCCCAAATCAGGGAATCAGTTTTCCTTAATCTCAAGCAGGCTAGCAAATCTTTTTATCACACAATAGATGTTAATAAATAAACTCTCATTCTGACATTTTTGTAAGTGATCTGGGGCAAAGAGCAAGAAAGTATATATTGAGAGATGCAAACAAGGGGGCAGGAATCTGAATGTGAACATACAGAATGAACATGATTTACATGACCTGGGAACCCCTTCATTAACTCTACAAATTCTGGATGAAGTCGTGAATATACTGCGTCATGGATAACATGACACAGTGTGGGCTGTAGAGTCTGCAGTCTGGATCTGAATCCCAGCTCCTTTTAAGCTGAGTGACCTTAGCCAAGCTCCTTAGGCCCCATGGGACTCAGTGTCCTCCCTTGTGACATGGAGATCATCAAGGCACCTAAACTTTAACCCAGGCACCAGACTGATCTCAAAGTGCAGATGGTAAACCCACCCTTCTATAGCTTGAAGTCCACCTCAACCTAGGTACCCTATGAAGTGTTTACTAACAAGTGGAACAGAGATCCATCCAGAGAGGAAGGATTCTCTGAGGAGCTGGGGACCCTCTGTATATGAGAAAGACTCAGCTAGTTTCAGTGTCAACCACAAGTATTTTCATGTCTGGCCACGCAGGACACTGGCTGGGTGTGTGGGAAAGAGACAAACTCTAGGAGTGTCAGACCAGGACATTCCAGGTGTTCATGCATTTACCCAGGGAACATTCATTGTGTCTGAATCACGTGTAAGACACCATGCTAAAGGCAACTGAATTGGAATCAGAATTAGTGAGGCGTACCAGCCCTTCAGGAAATACCTACCCTGGTTGCTCTGAACTGCTGTATTTGACTGCAATTGACATACAAGCACATCCAGAGAGAGGAGGCCTAAATTCTGAGCCCTTCAACCTCTTTTAATCTAAGCAAGAGATGATCTCTTTAAGAAACACCTCCAGCTTCTTACTCCTTGGTGGCCTGACAGATTCTAACTGGGCAGGGGTTAGGGAAGGTATTCAAAGTTAAGGCAGATCAGAGCTAGAAGATATCCTCTCCCCTTTGCTTCTTGGTGAGTGGCTGGGTTTTTGCAGCCCTGTCCATACCTGTTCAAAGATCTCACGAACATAGAAATGTCGGCTAAGCGTGGAGCTGTAGGAGTTGAGTTCTCTCAGTATGAGCGCTGGGTACTCCATCACTTCCCTTGTCAGGCTCTTGTGGAAACACTGGTACCTGGGAGGGAGGGAGGCAAGAACTAAGTACTGCAATCATTTGACAGCGCAATATCATTTCTGTGAATGGTCCTTACAGAATCAGTTGTACAAAGGCACCAAGATTTAAGATAGTTCACAGAGAAATGTTTTTAATATTGAGAAATTGGAACCAATCTTAAAAAGCTAATCAATTGGGAGATGGTTAAACCATCATGAAGCATCCATATTAATGAATTCTGTATGGTCATTAGAAAAGAGAAATATGTCTGCAGTTATAGATCTATTTGCATTGGATGATCCAACCTTTATTTTAAAAACACTATGTATGTGTACATATTTCCACATAAATAAATGTACATGTCCACAAAAGGAAGAGGTGGGCAGAAATGAGGGGAAATTTTCTACACGTTTGTATTGGTTAACTTTTTTTCTTTAACAAAGAACAGGTAGATTTTAAAATTTGAAAAGGTAGTGGGAGAGCCTATCCCCTGACCTTTAAACTATATGGCCTTGGGGTGCTTAGATGGCTCAGTCAGTTAAGCGTCAGACTTTGGCTCAGGTCATGATCTCATGGTTTGTGAGTTCCAGCCCCTCTTCAGGCTCTGTGCTGCTCTGTGCTGACAGCAGCCTGGAGCCTTCTTCGGATTCTGTGTCTCCTTCTCTCTCTGCCCCTTCCCTACTCACGCTCTGTCTCTGTCTCTCTCTCAAAAATAAATAAATCTTAAAAATTAAAAAAAAATTAAACTATACATGGCCTTGAAATCGTATTCCATAAACTTTTCAGATCAAAGTTCTCTATGGAAGCTTCTGTGTTGGCTGAGAGCAGACCTGCTAAGGACCCCTAAGAGATCTAAGCTAGAGGCAACATGTTTATCTTGAACTTGCTGAACAAACCCTGGGGTCCTAAGCAGGCAGCCTCTGACCTTGATTATGAATTTCAGGCCAAGCCTTCTGTCTTTTTGGGTCTGGTCTTCCTACCTGTGTTTCATATTCTTCAGAAAATCTTTGGCCTTTTCCAGGTGAAACTTCAGTGTTTCCTCACGGCTTTGCTGCCTCAGCTGGTCCAAGAGCTTATCAAGGTGGGCCTCCTGGGCCTGGAAGTCACCCCCAAAACAGGAAGTAGATGTGAGTTACCAAAGCTCGCAGAGTGCATGTGAGTGACATGCAGAGACCCTGCCACTAGAACTGAGGTGCAGGCACCCCAGGGCAAATGCAGGACTTTTTCCTACAAAGAGGGGCACCAAATGTGCCATCACATTTACCCTCAATGCTCCAGTCTCTTCTTTCTGCCTGTAATTCTTCTCTGTCTACGTCCTTGGAGACCCAGCTCAGATGGAACTCCTCAGGGACCGGTCCCTTACACCCACCCAGCCCTGGCACACCCCCCCTACACCTTCCTGCTCCCTACATGGTGCCTGCTCCTTGCTCTCCTTGTCACTCACCAATTATATTCGGAATCAGATGCTGCGTGTGCCCCTCCACTCCCTAGACCATGTAAAGGCAGGTGGGGTGGGGGCTTGGATCATCTCCTGGGAGCACAGGGTGACTGCTAGAAGTAGATGCTCCACACACCCCCAGTCTGTCTCTTATGCATGCTCTCTTACAGACACATTTGGATCCAGGGACCCATCACTAGCCCAGACCTGACCCAGGTAAATTTCTTCAATGACCATCCAGGCCCATGACCAAGGTGAGTCTCAGTTTCTCCATCTGTGCAAGTTTTCTAGCTTGAGGTTTTTACATTGGAGTCTAAGAGAAGTTTGGGGTTAATTTTTATTGGATGTGAAGTAAACATGGTGGGATTTTTTTCTTTTTCATTTTCTTTTTTTGGTTTTGCATCTGAATGCTGGCTAAGGTTACAGGCCACCAAGCAGAGCCATCTGGGGGCTGACAACCTGGGTGTGGCCCTTTCCTCATTCCCTGCAGGGGCTCCCCTGGGCACTAGGAGCCACACCTGTTCCTCCAGGCTGTGCTTCTGCCACTGCTGCTCCATCCTCTTCTTGAGCTCCAGCTCCTGCTCTGACAGCATCCTCTGATGTGCCTCCCACAGCTGAACGGCCTTTTGGAAGTAGCTGAAGAGATCCGAGCTCTGAAGTTCTGTCTGCTTGGCCAGGCCCTCAAAGGATTTCTGCAGGGGCGGAAACCAGAGAAGAGGCCCAGGGTGAGGAGAAGCCTCCCCCCTCCCTCACGGGGCTCCTTCACCAGGCAGTGGAGGCCCCACATCCCCAAGGGCTGGCTGTCACTGCCTGGCCACCATCCTTCAAGGTCATCTTCCTGGATCACACATTGGCTCACGGCCCTCTCTCCTCTGGGACAGCTTCTGGTCTGCCCAAAGCCGAGCCCTCAGTCTGGCTGACCTCAAAGTCCCATCTCTAGACCTGTCCCAAGCCCTCTGAAGTCCCTCAAGGGAACAAGGGAAAATTTCAGAGCTAGAAGAAAGGAGCAATCATAGACACTAGCCAGGGCCCTCCGGTGGGCCACACCCATCTCAGCCTGGGCATCTTTCCTTCTTTGGAGTTTCTCCACTCTCAGCACCTGAGCCAACCACCACACTCTGCTGTTAAATCCTTACCTCTCCCCATTTTATAAATGTATTTTATGCTCTCATTGGGGTCAGGGGTCAGCAAACTTAGCCGATGAACTAAATTTGGCCCTCTGCCTAATTTTCTTTGGCCCTGAGAGCTGTGCATAGATTTTACATTTTTTAGCTGCAAAAAAAAAAAAAAATCAAAAGAAGATATTTAATGATGTGAAGATTATATGAAATTCAAATTTCAATGTCCACAAATAAATAAAACTTTATTGAAGCACAGCCACACCCATTTGTTTCCGCACTGTCCACTGCTGCTTTTGCTTGGACAGCAGCAGAGTGAGAATTTGTTACAGAGACCTGATTGGCTCACAGAGAACTGAACTATTTGCTATGAGGCCCTTACAGAAAATGTTTGCTCACCCAGCTCCAGACTCTGAGCCTGTTGGGGGGCAGGGGCTTATTATTGCTTGTGGCCCCTTCAGCCGCCAGACTCAGCCAGGGCTCCAAGGAGCACTCACTACACGAGCCCCATGCAGCAAGGTGTCAGTGGGCAGCTGGGGTGTCGAGGATGAGCCTGGAGCGCCAGAGGGGCTGGCCATGACAAGGGGGATGGACTCACTAGTGATGGGAAAATTGGAGGCCCCCAGACTCCTGGTCTTCTCACAGCCTGGCACTCCAGGTGACCCCCCCCCACCCCATTCCCCAGCTGTGCGGGTCCCCAGCTACGCACATCCAAGAGCTCCAGCTCCTCCTCCACCTTGCTCTGGAGTACTCCCACCATCTGGAAGAAGTATGGGTTCACCAGGCTCTCTGCCTCCTCCTCAGTGAAGGCTTTCCAGTCCAGCAGCTGCTTCTGGGGGGGACCAAGGCCGAGCCGGCTTAGGACTGGTGGGGGCTTGACCTCAGTGCCTGGCCCTGCTCCCTGAGGTCTGCCTCTCACCCAGCCTCAGGGGAAACCCTCACAGCGGGGACAGAGGGGGAGATGGTCCAGCTTTATGGTCTGCCCACCGAGCCCAGGTGCTGTGTGCTGTCACTGTTGCCTCATTGAGTCCCTGAAGGCATTCCGATTAGCCCTGTTTCATGGATGAGTAAACCGAGGCTCAGAGAAGTGAAGGAACTTGCTGGAAGCCACACCTCTGGCAAATGGTGGGGCCGGGATCTGAACTCAGAACTGAACTACCGTAGACCCTACAGGGATAATCAGCCATCCTACAGCCTCAGCGTTGTTGCACGTCAGGCAGAGGGCTACTATTTCCTAAAACTGAATTATGCCAACTGGAAAGCAGGCTCTTCATATTAATAAAGCCTTGTTTTTTGCACAAAATCTAATATAAGCCAATCTCCTCCAAATGACGACTTGTCCATAGTTGTATACTTCCAATGCTGCTGAATAGGAATAACTAAGTGCCCTTCCTCTGGCAAGGCTAATACGCTCCTGGGGTGCGTGTTGACTTCACCGTATCCCCTGCTATGCCCGACAAAGGAAGGGAGAATGGGCACAAGGGTCAGCACCCAGGACCAAGGACCACTGGGCTCCTGGGGAGGTCTCAGGCAGCAGGGGGATGGGAGGAGGCTGTCAAGGTCCTGGTCCTGGGAAGGCTATCCTAGGGCAAAGGTTTCCCTCCCTTCTCTCCCTCCAGGCTTTACTTCTGAGGTTTGGCGCCCTGAAAAAGCTGACTGAGAGGCATGTGGCTGTCCCTAAGGTCACAGAGCAAATGGGCAGCCCCTGGGCCCTTTGCAAACTTGGTCTTCTCATCTCCAGATAGGGCTGGGGACACCCACCCTGCAGAACCTTGTAGGATTCAATGCGAGCATGTGCGAGCAGGTGGCCCGGCCCATGGGGATACAGCACTGGACCCCGCATGCCATGGTAAAGCACTCTGCTCCCTGTGAATTCTGTTTACCTCCGAGTCTTGGCAGAACAAAAGCCCTAAGGACCTCAAGAGGGGTGGAATAGCAGGAACTTGTTGGAGGCAGGAGGCAGGGAGGGGGCATTTTGACAAAACATCTCCTTGTACCCCAGAAAACTAGGCATTGTAATCGAAGTGGTTTGTGAGTGAACTCACCGTCTCACCCTCTAACAGAGGCAGGCAGGGTGGATGGAAGGGCTGGGAGTGACTGCAGTCGTAGTGCTACTTATAAAAGTAAAGCCCTGGAAATACTCCCCTCCCCCACCTATGACCTCCACTGAATAAATAATGTCAAGTGCTGTAAGTGGTACAGATGGTCAAGGGTGAAGTCTGATATGATCAGAGAGTGTACAACTTCATCTGTGGGGTCAGGGAAGTCTTCCTGGAGGAGGTCATGCTGGGCTATACCTTGAGCAATGGGTGGGAATAACTGAGGGCTAGGGGTCCAGGCAGGGGGACACCCAGAGGCCATTGAGGGCCTGGGGCATGAAAGGAAGAAAAGCAGGGAGTCCAGGCTGGAGAGGGGCAGGGGCGGGCCAGGAAGGGCACCCACCTTGCACTCCTGCACGTGGGCCAGGCACTCCTGCCAGGTCTTCTCGTACTGCAGGCGGATCTGCATCATGAAGCCCATGTGGCAGGCATCTCCACGGGCAAAAACAAAGCATGTCAGCTGCTCTTCCAGAAGGAAGAGGGAAGATTAGAGTTTCCCCTTTGCAAGGGAGGCAGCATCTCCCTTCAGCGAAGATAACTGAGGTGAGATGATTGGCCCGGAGGCTGGAATCTCCTTCCTTACAAAGTCCCCGACAGCCTAAGATAAGGACCTCAAATGAGGAGTCATCTTTATCTGTTCTGAATCCATCCTAACCCTGACTCTTGACTCCATTTCAAGGCTAGTGAAATCCTTTTCAGAAAGCTGTACCAAATCATAAAACAATAACAAGGGCGCAAACTAATGAGAGTTTACAGATCATGTCTGTGGTTAATTCCTTAAGAAGTGAATGGACTAGCGGAACACTCAGACGCTGACTGATTGGTTTTCTCTCCTCCTTTCTACTGTTTTCCATTTTATAATCAACTCGGCATGACTCTTGGTGTCTAAGATAAGCAGCTGATGTTTAATGTTCCTGACAGTTTTAGAAACTGGAAGACAGCACAAAGATGCTGCGGTGGTCAGTTTTTGACAAGGGCTGAGGAAGAGGATGGGGTGGGTGGGAGGGAGCTAGGACACCAGGGAGGGCAGACATGCAGTGGAACTGTGAGGAGAGGCTAAGCTGGTTCCTGTAACCCCAGGGTGGCTTTCTAGGCCGGCACATCCCCTCCACGATCTGTGCTTCCACTCCTGTACCGCTCTGACCTCTTCTCACTTTCACCTCATCATGTCCAGCTCAGAACTCTGCCCTGGGTTCCCACTCCCTCAGGATGAAGCCCAGCTGCCCCAACATGATCACGTGGCCAGCAGTCTGGCCCCTTGGCCTGTTCCAGCCTCACCTGCCATGTTGTTTACCCCAAAGCCCCAGCTCTATCTTGCCCCTGAGCCTCCTCATGTGTGCTATTCTTCTGACTCCTACTTGCCTTGCCGTTCTTGACTGGATGATCACTTCCTTGGCAAGATCTCGTATGATCCTTAACAAGCTGTGACCCCAGAAACACGCTGGTCACCTGTCTGCCATCTGCTGTAATATCTTGCATGGTCTGACTTCTGGGCTGGACTGGAAACACCCACGGGGTGATCCACCCCGTCAGTTCCCAGGGCCCAGCACCATGCCCAACCATAGGAGGTGCCTGATAAATGGCAGCCATTCCTATTATCTAGGGTCTTGGGGCACTTACCCTTGGTATTGTAAGTATACCTTTGCAATTCTAATCCTGAGAGCCCTGGGAGCAGTGGGGGGTACCATTAACCAAAGTACCCAGGTCAAGTGCAGGTGTGACACTTCATCAGCTGTGTGACTGTGGACAGGATACCTCACCTCTCTGAGTCCTTCTCTGTCACAGGGGGACAATGACACCACTGACCTTACCAGTTGCTGTCAGCCCCAAAGGAGATGAAAATATCATATATCTTCTAGAGCAAGCCTTGGCAAACCTTTTCTATAAATGGCTAGCTAGTAGATATTGCTACCTTTGCCAGCCATAAAGTCTCTGTTGCAACTACTTGTTTCTGCTATTGTAGAGCAGAAGCGACAATATGTAAACAAATGAGCACAACTGTGTTCCTGTGAAATGTATTTGCAAACAAGCAGGGACCCATGGGTAGGAATTTGAGGGCCTTTGATACAGAGCATTTTTAAACATTACCATTTGTTATTGAACACCCTCCATGTAAGCCAGGCATTGAACTACAACTGGATGGTAGGATTAATTCTCACATCAACTCCAGAAGGTAGGTACCTTGATTATTCCTCTTGAGATCCCTATGTTACACAGGAGCAGTTTGAAGCCAAGAGAGGCCATGACTCCCCCAGGGTCACAGAGCTGGGACAACACAGAGCTGGGGGTAAAATCCACGTCTCTCTGACTGCAAGGACTCATGTTTGGCATCTCACATGCTCAGGATTTGACCCCTAAGCTGTTCTCACAGGAGGTCATTGGAGCCATCCCTATGGCTCCTGGCTGGGGTCAAGGTTCAGGGGTCAGAGTGTGTGGGTGGTGTGGCTGCCAGCAGGAAGCTGTGGGAGGGAGGAAGAGGGCTCTACCAGGCAAGGTTTCAGAGATTCTCTATGAATTCTCAGAGCTCACTGTTCCATCTACATTCCCTCCCTCCTTCAGGGGGACTTGCCCCCACTCCTGAGTTCATGATAGGCTCTCACATTATACTTGAACAGAGTTCTGAAGAGACCCGAGTGGAATCCCACAAATCTCACTCACCGAGGTGCTTATTTTGGGAGTTGAGAGAAGAATGCCATTCAGTCAGGTGAGCTTTGCTGTAATTGGAGGGCAGAAGGTCACTGGGGAAGGAAGATATGACAAATAAGCCACGCTTGGATAAAATGTTCACTTACTAGAATTGGTAGCATCTTCAAGGAACGTAGCCCCAGAGTAGTATCTCTATAAATACTGAAGAAACAATTGACTTGCTGGGGATTCCTGATGCCAAAAATATAATTCATAAGAAGTATTTTAATATCAACAAGTCTGTTATTTAGAAAGTCAAATTGAATTTTCCTAATGGGAAAAAACCAAATAGTTCACATCATTTGACAAAGAGAGGAAGTCTACTTCTAGGAATAGAATCCAAGATAATGATATAAAATGCATACAAAGTTTATGCATTAAGAAAGTCACTTGACAGGGAGAGAGGCAAACCATAAGAGGCTTTTAAATACTGAGAACAAACTGAGGGTTGATGGGGGATGGGGGAGAGGGGAAAGTGGGTGATGGGCACTGAGGAGGGCACTTGTTGGGATGAGTACTGGGTGTTGTGTGGAAGCCAATTTGACAATAAATTATATTTTAAAAAGTTGCTAAACACTACTGTTTATAAGCACTCAAAAAATCATAAATAAATTTCATATCCAACAATAGGGATCTGTCTAAATAAAGTACAGTGAATTCTCATCTGAAGTCATTAAAAATAGTGTAGCAGGGGGGCTCCTGGGTGGCTCAGTCAGTTGAGTGGCCAATTTCAGCTCAGGTCATGATCTCGGGGTTCATGAGTTTGAGCCCCACATGAGGCTCTGTGCTGTCAGCCTGTCAGCCAGCACAGAGCCTGCTTGGGATTCTCTGTTCCCCTCTCTCTGCCCTTCCCCCACTTGTGCTCTCCCCAAAATAAATAAATATATTTTTAAAAAATACTGTGGCAGGGGCACCTGGGAGGCTCACTCAGTTAAGCCTCTGACTCTTGATTTCTGCTCAGGTCATGATCTCAGGAAGGATGAGATCTAGCCCTGCACTGGGGCTCTGCACTGACAGTGCAGAGCCTGTTTGGGATTCTCTCTCTCTTCCTCTCTGCAACTCCCCCCACAATACCCCCTGTCTGCCTCTCCCCTCTGGCTTGCTTGCCTTTGCTCTTTCAAAGAAAAAAAAATAGTGTGGCAGATTGAAAGATGGACAATATCATTAGCTCCTCCCATCAGTCTATTTCTCCACCCCCCCACCCCCTCCACCCCCCCCACCCCCACCCCGGGGCTGGGCTTGGCCACTGGGATTTGCTTTGGCCAATGAGACGTTAACAAACAAATGGAGGCAAAGTTGGAAAGGCTTGTGTATTTCCCTTGCCCTCTCCTGTTACAGGCAGCTCTGCCACCACCAGCAGCCCAACCAGCTGGGATTAGCCTCCTGGAGACTGCGAGAGCAAGTGGAAAGTACCCCAGCTGTCCCAGCGCAGGCTCCAGATACAGGAGTGAGGCCACTCTAGACCATCCAGCCCCGGCCAAGGCAGCACAGACCAGGGGAAACACCCTGTGGGAAACAGCCCGCAGAATAGTGAGAAATAAGAAATGCTGGTTGTTTTAAGCCACTAAATTTTGGGTGGTGTTTATGGTATGGAAAGATGTGTACAGCTAGGAGGACCTTATTGTCCAAACCAGGACATTTTTGACAATGAAGAGAGGGATTCTATTAACGATTATAGCAGGACAAGACATGTAACCCAGGATGGCCTTGGGCACCCTACTTATTTATGGTGGGGCAGTAAAGAGCAAAGGATAGCTACAAAAGTGTGCACAGCATAATCTCAAATCTACACATTATACTAAATGCGTATTATATGCTGGGTTGGGTCCTGGCATAGAAAAAGGACAATGGTAGAAAAAATGGTATAATCTGAAAAAGTCTGGTGTCTAGTTAATGGGAATGCATCAAAGTTATCAATGGAAATTCTCCCAGGACTTTGGAAAACTCTCTCAGGGGCCCCGGGAATCTTATCCAGACTCTCCAGCCCACAAGCCTGCAGAGGTTCTGGGCACGAGCAGAGAAGCAAGGATTCCCACCAGGTCTGGGGCTCTGGGGCTTCAGAAGTAAGGTCTGGAGCTATGGGTTGGGATGGGGTGTGGAATCCCATATGAGGCAGTTCCCTGGGCTTGATTACAAGTCTCCCTGGCTGCCTGACAGGTCAGGAAGGCATAGGTAGGTATCTACACAGTGTGCCTTGTGGGTGCTATCAAGACCTCCTTGTACAAACAAGCCACAAACCCAAACCTTCGCTCAAGACACTCATGGGAATTCTATGATCAAGGCTTTGCAACTTTAAGTTGTACCTTCAAGCCCTGTGTTTGTGTACTACAAACACCTCCAGACACAAATTGTGTGCTGGCTTCACCCCTTTCTATACTCCCACTGTGAAGGAGCTGCTGGGTCCTGTATATGCTTGCTCTTGCCTCTGATTTCATAGAGTAGCCCCCAACTTCCTCAGGTCAGGTTGAGTCACATACCAGCTCCACGCTCTGCCTGCAGACATTGCCATTCTAGTGTTTGCCAGTGGTGGCCAGAAGCACCAGGGAATACATTTTTCTCTGTGTCTTTGGCCCTGTCTCTCCCTTCTACTCAGGCAGGTAGCCAGCCCGCACCATGTTCACAGTCTATGTCAGAGATGTGATGGCACAGAAAAGACAGCAGCCTAGAAATCTTTCTGGATTTTGTTCTCGAAGACTAAGCTCTGGGGAGAGCCTAGAGCACTGGTGGGGGAAGCCTGAGCTGGAGTGGGTCGGGAGCCCTGCAGGGGTGTAGCAGAGGGAGGTGGACTGGCAGCTGAGAGCTGAGGACCAGGGCTCTCTCCTCACCCAACAGAAGGGGGCCGGAGTCAGGGGTGGACAGAGAGGATGGCGGGTGCCTGGCAGTGGCAGCCCGGGTCCTGCTTCCTGGTGGAAGACAGTGGGGCAGCTGCCAAGACCCAGGTCCCCGGAGGGAAACACTGCCTAGGCAAGAGGACACACGGGCTCAGAGCAGCCTTCTCAAGATTCCCGCATCCAGCTGTCTGGAAGGGGCAGTAGTGCCCTCAGGCATGTGCATGGATCAAATACAGAGGAACAGACTCCATCACCAGGCCTGCGTTGGATGGGGTTTGACAGTTTCTCCTCAAGGGACAGGACCCGAAGAAAAACTGAGTTTTGCCCAGTTCAGGGACTCAGAGTCAGAAATAAATATGGGGCACCTGGCGGCTCAGCCGGTTAAGTGTCCGACTCTTGGTTTCGGCTCAAGTCACGGTCTCACGGTTTGTGAGTTCAAGCCCTGCATTGGGCTTCGCAATGATGGTGCTAAGCCTGCTTGGGATTCTATCGCTCTCCCTCTCTCTCTGCCCCTCCCCTGCTGGTTCTCTCTGTCTCTCTCTCTCAAATAAATAAATAAATTTAAAAATTTTAAATTAATATAGAGTTATAGGAAATAAGAAAAGTAATTTACTTTATGTTGAGATTTTTATTCACCTTGTTAAGTTTACACCTGCATGAAAATGTGTCTGCCCTGGGGGTCACTGTGTGAGGTTCTAACTGTCACTGATACCCTAGGAGAACTTAGGTTCTGTGATGGGGAGACAAGAGGTTGATCCAGGGTTAGCAGGGTTAGGAGTAGGAGGGACTAAGGTTCACAGGGAAAGAAGGAGCATTTCCCAGCACGTGAAGTGTCCCCACTTGCAGAACAACACAGGCTCATCTGCTACTGATTGTGGATGCTATAGGATCCCCAGGTGGTGGGCTTCCAGGGTCTAGAACATTCACTGTGCCCCTCACAAAACAGCTTATTAGGGATCAGAGCTGGGTGGGCCCAGGTCTGAGGGAGCATCCACAGCCTCTAACGGGTTCCCTGCCTGATGGCAGCAGCCTCCTCACTGACCTCCAGGCTCCAGCCTCAGACCCGCCAACTCACCCCCCAAACTGCAGGGCCGTTGGAGACACTCTGCACCCCACCAGCTCTTAGAAAAAAGTCCAACCCCTTAACCTGGCCCCTCCTCCCCCACTAACCCCCTCACCCCCTTTGCCATTGCCTCCTTCCATGTGTTTTGGCATCGTCACACTAAACTTTCCCCAGCAAATGGGTCATGTTCTTTGTCACCACTGGGACTGGAACGCCCCAGAACGAAGGCCCAGCCAGCCAGCGCAGGACCAGAGAACAAGGAGGTAGCAGGGCCTGGAGGATGCCCCAGGAGAAGGGTCAATGCTGAGTACTGTGACTGCCTCCCTCACGGACCCCCAAAGGCACCCCTCCCCAGAGACCTCTTCCATTGTACCAGATGGTGCTGAGATGCTCCAGCCGCTTCTGCTGCATGGCTTTCTGTTTCGTCAGCAAGTTCTCTATCTCCTTCTTCACGGCTGGAGGAACCTGGATCCTCTCACTGGCCATGAACTCACTGGGTGTCCAGGCACATTGGCACCACGGAGAAGAGGGACAGGGTGGGTGGGTGGGAAAGAGGGGATGAGGCCCATGGTTAGAACATTCAGAATCTAAGCACCCTTACACCACTCCCCCACCTCCTCCCCGTTGTAGGCCTCTGGGACAATGATGAAAGGGGGGGATCGAAGAACCAGGGGGCCACCAGCAAGGCTCTGGAGCTAAAAGCATGGGACCAGCGGGCACAGATCCGGATGTGGGTCCTGATTACGGCCTGCCAGCTCTGTGACCTTGGGTAAGTCATTCCCCTCCTCTGAATCTGTTTCCTTTTCTGTAATGGAGCTAATAAGAGTACTTTCCACAGTAGGACCCAGTAAGGTATTGCAAGCAAAGCCCCTAGCACCATGCCTGGCTCATGGGAAATGGCCAGTAGATGCCGGCTCCTGCCATCACTGTGGTTGATTATTGACATTTGTAACAACCTCCAGGCCCAGACCCAGACTGGTCACTTTCCATAGAGCATCTTGTTGATCATCACTGAAACCCTATCACTGGCCCATCATTGTGCCTGCTTTGCATAAGGAGAGAAAGGCTCCGAAATGTTCAAGTGCTTGATCAAGGTCACAGGGAAAGTACAGGTGGAGCCAGGTCTCAGTACACTTTTCTTTTATCCCTGGTGTCAGACTCTTGTGTTCTCCACCTGGAAATCCAAGTACACAGATGGGCCTCCCATCCCCAAACCCACAGCACAGACAGACAGACATTCTTCAGCATCCTCAGACGTCTTGACCCAACAAGCAAAAGAAAACCTTGCTTGTTGGCTAAAAGCTGCAGGATCCTTGTGTGGGTATTAACAGAAGTGCCACCTGGCAGAGGAAGGCAGAGGAAGTAGGGAGATGAGCCCTCTCTTCACTCCTGCTCCCGTGGGGACCAAAGCCTGAGAGACCGCCATTCTTCTTGGCCCAGTAACATAGGGTTCTGAGTAACAGTAGAGCGGAAATTGGGCAGATAATCAGATGGGTGTTTTCAAACACTTTGTACTGTGATAATTTAGAAAATGCTTATGTGATGACATTTTTGAAGAAAATAAGACAGAAAGTGGGTCTAAAAAAGCCTGGGAGGAAATACACCAAAATATCAGCTGTGCTTCTCACTGTGGTGAGAAATTAGTGGTGATTTTTAATTTCTTTTTTATACTTTATTTTAACTTTTAATAAAGAAAAGAGCACACATTTTTACCGCTGGAAGAACAGGAGCATTTTGGGGTAAGGACAAAAAGGGAGGGTGAGGACCACTGGCTTGTCGGGCCGACCTCCCAGGTGGGCTGGGGGAAGAGCTGTGGGCAGTGTGGGCAGCCACAGACCTGAAACTCCGCACCAGGGCCTGCTTCTTGAGAGCCTTCCAGGCGTCCACTAGGCTCTGCCAGCGGCGACGGCCCTTGAGCTCCTCCTGCAGCATGGCCTCCATCAGGTTGACGGACAGCTGGGCGATGGCCCTCCGGTTGCCCAGGAGGGCCTGGTTTATGACCTGTGTGGTACAGGCCGGCAGGCTCTACATGGGGTGGGGGCTCTCTGAGATCAGAACAAGGCTCAGTTGGAGAGGGACAGGGGGAGGCTGTAGAGGGGCCAGGTGAGGTGCAGGCAGAGGGCCTGGGGCCCAGTGGGGCTGGGTAGGGCAGTGGTAGCATCTGAGGGGCACTGAGGGGTCACTGGGCACTCACGGAAGTTGCCTGGGGCTGAACAGCTGTGGACTGTGACAGAGGTCTTTCCTGAAGACTCACCTATGAACCTTGACTTAAGTATGTGCCTGTAGCCCGGCACCAAGACCATATCAAATTGTTTGTTAAAAAAGCTGATTGTAGCTCACTGGAGATAAGTTACTCCAGTGGCTCTTAGTGTTTGACTGTTGCATTTTCTTTTCTTTAAAGGAATTTGTTCCAAAAGCAGAGTGCTCATGTCATCAGGCACTGGTCAGTCACATATTGTTGTAATGATATGAATACTCAATTACCAAATGAGACCAGTGCTAGAACATCCTTCTGCAGTCCTTCCAGTGATCCTCACGCGGGCATCCTTGGCATGGCAGTGGGGACAATTCTTCATGGTGTGGTATGTTCTGCTTTTAGTAGCCTGCCTCTGCAATGAGAGCAGGCTCTCCCATGTCCCCAGGGAGTGGAACAGCCAAATATCTCCAGAATTCCCCCAAAGCTCTCTGGGCATTGCCCTGGAGCAAGACTGAGAACCTGCCAAGCTCAGCGGGTAGAAATTCCAGGAACAATTTTCACTGGAACCTGAGGTTTATTGCTGGCTCTCCTTCCTAGCTGGTGGGGTGGAGGTGGGGGTGGGGACTGGCAGGTATTTCCTAAACCTCCGATTCTGCAGCCATAAGGTAAAGAGACTGCTCCTGGCAGCATAGGGATTTTGTGAAATTAAGTGAGATAAATGCACATAGAGTAAGTAGCAGGTGCCTGTTGTTGTAAATGAGTAAAATAAGCATATGGACGTCAGACAATGAAAAAGCCCCGGATACTGCTCTGACCCCCCTCCCCCCGCCCCAAGGGATCAAATGGATAAAAGTTGGAAACTCTTGCTTCTTTCAAATGACAGCAGCCATTGCTGAGCCCTCTTTTATCACTTCCTCCCCCCAACAGGTATCGTTTTATGGGCAGGGAGTTCCAAGCTCAGGAGCACAGTTAGTTTGGGAGCTTGTGTGTCTGGGTGGTGGAGAGGGAGGTCTGTGCTTCATCCAGGACTCCCGGGTGCAGACCCGAACCACAGCCCATCTGTGATTCTGAGTGCTGGGTTCCTTTCACCCTGTGTACTGCTGGGAGCACCCCGCAAGCCTGGCCTTATGCACAGGCCCTAGAAGCCCATGCAAGAAATGCGCTTCTGAGTAGCCAAAGGAAGCAACAACATGGATGGACCTAGAGGGTATAATGCTAAGTGAAATAAGTCAGACAAAGAAAGACAAATATTGTATGATTTCACTCATCTGTTGAATTTAAGAGACAAACAAACAAAGAAAAAAAAAAAGAGACAAACAAAAAACCAGACTCTTGACTGCAGAGAACTGATGGTTGCCGGAGGGGAAAGGGTGGGGGAATGGGTGAAACAGGTGAAGGGGATTAAGGATACACTTGTCATGAGGAGCACTGAGTAATGTATAGAACTACTGAGTAACTGTACTGTGCACCTGAAACTAACGCTGTATGTTAACCACACTTGAAGAAAATACATACATACAAACATAAGCATCTTTTCACATGACAGAGGAGTCAGGCTTAACTCTGACTTCGGAAGCATTATGAACAACCATGAATTTGCTGTTTTCTACACCCAAAGAAAGCAGCTGGGCGAGGGTGGGGTGTGGACAGTCAAGCAGTGGGGACAGAGGTGGGAGGCAGGCATGGCTCGGCACTAGACAGGGACAGCCAGCAGGAAGGCAGACAAGCACCACTAGGAAAACAAACAGAGCAGGCTGGGGTCACCTACGAGGGCACCAACCACTCTGAGACCAGGATGGCTCCACCGTCTAGCACCTACTGCGCTGCACACAGTGGCTGATACACGGCCCGGTAGACGCTCATAAAACCATCGGTGCTGAAGCCAGTGCTGCTGTGTTAGGTAATTGGGATTAAGACAGCAGGAAAGGAGGACACGAACTTTAGAAAGACTTCTGTGGAAAATACTTAACAAAAACTTTGGTTCTGAACCTAAGTGACTAACCCGAGTTACTTGGAAATGTGACACGTGAGAAGCCCATCGGTGCTGAGACTCCAGGCTCGGGGGCACTCTCAGGCCTCGCCCCTTCTGTGGGCTGATCCCCTGCACGTGAACATCACTCACCATGGCTTCCTTACTTATCAGGCTGTACACGTTGGGTTGCATGAGACAGGAAGTTTTCTCTATGATTTCCACATATTTCTTCAACACGCTTTTGAGCTAGAAACAAGGTGCCATTATTAGTGACTTTCTTTTCCTGGAGACCTGAAAGCAAACGGGCGATGCCTCACAAATCCCACAGGTGAAAATCACCAAGAGCCCATTCGCAGGCCAACTCACTTTATCTGCCCGGGAGAACTCAGTCGAGGTCAGAGCCTCATCCAGCTCCTTAATCCCCTGCTTCTGGAACTGGAACCTCTCAGCTACCTGATCCCACAGCTCCATCAGGGTCTATGCCAAGAAGCTGGGGTCAGGCTGGAAAGACAGACGGCAGCGAGGGAAGGAGTGGGACCCGGTGGGGCAGGCCCAGCCACAAGGGAAACTGTACTTGGATGGTGTAGTCTTTGAGGTTGATGTCGCTTTCCACCTTTTTGAAGAGTTGGTCGATGTCCTCATCAGAATCGGCCAGCTTTTTTAAAAGAAGTGCTCCTGCCTCTAAGATGAGAGGTTCCATTTCCTACAACAGGCCAGTAGGGCAATGGCTGTGGTCTCGACACCACTGGGTCAGGGGGAGCCCATCCCTTCCCCCCATTCCCCATCCTGTGGTGCCAAAGTGCTAGCTGTGGTCCTCCCTCAAAAATAATAATTACTTAGACCTAAGGAGCTAGGATTTACTATTGGTTCACAGCCAGAGCACGAGGGCAGGCACCATTTATCTGGGGTACATGCCGTGTGCTGGGCGCTCCGCTCTAGACTAAGCCCTTGTCCTCACTTGGTCTTCACCACAGCCTGTGAAGTAGGTACCGACATCAGGTGTGGCCCATGGTTGGGGCTCAACAAACATTCATTAAAGAAGTGGCAGTGAAAGGATTCCAAGTTTACTTCAGATGAGGAAACTGAAGCTCAGTTATGTTGTATGACCAAAGCCACAGAGTCATGGACAAAAGTAGGGCTCATGTACAGTTGGGGCAGATGAGTAAAGCAACGACTGGCTGGGGGAGCTTCTTGGTGCTTTGAGTACAGAGCCAGCTGCATGAATCCAAGGGAATGACAGGAGTCAGAAAAGACTCGGGGAGACAGTGGTGAGTGCAGTCCAGGGCTCAGAGAGGCAGAGAAGGGCCTCATTTAGGGAACAGTCTGGGGACCAGTGTGGTTAGAGATGGAACGTCTCTGGAGAGGAACAGAGAGCCACGTGAAGGTGGTACCAAAGGGCCAGGTAGCATGGGGGGTGGGAAGCCAGAGGGCCAGGCCCTTTGGCCCCTCATTAGTAGGACTGAGCAGGGAGATCACAGGCTGGGCTTTGGCATCAGCCCTGGAGTCCAGTTCCCACCTGGCCCCTTATGTGCCAAATTAGGCGCGACTTTGTGAGCCTCACCTGTAGAGTGGGAGTAAAACTGGTACCCGACTTAGACAGCTGTGCACATAACGAGCACTCACAACGAGCCACTCAAACGCAGCTGGCTACTCTGATTTCTTTTGCACCCCTGGTGAGCCACTCAGGGCCTCTGAGCTGGGCGGGAAGGGAGGGTGGTGCAGTGACAAGCCTGCCCTGAGAATGGCCCAGGAACAGAAGGGAGAGAGAGGGAAGACTCTTACCATCCCAATCTGAGCAATCTCCCCCTTAAAACTCCCCAGAGCACTCTCGTAGCCCTGCCTCTTGGAGTCTCTTCCACCCAGGGTGGTTGTGCTGATCCTCTCGGGAACTAGGAGAGAACAACGGAGGTAAAGAGGCCGCCCTCAGAGCTCCAAAGCAAGGGGAGGGCACCCAGGGAAAGGCAACAAGGCAGAAAGTGACTTGGCTCAGGAGATGGACCCCAAAACTAGGCCACGGTGTCAGAGGCTTAAGGAAAAAGAGAAAAGACAAAGGTGATCTGTAAGTGCTATGAGGAATGAAGTGTCATATACACAGTTATGTGCCAGAAAGTTTCCAAATGGTAGGTACAGAATGGGACCATTTACATTTTTTTAAAAAAGTTAATAGAAGCAAATACATATACAAATAAGAATAACCAACACTTATATAGCACTTACCACGCACCGGGCATCGTTCTAACTCGATTACCACTCCCAAAGAGGCCAAGAAGCAGGCTCTATTTTATCAGCCCCATTTTACAAGTGAGGACACTCAGGCATGGGGGTTAGATAACAAACACAGTCAGTGGCTGAGCAGGGGTATGGACATGAGCCATCTGCTCCAGAATCTGCATTCCCACCCTGTTCTCTGCTGTACCCCGAATCTGTGTGGGGACCAGCACACCATGTGATTTCACAGTGGGGAACATTCTCGGGAGGAGAAGCAGTGCTGTTGTGAGGGGAGAGTTTTTACTTTCTGCTTATCTCCTTCCTTTGTTTTTCCACAGTGAGCCTGGTGGGCTCAGTGGTAGGTAGCACATGTGACTCCCAATCTCAGGGTTAGAAGTTCAAACCCCATACTGGGTGCAGAGATTACTTACAGTGAGTGTGTACTATTTTATTTTAATCATAAAGGAAAAGAACTTTGCTCCATAGTATGAAGGAAGACAATGAAGACCGAAATCTTCTTGTGAAATTGCAATAAAGCAAGCATTTTCCTTTACCAACTGACTTTTATCAGTAAATGCCGACCTCGCAGAGCCCCCTCCCTCCCCTCTCCTGCACTGAAGAGAAGGCCCAGGGGAGTAGGCTCAAGGGAGGAGCCAAGGGGAGAAAACCAGGCCTTCCCTCATAGCTGAACAGAGACTCACCGATGGTGTCCATGAGGCCCCGGACCTCTCTGGCTGCAATGATGCTCTCGCTTTCTTCAGCTTTTTTCTTCTTGATTATTTCCTTTTCCCTGGGGCGCAAGCAGAGGAAACAATAACTCCTCAGCCCCCTCTCTTACCCCAGAGCAGCTCTGGCACAGAAGGGAGTCTTCAGAGAGACCTCGGATATTGGCGAGAACCCAGGCCCACCCCATTCCAGACAGCCCCGAGGCTGTGCCAGACTCCCCACAGACACTGCCTGGGCATCTGCTGCCAGTAGGCACCATGGTCCCTAGACAAGAAATCAGGGTCTACTTCTGCTCTCGCTGCAAACCAAGAGCCATTTCCACATGGGGAAACTGAGGACCAGAAGGGGCATGATCAGCCTGGGAAAGCCAGGCCAGTGCTGAGCATTCAGGATTCGCTCCTTTGGCAACCCACCATCCTGTGAGGCAGTTACAATAACCCCCTTGTCAGGGGTGGGGGAAGGGCGCTTAGAGAAGTCACTATACAAAGCAGAGCTTAGACTCCCCAACCCACATGTGTCATGCCAAGGTCCATGGTCCTTAGGGTTTAGGTGTGGGAGGAGAAAGCTGAGACCCCAGAACAAGCTATCTCAGCAGGGAGGACCAGGGTGGGTGAGCACTGACCTTAGCTTTGGAATAAAAATCCCTGAATGCACAGTCCTCAGGACAAGTACCGCAGAAATGGAACAGGTCTCAATGACACCTACCATTCCTCAGGGCCTCCAATGTGCAGCGCTTTCTAGTCATTTCTCATCCAATCCTCACTGCAGACCTACCAGCAAGGATTGCAGGGCTTATACTGCCCATCCAGAGGTGGGTCTTTCAATCTCGTCAATCAGGTGCCTGTGGACTAGGTGGCCCCTTGGGAACCTGGGTGCCTTGACTACAGGAAATGCTAATGGCTCTGGTTTCTTGGCCACTTGACCAAGGACTGGGTTTACACTGGTGCTGGTCTATCCCTATCTTGGGCTCCTCTCCACTCACCCAGAGGCCCTGCTCTGGGTGAATGGACACACAGGTTCACTGGCTTTGGCTGGCTGAATTTTCAAGAAGGGGACAAGGGACTTCAGAGAGATGCCAATGCTGAGTTAGTGACCCCAGTCATTTTGAGGTTGGCAGAGCCTGGCAGGTTACAAACACATCTTTCTTCCTGCCACAGGCCACAGGGAGTTGTCCTCTGGATCTACGTCCAGTGCAGAGCTGGCTTTGTCCGTCCGTCCCAGGAAGCTAGCACAGCACGAAGCCAGCACCCTCTATGGAAAGTGCCTTTCCTAAAACACTGTCCTGTGGATGCGAAGAGCTCCTGACTGTTGCTATATCTGGTTATGGAGATAACTGGTGACCTTAGGCTAGACCCTGGAGGAGAAGGGACCCTTAGGAGGGATAGATAACTTGCAAATCAACTGAGAGGGGGCTTAGACCCTTGTAGGAGCCAAAGTCACAGCCAGGGGCAGCATCAATAGGCCCCAGACGTCTGTGCCTCTCAATCCCCGCACTGGGCATCAAGCACATGGGCTAGAGAACACTGACCTCCAGACTGGGCTTGGGTGGCCAGTGGGTTTGCCCATCTGTAGATAGTTACGGGTGTTGAGGGTCAGAAGCCTCAGGGGAGATTTCCCTGGGAAGAGTCAAAGGTCAGGTTAGGGCACAGAGCTTTGCCCAGCATTGGGTCTTCTCTGTCCCAAACAGGTGAAAGAGAAACAAAGGCAGGTAGAGAAAGACTGACTTCCCCTTCAGAGTCCTGGAGGGGACTGCAGCTTGCGCAAAGTTTGAAGAGCAAAGGGAAGATCAGCTCCAGGCTCCCCGAGCGTCCTGGTGGGGAAGATACAGCCCCTCTTTTTCCTTTTCTTTACTTTTGCCCTGCTCGAGGAGTCTGAGCTCAGGGAGTTAAAATGGCGTGCTCAGGAATCTCAAATTCAACTTCTTTTTTTTTTTTTAATTTGTAAACATTTTTTCATTTTTGAGAGAGAGATAGAGTATGAGCAGGGGAGGGGCAGACAGAGAGAGAGACACAGAATCCAAAGCAGGCTCCAGGCTCTGAGCTGTCAGCACAGAGCCTGATGCGGGCCTCGAACCACGAGTGGTGAGATCATGACCTGAGCCGAAGTCGGACGCTTAACCGACTGAGCCACCCAGGTGCCCCTCTCAAATTCAACTTCTAAACGTAGAAGTTCAGAAGGAACTCCTGATCGCCCGCCCCTATTCCATATGTGCCCGTCTCAGGAAATGGCGCCTCCACTGCCCACCCAAGTGCTCAGGCTACAGACCTAGGACTCTCGGGAGCCCTCTCTTTCCATCCAGTCCACCACCTAGTCCAATGGGTTCTGTCTCTAAAATACACCGGAAATACCCTACTGTCCCTCTCGTAGCTGCACCAGGCTTACAGGGACGGCAGCAGCCTCCTCCCTGGCCTTCCTGCCTCTTTTTGCCACTCCCTACATTCTGCACACAACAGCCAAAAGGCCTTAAAAAGGCAAATCAGTTGCTCACTTCAGTAGTCCAAAATCCTGACTGTGGTCTGCAAGCCTCTCCTAGCCTCATCTGCCACCCAACTAACTTCTTCAGCCTTCCAGAGTGGACCAAACCCTTCCTGCCTTAGAGCTTTGCCTCATGCCTCTTTTCCCTCATCCTCTGGTCTCAGCTTAAGCCCCTCCTCAGGAGCTTTCCTGACTCCTGTGCTACCACTCGTCCTCTGGGTCAGAGCCTTCCCACCTTTAGGGGGACTTGCTTATTTATTTATGATCAAGGCCTCAAGTAGGAAAGTGGGATCCCCATACCCAGTACCTGGTCCCAGGCACTCAATCAATAATTACTGAGAGGGGAGGAAGAGGAAGGGAGGGAGAAGCAGAAGCTCTGGTAAAGTAGGTGCTATTACTTCTCTATTTCAGAGGAGATACCTGAGACTTCATTCCTAATTGGCACTCATCTTGTGTGAGGGCTTTCTGAGTTTCTGAAGACTCTGACACACCCCTGGATGTGGAGCTGTGGCATGGACGCAGGACCCACCTGTAGAGAACAGGATTTTCTGTGACCCAGTCATTGGGTAGGCTGTGCGCCCACTTCTGCTGCCGAGAAGACAACATCTCCCCTTCAGGAATATCCACCTTCTTCATCAAGGGCTTCCTGCCATTCTTTGGGGTCATGGAATGCTCCACAGCACGCTTCCTGGTGGCCACCAGAGAGCGGACCAGCTGCACCTGAATGCACAAAAGGTCTGGGTGGGGGATCCGAGCTGCAGATTCTTCACCACCCAGGGCTGACTGCACAGTCTTAGAAGATCACGTGAGACTTTGCCAGTAGGAAGCCACTTTGCAGGGAGGCCTTCGCCCTAGGGTACATCCCATGCAGGTGCCCCCCAGAAGACATTCAGCCATCTAGAAGGGTACCTCTTAAGAAATTTAGTGAGGGCCAAGATGCTTACTTCAGCATCTTTTATAATCATGAGGAATTAGAAAATGGGGCTGTCCAATAGCAAGTGGTCGAGTAAACTTCTTATGTCCCTTCAGAGGAATGCTAGGCATTTATTAAGAATGAGACTTGCAAGGGACCAGTTATGACACAGGGAAATGCTTGTGATATGATATACCATAAAACATATCAATTAAAAGCACAAATTAAAAATTATAACCCAAACTATATAGTATGATCTCAAAATTCTAAATTTTTAAAAAATGTTTATTTATTTATTTATTTTGAGACAGAGAGAGACACAGCATGAGCAGGGGTGGGGCAGAGAGAGAAGGAGACACAATCTGAAGCAGGCTCCAGGCTCTGAGCTGTCAGCACAGAGCCCGAGGCTGGGCTCAAACCCACAAACTGTGAGATCATGACCTGAGCTGAAGTCGGACGCTTAACCGACTGAGCCACCCAGGCGCCTCTCAAAATTTTAAACTCATAGAAACATGACCAGGAGAAAGTGTGCCAAATGTTAGGAAAGGTGTGCTGCCTCCAGGCCGCAGGATCAAGTGAGTAATTTGTTTCTTTGGCCTCCTACAGAGAGCATTATCTAGGGCTCAGAGTAGGAATGAAAATGCCTTTTAAATAAGCGGTACAGAATATCAAAGGAAGGGTTCGAGTTTGTATGTTTCTTTTAAGATACTGTTCTTGTCTGTGCAGTTTTTTATAGACAAGTTTTTTTATAGACAAGGCAATTCCAGCAACCTATATGGTTGTTGAGAGACTGTTACTTTAATACATTATGAGAAGTCCTGGATTAACAACGGGGCAGCCTCTAAACATCTTGCCGTTCCATGAATGCCCCTTGACATGTTAAAGGTCTGTGCAATACTGTTAACAGGGAAGAAGCAAGTTTCAAAACACTGGTGTAGAATCAAACTCAGGTTTTAAATAGAAAAATTAGAAATGCTTTTGTGCATAGGAAAAGGTCCCAAGACACCCACTGGTTAATTTTGGCTATTTCTGAATAATTTAACTTTTAATTTAATTTAACTAAAATTTTAATGTAATTTTTTTAATTTCAAGAATAGACATTCTAATTTTGTATTCCTACATTTTAAGAACCATTAAGAATTATTTTTAAAATCAAGACAATTTCAAAGCCCTTATTTCATTGGGTTCCCAGGCAAAGAAGCTTTGAGACGGAGGGAAGGTTGGGGAGCAGAGGGAAAGGGGCACAGAGGGAAAGGGACACACCTACCTCAGCCTCGAAGATCTGCTGGTAGACTTTTCCGCTGGGAACCTGAGTCACCTTCCCCACTGAGGACATCTTGGCTGCTGGCTGAACGGGTTGCCCGTGTTGGGAATTCATTGTCCGGGAATCACGTCTGGGGTTTGGAAATGGAAGCCCCAACCTCCAGGACAAATCCTCTGCCTAGGAGATTGCCGCCCCGCCCCGCCCCCCACCGCCCCCAGGCAACCAGGCTAGGGGAGGACCCACCCCACAGCTCCGAGGGACAGCCAGGGGCCCCTCTCAGGCCTCAGGGTTTTCATTTTAAGTAAAAAAGAAGAGAGTGGCAAAGAAGCAAAAAGAAAACAAACCTCAGGCAAGAACCGAACTCCCGGAGAAGGCTGGCTCTTCCAGCCACGCAGTGTGCAAATGGAGAGGACTTTGGTGGGGAAGAATAAGAAATCGTTATTGTTTTGTGTTTCACTCTCCCAAGCTCTCCTGAGAAAAGTGCTCAAGGTGTCATCTTGGATTTCAACCTGGCCTTGACCCCCTAAACTGGAGCTGAACAAGGTTGAAGGATCCCTGACTCCCTCCTTCCCCCATTCCCCGCCAAGAGTGGACAAAGAGAGGTGGAAGTGGAGGGAAGGAACAGCCTGACTTTGGCCGTGCTAATTAGGCACCTACTGTATGCTGAGAAGACCCAGCAGGCTCCTCTCACGCCACCAGCCCGCCAGCCTACCGAGGAGCGCGGTGCAGTCCCCGGCCATCCCCTCTAAACCCGGCCAATGGAGGGAGGCCCTGCGCCCCAGGGCCTGCCGCCCCACCTGCAGAAGGTACCACTCGCGAGGGCCAGTCCAGCCTCAACTGCAACTGGACGCACTCGGTCTCCAAGGCAACGCAGAGCCCCGCCCCCAGCTGGCCCCGCCCTCACTTCCGTTCCGAGGAGGGAGGGGATTGTCCATGGCCAAGGGAGCGCCCCACTGGGAGTGGTGAAACTGTTAGGAACTATTCCCTCCAAGCCTGTTTCTCCTCACAGCAAGGGGGCGCCCCGGGGCCGTCAGGAGCGTCCAGAGAAGCACACCGAATTTCTGAAAACTGTAGGACAGGAGATGTAACTCCGAGCCCTGGTAGTCAAGAAAATGCACCCTATCTTCTTTACTTGATTAAAACCAACCTCTGCTGGCACGTATCAGCACAGTGCTTGGCTGTAGGATGCAGAAAGCATCTCTAAAAAAGGCCATCTCTTTCTCAGATTACGAGATTGAAGGGCTCAGAATTCAGGCGTCAGGCTTGTATGGAATTACAACGAAGAGACTAATTTCTAGGACTTTTGAGTTCCATTCATCCTCCCACCACTGCCACATAACCCTCCTAAAATATGGCTCTGACCTACCCTTTCCCCTGCTCACAAGTCCCTCAGCAACTCTGCAGCCCCTGCCAAATTCAACTCAGTCTTAGATGACCACAGAGGCCTCCCCAACATCTGGTTCCCACCTTGACTCTCCCTGCTTCAGCAAACTCTCCACTCTTCCTGCATATGCCCCCTCCCCCCTGCCCTTTCTCACCTAGCTCTTCTTCTGGGATCCTTCTCTCTCCACAATCCCCGACCCAGCCAGCCTTCCACTGTCAGTGACAATTATCCCATCCATTCACTTTCCTCACCCCCTATAACCTCTCCTCTCTCTGGATGTTGATTGCAGTCAATACAGGAGTTCAGAACATCCAGAGTAGGTGTTTCCTGAAGGGTAGGTATGCCTTATTAATTTTGATTTAGCTGCAGTTGCCCTTAGCATGGTGTCTTGTACATGATTCAGACACAATGAATGCTCCCTGGGTAAACGCATGAATACCTGGAATGTCCTGGTCTGACACTCCTAGTGTTTGTCTCTTTCCCACACACCTAGCCAGCATCCTGCGTGGCCAGACATGAAAATACTTGTGGTTGACAGTGAACCTGGCTTGAGGTTTCCTATGTTTTGTGAAGTACTCAACTCCCCTAGAAAAATCCCTCTCCTTGGCAGGGATCTCTGTTCCAATTGCTAGTAAACACTCCCTATGACAACTTCCTAGAACAAGTGGTCATTCCATCCAGACTAGCTTCAGAAATTAATTAACAGTGAGTAGAAAACACTTTTATTCTCCTTCTTTGGTCCTGAGTTTTATTACCAACGTGAAATATTGTAAAAAAAAAAAAAATTGGACTAATTTTAACTGGAAAAAGAGAAAGTGTAGGTAACCAAGGGAAGGAGTTAAAAACATGAGAAACATGCAGGAATTATTTGCAGTCACCTGTACCTCTGTTCGTGCCATGCTGGCTTGACCATATACATCAGAAACAGTGTCTTCCCTGTCCAGATGTTTTCTGGATTCTAGTTTCTGGCACATCTATAATTTAGGGGTTCTTTTTTTTTTTTAGATTTATGGATATAAATATGTGGGCATGGATATATCACATATAGTGTTTTGTTCTGAGTAAGCAACACACTTACCGTACAAAATGGAAAATAATCCCATGGAGAACATAAAAATAAGCCATGGTGTCACCACTGAGAATTTGCTTCCCTTAACTCCCGGGTCTGGGCCTTTATGTTTGAGTTTGGGTCAAATATGGGAATTTATGTTTGGCTTTTGGATGGCATTTGCATTGCCCTCCCAATTTGGCAATGTGATAGCTGGAATACTAACCAGCTAGAGATCATCTCGTTAGTCCTTCTCTCTCATTAGAGGTGGGCAGGAGGCGAGAGACAGGGAATGGTCCTTAGTGGAGTCCTCAGTGAAGCCAAGCCTTTAGACTCTTTTTCTGCACCTCACCATCATGTCTTCCCCCTCAGTCTTCATCTTGAAAATGTCTCTTGACTAGAGCCTCATCCTTTTTCCTTCCTCTTCCACTGGCCATCATCCATCTTCTCCACAGTCCATAGGATGAAGACCAATAAGGACCAACAAGAGCTAATATTTATTGAGAAGATTTAATCCCCTCAATAACTATGCTCAGGGTAGCATAATAAGCCTATTTTACACATGAAGGAACTGACGCTCAGAGTTAGTAACTTGGCCAAGATCGCCAAGATAGGAAGGGGTTAGATCCAGGATATGAATCGAGATCATGTAATTCCAAAATCTTGAAACAAATGCTATGCCATCTGGCCTTGTGACTAAACAGAAAAAAAATTCTGGATCCAACTGATTGGATTTGCGTGTTGAAGCATGGCATATGGAAATAATATGTACGTATGTATGTATGTATGTAAATAGTAAGTGTATACAGCTGGCATACCTGGTAACCAGTACCCCCAAGAAATAGAACATTACCAACTCTCCAAGAGCCTCCCTCATGTACTCATCCCAAATCACTGCCCTCTTTATCCCAAGGATAACAAATAATCTAACTTCTGAATTAGTTTTGCTCATTTTTTAACTTTATCTAAATGGAATCATACAGAATGTACTCCTTTATGTCAGACTTTTTTCATTATGTTTGTAAAGTTCCAAACAATTTTGAATGTGGCTGTGAGTTCATTTTTATTTCTGTATAGCACCCCATTATTTTAAAATGCCCCATTTTATTTATCCTTTCTATTATTGATGCATGCCTGGGTTGTTTTCAGCTTAGAAAATTACCAAATAATGCTGCTCTGACCATTCTTTTGCATGGTGAACATATGTAGGTATTTCTATTGGGTATTTACCTAAGAGTGGAATTCTAGGGTCATATACAGTATGCGTAAGTCCATTTTTTTTATTAAATTTAATTATTTTGAGAGAGAGAAAAAGCGCAAGTGGGGGAGGGGCAGAGAGAGAGGAGAAAGTGAGAATCCCAAGCAGGTTCTACACCAGCAGCGCAGAGCCTGATGCAGGGCTTGAAACCACGAAACATGAGATCATGACCTGAGCCGAAGGCAGACATTTAACCAACTGAGCCACCCAGGCACCTGTGTGTAAGTCCCTCTTTAGCAGATACTGTAAAAGAGTTTTTGAAAGTGGTTGTATACATTTACACCATGGCAATGTATGAGAGTTCCAGTTGTTCACATCCTCATCAACATTTGGCATTGTTAGGGGCACCTGGGTGGCTCAGTCAGTTAAGCATCCGACTTCAGCTCAGGTCATGATCTCATGGTTCGTGGGTTCGAGCCTTGCATTGGGCTCTGTGCTAACAACTCAGATCCTGGAGCCTGCTTCAGATTCTGTGTCTTCTTCTCTTTCTGTCCCTCCCCTTAACCTCCCCCCCCCCCCGAAATAAATAAACATTAAAAAAATTGGCATTGTTAGCATTTTTTATTTTAGCCATTCTGGTGTATGTGTAGTGGTGTTTCATTGTGGTTTTAATTTGCATTTTCCTGATGAGTACTGAGGTTGCGTAACCTTTTATATACTTTTTGGCCATTTGGCTATCTTTCTGTGAAATATCTGGTCAAATCTTTTGCCCATTTTTTTCTGTGGCTTGTCTCTTTCTCTTATTAATTGATGTGAGTTAGTTACATATCCTATCTGATGCTTTTTCCCAGATAAATATATGACAAGTTATTCCCATTCTGTTCTTGCCTTCTTACTCTCTGAAAGGTGTCTTTTGACAAAGAGAAGTTCTTAATATTAATAAGGTCCAATTTATTAATTTTTGCCTTTATACTTAGAGTAATTTATGTCCTAAGAAACCTATGCCTACCCTGAGGTCATGAAAATATTCTCCTATATTATCTACTACAAATGTTATTGTTTTAAACTTACACATTTAGGGGCGCCTGGCTGGCTCAGTCGGTTAAGCGTCTGACTTTGACTCAGGTCATGATCTCATGGTTCATGAATTTGGGCCCCACATCTGGCTCTCTGCTGTCAGCTAGGAACCTGAAGCCTGCTTCAGAGTGTGTCTCCCTCTCTCTTTGCCCCTCCCCCGCTCACGCTCGGTCTCTCTCTCTCTCTCTCTCAAAAATAAATAAAAACATTTTAAAAATTAAAAATAAATAAAAAATAAATAAACATGCACATTTAGATTTAAAACCTACCTGGAATTGATTTTGTTTATGACGGAGGGTAGGAGTCAAGATTAATTTTGTTCCCATATGGATAACCAGTGACCCTGGGCCATTTACTGAGAAGACTATCTTCTGTCCATTGTTCCATGTGCCGCTTTTGTCACATACAGAATGTTCATATGTATGGGTCTCAGTTGGACTCTGTCTGTCCTCGCACTATTATAGTGCACTGCCCTGATTACTGTTGCTTTATACTAAGGCTTACCATCTGGTAGTGTAAGCCCTCCCAGTTTGTTCTTCTTTAAGATTGTCTTGACTATTTTTGGTCACTTTTATGTCTATGGAAATTTTGAAATCATATAGTTAATGTCCACCAGACATACTTTATTGTGATTGTATGAATCTATAGATCAGTTTGGAGAGAAGTAACATCTTAACAAAGATAGAAAAACAAGCAAACAAACACACCAGAAACAAAAACACCACTGAACCAACCAAAAAAATCCTAACAAAAAAGAAAGAAAGGATAAACTGGGAATAACTGTCTGTAACTCATATCACAAAGGTGCTCACCTCCCAAATACATAAAGAGTTCCTAGAAATTGATAAGAAAATGAACAGACACACTGGAAAATTTGCCAAAAGACATGAAGCCACTGTTTATAGAAAAAGAAACATAAATAGCCTTCAATATATGAAAATGTGCTCAGGCTCAGTCATAATGTGACAAAATTGTGAAAAGTTTGACAATACATTCTAAAGCTAAAAGGGGAAAAATAGAAAAGGAATTCTTTCCTCTCCAGGCTCTTCACGCCCACCAGGTCCAACACCCTGTGGACCGGACCTGATTGCACTGGGAGCCAGAGGACTCAGAGTGCTCAGAGGTGGCAGGTGTACAAAGGACTCACCTGAGTGGAGCCATGGGGTCCAGGGAGCATGGTGTGCAGGGAGGCGGGGCTAAGGAAGGTGGAGCTTCCCACCTCTGAGCTCATTCCCTTCCCTTCCTGGGAATGCCTGATCCTTAGGAACTTCTCACTGCCTGCCATTTGCGGTCTGAAGATGATGTGGGGAGAAGTTTCCAGGTGGGTAGCCCTCTCTCCATAGGAACAGCGTGGGTGAGGGATCTCCCAAGGGGCTGGCATTGCCCCCTCTTTCAGCCGGGACCTTTTGGGAGGCAGCAAACCTTAGGGACAGGGATTGAGCTGGGGGTGGGGCCTCTAAGGCTCCCTAGAACCTTAGGTCACCAGTTCTGCTTCAGGTCCCTTCAATGTCAGAGAGATTGGGTTGAGCCAAATTGGAGATTTTTGAGTGTTTACTTTATAGCAACAAATTCTATGTCCAGTTGGAACCCAAACTGGTTGAAATAATGCTGCTTGGAAGAACTGAGAATGGAGACCCCAGGTGACCAACCTGAAGGCTCCCCTCCCCACAGTCCCTCCCTGGGCCCGTGGAGCCCTTTTGAGCTCAGAGGATCCCAGTGGAAACCCTCATCCAGACAGTTTTGATCTTCTGGGCTCTCAAATAAAAAGTATTTGTACTCACACCCTTCCCATCATTCCCTCAACCTTTCCTTCCTTCTTTTCCTTCTCCTCCCCTCAGGAAGAGCTCCTGAAAATTTCAAGAGCTTTGTAGCAAAGACAACTCACTGAGCAGGGAGGCTACTTATCAAGGTAGAGTGGAGGCTGGAGGTCTGGAAAGAAGGAAGGGGTGAGTGAGGGAGGGGGACTGGACAGGCTGTGGTTTTATTTCTCAGTTAAAATCTTTGAAAAATTACAGTCTTGTCTACACTAACAGAAAGAACGACCTGTTTGGTCTATGAGCAGGTGAGGAACACTTTGCAGGGCAGATGGCCCCAGTCATAGGATACAGTGGTGGCAGCTGGGCTGTTCCACGAGGGGATGCTGAGCTGGGCAGAATTAGCAGGTGTCTGGCTTCCATGCTGGTCCATCCTGCTGGCACTTAGCTTCTTCCTCCAGGCTGTTGGGGATCGGTGGGGGTTTCTTTCTTCCCTAAATAAGCTCAACCTGTCCTCAGGAAGCCAGACCCCTGCTGTTCCTCCAGTACTCAGTCCATGTCCAAGAGGAGGGCACCCTGCCTGTACCAGGGTGGGCGCTGCAGGGGAATCCCATGGGCCAGATGGACAAATGGCTATCCTTGGGTGCAAATGGCTGGGCCAGGGACAGGTATATGTGACTTCCTACTTTGCCCCTCAAGCATCAGTGCTAATCATTAGTCACTGTCAGGAGACTCTTCTGGGTGCCTAGTTGGCCATGACATATATCCCTGATACCTTATAAGAGTTTGGGGGAACTAACGGAGTCTTAGAGGATCCTTCCTGAATGGAAGGCAAAAGCTTCAAAAAGAGGAATCAAGGTGTTACCACCCTGTGCCCTGATTGCCCCTGACTCTGTCAGTCAGAGATGACACCTCAGCAGTCCCCTTCTGAATTGATGAAGAAAGACTGCTGTGGAGAGGAGTGTCCTGAGGGGTACCTTGGGGAGATGAAGCCTTTGGCCAGGTCTTGAGCCCAGCCTGTGTGGTAGAGACTCCAGTGGACTGGGGCAGGCAGGGGCCACTCAGCCATGCTCCCAAGACCCCTCTCCCTCTTCATCCATGGCTTGGCTGGGGTGGGAGCCTGGACACACACTGAGAGCCCAGAGGACAGGACTTGGTCAGTGGTGGGGCTGGGTTGGGGTAAAGGCAGCTCTAGAGCAGGAACTCTGGCAGGAAATGGGAGCTGCCTCTCTTCTGTAGGCCTCTGAGAAAATCGCTGCCCCTCTTTGGGCCTCAGTCTTCTCATCTGGAAAATGGAGGGTGATGGTCCTGTGGTGCAGGCCTTAGAGGGTGGTGATAAGGTTGAAGAGAGGAAAGGAATGTGTTGGAGGTGTGAGAGGACAATAACGATGATAGTATGATATTGAGTTCTCTGGAGACCCTGTGAGGTAGGTGGAGTTCTCACACTTTGGAGGAAACAGGCTCAGGGAGGCCAGGCAACAGGCCCAAGGCCACATATCCGGCGACTATTGGCACTAGGATTGTTCTAGAATCAGAGCACACTAGAAGACCGAGTAGTATTGGTAGCTACTAACTTAGGTCAGTTGTCCAGGGTGTGAGGTTAGGGGATCTTGGAAGAAATGGAGTTAGGGGACAATGGCCTCACTGACCTTGTCCTTGACCCTGGCAGGAGGCATCTCCAAGTTTGCCACCCTGGAGACGATCCCCCAGACAGCCCAGAAGAGACAGCAGCAGAAGGTGGGTATGCCTGTGGGGAAGGGGCTCCAAGGTCAGAGGAGAGGGGCTCTTCCCTCCCAAACAGAGTTCTCCACACAGAGAGGAGGGGCCTTCCCCCTCCCGCTCTGCCTCCTGTTGCCACGTGCCAGAAATCCCCCATTAGAAGTGACCAGACCCAGGACCACATACCCTGGGATTGCCCAAAGCAGGCCCCGGGGAGGCGATCAGTAGGAATCTGGTGTTCTCGGAGGGTGAGAGGAGGAGAACTGAGGGTGCTCCATGTGGGAACCCTGGGGTGGAGGCTTGAAGGGGAGTTTTCAGAGCAGGGTCCCTGGGGCACCTGAGAGCCAGAGCTCATCCCCACTCCCACCCTGATGGCACAGGGTATGTTCCCCTTCCTTGGCACGTTTCTTACTGACCTGGGGCTGTTGGACACTGCGATGCAGGATTATCTGGAGGTGAGAGAACCCGGGGCCAGGCAGCATCGCCAGGAGCCAGGGGGTTTGGGAGGAGAGAGCCCCCTGCTGAGTCCTGAGGCCACAGCTCCCAGGGAACCACTCCCGCGCTGGAGCGTCCTGCTCCTCTTAGGGATGACTAAGCGGAGGCGCCGCAGAAGCTGCGGTCCCGGTCACTCAGGCCAGGAGAGCAGCAGAGCTGCCCAACTGCTGCGGTAGGTTTCTTCGGAGGGGGACTCAGCCTCTCCTTCAGGAGGTGCCCACAGAGGGGAGAGAGATGGCGGGTTCCTCCAAGTCAGGCAACGCTTTAGTGCAGTCACTTCCTGCCTGAGGCCTCAGTCTCCCTGCCTGTCACAGTCAGAGTGGGTTGGGCTAGAGGGGTCCCTGAGCTTCAGCTCTCTTGTTGCCCCCTTCTCCGGAGCCCAGAGCCTGGCCTAGGTCCCAGTCCTGTTTTCTGTGTATGCCCTGCCCCCTGGAGGGCCTCGGCGGTAGTGCAACGTGAGACGGGGCGGGGAAGGCAGGCTAGCTGTGGCTTTGCGGGCTCTTTCTGATGGCCGATGGTTGCCTGCCTCTAGGAGGAATCAGATCAACTTCCGTAAAAGGAATGAGGTCAGCTGTGGCACTCACTGCAGGGGAAGAGGGGAGGCGGGGATGGGGAGTGGGGGGGGGGGAGGGGCATCAGAGCTCCCCCCACAGGAGGGAGAGTTTAATAACAGACAAGTGTGGGAGACCCATCAAATTGGTGGGCCCATCTCAGAGAATAGGTAGGACCTGGGTGGAATTGGAGGGTTTCCCCTGGGTGCAAAGACCCGGGAACCAGCCTCCTGCCGCTGTCCTCCGCACATTGTCCCCCAAGCACCCTCCTACCCAGGCCCTGTCAGCATCTGTCCTTCCCTCTGGCCCCAGGAATGCAAAGTAATGCAGCTGCTCCACTTGGCTGCAAATCATTATAGCCTTGAGCCTGAGGGGCATTTGAGGTGAGACCAGGCAGGAGTGAGCGAGAGCAGGTACAGACTCTCCCTGGTCTCTCTCTGGTGGCTGGCTGCAGAGAGCCTTTGGCCGTGACTCCTGGCTGACCCCAGACCTTGTTGCATGGGGACTGCTGGGGTGCCTGGACTACAGCTGCTGGGCAGGCTCTGGAAGGGACATCTGAGTGTGGCTCCTGGTAGGCTCACGGGTGCCACTCTGTCCTGTAGCTACAGCTTGTCCTGCCAGGGGAGCTCCTGTCCTATTTGGCCAGCAGAACATTCAAGGCCCAAAAGAACCCACCATCAGTAAGCTCAGGGACAGGTGAGCATCCAGGCTGGGCAGTAGCTGAATCCTGGGGGCTTAAGGTAAAACTTCAGACTAGGTGTGGTCATGGGGAGTGAAATTCCAGTTCCGCTGCTGACGAGCCCTGTGCCTGGGACAATTCAACTTCGGTTTCTGAGACTTAGTTTCCTCGTCTATGAAATGGGTGATGCTGATTGATCACTCACATGGCAGGGACAAATGGGATTATGTTGACTGACTAAGCACACAGCACAGTGCTTAGAGCACAGTGCAGTGAGGGCAGGGTGGGGAGGGTGGGCCATGACCCTGGGGGACGTCCCCCAAGGTGATTCCTCTCTTCCAGCCAGCCACCAAGCCCCCAACGGAGCCCAGTACCAGCAGCAGATCACACCCCAGAGACCAGTTCCAGTGAGACCTCTTCCTCAGCACCTGGGACCCTCGGAGTGCACTAGGTCAGCTATCCCATCGGAGGTGAAGAACATTGTGAGCCCTTTCTGAGGCTCCCCTGAGGGCCAGAATAAGAGGAGATGACCCTGCTTCATCTCCCTCTTTGCTCTTCTCCAAGGCCTATTTACCTGTTATGGAGGGGTGTATCTATTTGCAGCAAATGCTGGATTTGAATATTATTATCTTAAAATCCTCTTTATTTATTTTTTTTTTACAGCCTGAGAATTAAGGTTTAGGTCTTTCACTTCCCGTGCTAATTTAAATGAGATACTGACTTTCACATTCCTCCATGAACTAAGAAATCCTGCAGGGTCACTTGCTTATTGTATGTGGGAGAAGGGAGGTGAGCCAGGCCCCTTCCCTCACTGCTGAAGGAGGCCTCCAAGTCCCCCCTTCAGCAGAGGATGTGTCATTTCAGTATCACTAACCTGGATCAGAAGCAGAGACAGCCCCTCAGAACTCCTGGGGTCCAGACGTTGAAAGTACTTCCACAGGCAATACCCGTAGAAGTTTGGGTATCTAGAAATAACGCTTGCCAGGCCCCTTGCTGTCCCAGGACAGTGGCTGCCTTCCTACAGCTTTGAAGGAAGAGGAAACATTCTCTGCTTCTCTCGTTGACGTTTCTTTTGGCCACATATTGGGAACTTGTTGTTTTCTAGTTCCATCTCTGGAATTACATCAGCACCAGGAAGAGGAATAATGTAAAGAAATCAAACATTTCATGTGGAAAGGACAAGACCGGAGAAAGAGAATTTGCCAATGGACGAAGACGTCCCAGGACTTTCCATCCCCAGTTCCCCTCTAGGGGCTCCGTGTTTCCTCTCTACCTACATTAGAATCCTCCCGGGATCCTTGTCCATGACCTCTACATTCTTCCTACTTGCTTCCTGTCCAGGGGCAAGATTTGTGAGGCACCTTTCAAGGCTATAGCTGGGCCTCATTCCATCAACATTTATGCTACCTATAAAGTAGGATTTCCAGCATTCCTGCACCTCTTTATACAATTCTTTTAAAGACAGACATTCCCTAGAGGCTCCAGCCTGTCAGGTGAATCGTGGCCACTCCTCTCTGGTGGGGACCTGATGGATCACGGATGACTTCTGACTTTCTAGGCTTAGGGTCCATATACTTGGCCATGGGAAGATCCCCACACTCTCCCTTGCTGGCCAAGATGCCTTTGAGGCCAAGTCTACTAGTAGGTCTAGAAGCAAATAGGGCTGGTAAGTGTAGATCCTGGGGAAAATCAGCAGTACTTTGCAAGGCAACTACCTCAGGGGAGACCAGCACAGGCTCCTTTCTTCATGTAGCTGAGAGCATAGTGAGGTGAACAGACATTAATCACATCATCACAAAGTGAAACACTGAAAATAACAGTAACTGATATTTATTCAGTTTAGGATGTATCAGGTACTAAGTTAGGAGTGTTTGTATGTATTAACTCATTTTATCCTCAAAATAATTTTGGGTGTTGCAGGTATTGACTTTTTTTTGAGAGAGAGAGAGAGAGAGACAGAGAAAGAGACAGAGACAGAGAGAGAAAGTGGGGGAGAGGGGCAAAGGTAGACGGAGAGAGAATCCCAAGCAGGCTCCATGCTCGGTGCAGAGCCCGATGTGGGGCTCCATCCCACGACCCTGGGACCATGACCTGAGCTGAAACCAGATTGGATGCTCGACGGACCCAGGTGCCCAGGTATTGCCCTTTTTATTCATAAGGAAAAAGCAGCACAGGCAGGCAAAGGAGTTTAGCCAGTGTCACACAGCTAGAAGTGGTCGTTTGGGGATCCCAACATGCTAGTCACAGGTTTCTCAGTTTCTGAAAGCAGAGTGACAAAGTCTAGTTGCAAAGGTTAAATTAAAAGAGATGTGTCTGGCAGACACATCTAGCAACAGGACTAGCTTTACAGTTGATGCTTAATGTGATTACTGAACTTCAATGGCTCTGGGACTCATGAGGTGGATGGGGAATTCCCTCACCCTGTTGGTAGGTCCTCCTGGCACTTGCACAAGCTTCATGACTTTAGCCACTTTGTACAAGTCCTGAGCCCTCAGAGACCTTACACATGGGTATGAAGACTCGGGGTAAGGACTGGACCCTCTGCACACAGAGAAATGTTCAGGCCTCCCAGCCTGGCGTCCAGACCTCCCTGGGTGCTCTAACCTACCCCCGATGCCTTGCACTGCAAACACCAGAGGTCTCCCCTCCTCCAACATGCCTGGGGCTTTCCTGCTCCCATACCTTTTCTCTGTTGTCCTCCAGCTAGAATGCCTGCACACCCCCATCTCTGCCTCCGAGGATAGGCAGCTTTCCCCTCCTTGTCAGATCTGTATATCTTCTTTGTGCCCAAGGCCCAGCTCAGTTCTTATCTGTTCCTCATCCCAGTGGCAATGGCAGGGAGAGCCCAATGTGTGCCTGCTCACACTACCAGGTTAGAGGCTGGGGTCTCTCCCACCACCAGGAGGTCTGGAATGGGGGGAAGCAATGAGGATCCTGTTGGATTAAGGCCATATTTTCTTCCAGAGAAAAATTGTGTCCAATAGTTAAACTCTCCTGGTGTAGCCATTTTACCACATTCTTCAGTGACACCAAGTTCTGCCCTTGGGTCAAACTAAGTGTTTGTCCACATGGAACTCCCCGAGGCTGCCTCATAACCATGGACAGTGAAATCATTATTGTGAAAATTTTGTTCAACAGAAATTCTCTTTAGTTCTTGATCTTTTTACCAAGGGAGTGAATTATTAGGCCTGAGACTTCATGGGTCAGCCCAGGTGCCATCCACAAGTGTCCAGTGCTGTGTGCAGTGGACAGTGACTGTGCATCCTGTCACAATGCAGGGGACAGCTGCTGGGTAGCCTGGGCCTTCTCTCAGGGGAGTCATCCTGGAATGGCCTTGTAGCAAGGTTGGAGGTCACTGTCAGCTCTCCGAGCCCATCAACAGAATTTGGGTAAACTCCCGGGAGTTATGACCTGGTCTTGATTTTCTCAGCATGGCTAGTCTGGGGTTGTTGACCAGGGTCAGCAGCAGAAGCCACCGTGTCCTGGACCTGGCCGAGACTCGGGGACCTAGGAGAGAATCAGAGCAGACAGACTTGGGGGATGGGGCAGCTTGTCTCTGTCCTTCTCAGAAGCTATAGGAGAAGCTGACTGGTACGTGTGAGGTGTGGGAGAAGGAGCTGGACCAGGACCCCTGGGGACATGAGGGCGGCTGGAGGGTTGTGAGTTTGTCCCAAAGCCAGATATCTGTTGGATATAGCCAGATATAGTTGGGGACAGTGGTGAACTTAGTCAAAACTGGTGCCCACAAGACATGACTAACTGGCAGGCTTTGCAGCAGAAGGCAGAGCAGAGTGATAGGGGTGGTGGGGGGTGGAGTAGACAGTATAGAGCCTTGAGGAGGCAGGTGTCGGGGCCGGAAGCACTTGTGGTAAGCAAAACTGAGCCCCATCTTGGAGAGCATCTGGCCTGAAGCCTGGGATATGGGTGGGGTCTCAAAAAATGGAATAGAGGACTCAGACAGTGGCACTAGAGCTCATTTCTGGGAACAAGGGAGGAACCCACTTAGAAGGACAAGAACACCAGACTTCAGGGGTCCCGTAGCCAGGCTGGCTGGGGACTAAGCTGCCTGCTTTCCTAGGTCGAGGGTTTCCCAGGGCAGGGAGAATGGAGGAAGGGAGCAGGGAAGGGGGAAGCTGGAACATCTCAGGGATCCCAGAGAAGCCTTAGGGAACTTGTTCCCTATTGTCCAACCCCAGCGTGGGTTCCGACAGAGGCTTACCTGCTGACTGATTTAGGCACCAGTATTTGATGGCCTGCTGCAGCCTCCGCTCCCTGTGCCCTGTGATCAGGATGTTACAGAAGCTGACGAGCACAGGGTTGGTATGATAATGATCCACATAGAGCATGCCAATCCAGGCGCTGAACCCTGAAACCCAGAAGGCAAGTCAGGCCATGCAGTGCACCCTGTGTCCCAGGATGCCCGAGCCTGGGCTCTCGAGGACGTAGCTGCAGTGACACTTTGTTCCTAAATGGTGCCCACGTTTTCACTGAGAATCTAGAAAATTAGGTATAAAGAGCAGGAAGCGTTCTTAAGACAGGACTCTAATCCACCTATTTTATGGAGAACGTGAAGCTCAAAGCAGGAGGAGAGCTGTGGCTGATACAAAGAGGCTTTCAGTCCTACAGTGAATGGATGAATGAAAGAATGGACACAGGTCAGAAATAAAACAAAAGCTACTTCTGCTCTACAGAAATGGCTTGATTTTAGAGTATTTCAACCAAACAGACCATTTTCTTAACTAAGTAAGTTTCCAACCACTGACACACCAGTCATTCTGAGATGTGTTCTTTCTCAAAATTTTCAGATCTGTGCATTTATAAATTACCTTCTAACTGTTCAGATGGAATTTCTAGTACTTCTTACGGCTCTCTATGATACCTTGAAGGTCTGTCATATATGGAGTAATTTACTCGCCTGAATTCTCTTCTGACAATTAGGCTGACTGTGGTTTTCTTTTTCTTTTTTCTCTTTTAAGTTTATTTATTTTGAGAGAGAGAGAGAGAGAGAGAGAGAGAGAGAGAGAGAGAGAGCAAGCTGGGGGGAGGGGCAGAGAGAGAATCCCAAGCAGGCCTTGTGCTGTCAGCATGGAGCCTGATGCAGGGCTTGATCTTAGGAACCGTGAGATCATGACCTGAGCCGAAATCAGGAGTCAGATGCTTAACCTACTGAGCCACCCAGGAGCCCCCTGAATGTTTTTTTCTACTCAGCTTTACAGCCTCCTCTGGTATCCGGGCTGCAGGCACTGCAAAGGTACAAGACCAGCACCCCCACTCCCACCCCTGACTCAATGCGTGGCGTCTAGGGACCGACCACTTACCCATGTCTGCCGCCTCGTAGCCATTCTGCATGATGGTCCTGTCGATGCGGGCAATCAGCCACATGCCCAGGATGCAGCTGATGAGCAGCCTGGAGAGGCAGGCGCCCAGGCCCAGCAGCACATTGTAGAAGAACAGAAAGTAGTTGAAGTTGTGGAAGGCTTTCCTGCAAATGGAAGCAGGTAGACAGCAGCATCCGTTCAGTATGAGGAGGTGGCTAGGCAGGCTGGCTCAGGTCAAGTCCTGCTTCTCCCATTTCCCAGCCCTGTGACCTTGTGCTGTAAGTGGGAGCTGACTGTCCCCACCACACAGCACTGGTATGGGGACTGGCTCAGATACAGCATAGAAGGCGCTGAGCCCGGGGCAGGACAAATGTCAGTGGAGACTGTGATGTTTCATGGGATCCTTGGGTTTTGAGGTTTCCTGTACAACAAGAAATCTCGTGTGGCTACAGCTGGCTTTGTGATTACAGAGGTTGTGGCTCTCCCACTGTCTGTTGTAACAATGACCCGCCGCCAGCTGGAACTGCTCCAAGACCTCCAAAGGAAACTTGACCATGCAGTTCCCTGTTGCCTATGGGATAAAGCCCAATCTGCATGCTGGATTTCTGGGCCATCTCTGAGAGGGGCCTTTCTGGGGTCGTCACTTTGTGCCCCATCTCTGTCCCTCACCATCTAAGGCCACCATATTGGATTCTCATGGTTTTCTCAGCACGTCTTGCTCTTCCATGGCTTCCTGCCTTCATCCAGCAGTGAGGGCTGTCGGCCACGCCCTCTCCTCAGCTCTCCCCATGGGAATCCCACCACCTTACCAACCTCAGCTCAAACACCCCACCTGCAGCTGAATGAACCACCCCCGCCTCTCTCCATTATCCATGCTACTCTTATGAGAGCATACCATCTGGAGTCTACTGTGACCATGTGTCTGTGTCTGCTTGCTCCTGTGGACTATGAGGTTCTCCAGGCAGGTCACATAGGAATATCTCTTTATCCCCCATGCCCCTGTTGTTTCCTCCCTGAGTGAACAGCTTCGAATGAGTGAATTCCAAAGGACCACCATGGGCCAGGTACTGTCGTTCTGAGTTCGTATTTTAACACATCTCATTCTCAGAAAACTTCTGTGAGGTGTGCACAATTATTTGTAAAATGAGGAAACTGAAGTTTGTAGGTGTCTAGTAAGGTCACATAAAGTCACACAACTCAGAAGGGGTGGAACCAGGATTTGGACCCAGGCAGTTTGGCTCCAGAGCCCACTTCCGAGCCACAGCCCCTCACGCTCTCAGAGAGGGCACTGTCCACCCAGGAACCTGCCGAGGGTGAAGAGGAAGGAAGGAGAGACTGCTGAGGCCAAAGCCTCCACGCCCCATTCCCTTCTTTGCCCTCACCTGTTGTTGAGAGCCAAGGGCTTCTGCTTGTCAGCCGTGCTCATCTTTGGCTGCAGGAAGAAGCCGGTGGCGATCCACACCTGCAGAATCATGAGGCCCAGGACGATGGATATGGTGAGGCTGAAACACAGGGCGAGACTGTTGTGGCACACGCTTTGTGCTTTATGCACACCCACTGTCTGATGAGAAAACTGAGGCTCACAAAGGGGAGGTGACTTTCTCAAAGTCACACAGTCAGGTCTTTTGGCTCCATACTAGAACTCCAGGATTTAATAATGTCCCTTTGTCCAAGAATGGCAGCTGGGATTCGTGTTTAACAGCACGGGAAGGAAAGAAAAGCATGCAGTTTTTAAGGAGCTCATGAAAGCCTCAAGAGTGCATGGGCAGGGCCTGCCCAGGGGGAGTATGGAACCAAGGAGCTCAAAGCAGGGAGGTCCCCAGAGAGTGCCACATCCTGTGTTTGCATCCCCTAAGCAGCAGTGTGGGTGGCAGTTAAATGGGGCCTTGGCTTCAGACTGCTGGCTCCCAGCCCTGCCTCTTTCCTTACTTGGACAAAGTGCTTAGCCTTCTGTGCCTGTTTCCTTGTCTGAAAAATGGGTGTTAATATGAGACCCAGACTTTGAAGGGTTCTTAAGAGAAAAGATGCATAGTGAATTCTCAGTAACGTCAGCCTTCACTCTTATCTTCCATATGGGGTAAACTGAGGCTCAGAGAAGCAATTTACCCAAGGTCACACAGCTGATCTAAAACCTAAACTCAGATTCCCTTTCTGCCACCCCTATACTATCCGGACTCCCTTGTCACCTCCCTGAACTGTAACCTTCACGGCTATAAAAGGAATATATGTGTATCCCCCACAGAGACAATGGTGAGCACCCCACTGAACAGTGAGAATGGAAACGTCTTATGAACTGTAAGGTTCCAAATGTGATGAGTTGCTATTCTGGCCCATCCTTATGGCAGAGCTGAGAGTATGGGTCCAGGAATTGGTGACAGCCCAACAGGGAAGGGGCACTTTGAATAGCAGCTGCGAGGGTCTACCAGTCTAGGCCCTGGGCAATGATGGAGAGCCCACCCCACACTCACGTCCCAATGCCCAGTCCTTGGAGCATCTCCAGGCCCTGGTTGTGGACGACAGGCAACACCAGGCTGTACATGATCATCAGGCCACACAGGCTCTGTACCACGTGGATGATGAGGTAGCCTGTGGGCCAAGGGAACCTACAGTCACTCAAGGCCCTTCACAACCCACTCATATATGTCCCTCCCTGAAGATCTCCTCTATCTTCCTCCCACCAAAGGTCCTGGCATTTTTGCTTATGCTATTTCTTCTGCCTGGCATGACCTCCCTTTTTCTCCCGCTGACCCATGGCTCGCCCTGCAGTTCAAATGTCAAGTCCACTGGAAAGCATCTGTGTCCTGCCCTCGGTGTGGAGAGTCACTTCCTCCTCCAAGTCACCACACCTTTAGCATTTCTGCCCCATGGGCTTCGGGTGGGTAGTAATGATAGCTTTGTGAGTGTGGGATTCTCCCTCCTTCCTGAAGGAAGGTGGGTGACTCCCTTCACCCACCCCCGCCCCCACCCCCTTCTGCCTCACCTCTCTTCTCTCTCTCACAGCCAGGACCCCACAGGTGCCCAGGGAATGGGTCACATGATAACACTTACCCCACAGAATATAGGCTATTTGCCAGCCAGAGTACCTTGCAATGGCCACCTGAGATTTAAAAAGGAAACGGGTCTCAGAGGGGAGAAAACACTGATTACCTCTAGTACATGGGTCCAGCATCCCTGCCTCATTTGAGGTTCACCCACCAACACACCAGGACAGGTGCCATGACTGTCATCATTTTACAGATGAGGAAACCGAGGGCCAGATGGGGATAGTGACTATCCTGGGTCACCCAGCAGCAGAGTGTACTTGAATTGAGGACTCTGGATGCCAGTGCAGGGCTGTTCCTCCCCTCGGGATACTGCCCCTGCCTAAGGGGCAGGAGAGCAGGATTGGCCACTTAGTCTCAGAGCAGAGTCAGGCCTCTGTAGACTCACCACACTCTCCGACGAGGAAGGATGATGGAACTTCAAAGGGAGAAAGTGCTTATTTCCTGCCCACAGCCTCTTCATGTGCTTTCTAGAAAAACAGTGGGGACTCAGTAATGCTCATAACCACAGCTCCTTATGTACTTAGAGCTCAAGAGATGCAAACAGAAGAGCCTGTGGAGGGAGATGGAAGCCAGCTCAGCTTTCCTTACTGACCACAGCTCTGAGACAGTTCTCATTAGCCTTAAAAATATTTTTCAAATATGTTTTGGGCATCTGGGTGGCTCAGTCGGTTGAGTGTCCGACTTTTGATTTTGGCTCAGGTCATGATCCCACAGTTCTGGGATTGAGCCCTATGTCAGGCTCTGTGCTGAGCATGGAGCCTGTTCAAGATTCTTTCCCTCCCTCTGCTCCTCCCCAGCTTCTGCATGTGTGCACACTCTCTCTCTTAAATTATAAAAAAAAATAAGTAAAATAAAATACATTTTAAACTGAGATATAATTGACATATAACACTCTATTAGTTTCAAGTGTACAACATAATGATCCCATATTTGTGCATGTTGAAAAATGGTCACCACAGGAGTCTAGTTAACATCCATCACCTCAGATAGTTACAAGATTTTTTCTTGTGATTAGAACTTTAAGATCTACTCTTAGCAACTTTCAAATATGCAACACAGTGCTGTTAACTACAGTCATCATGCTGCATAGTACCTCCCAATTACATTTATTTTATAACTGGAAGCTCGTACCTTTTGACTCCCTTACCCCACACTCACCCCTTACCCCTGCCTCTGACAACCTCAAATTTCTTCTTTGTATCTGTGAGCTTGGGTTTTTGTTTTATTTTGTTTCAGATTCCACATATAAATGAGATCATACAGTATTTGTCTTTCTCTGTCTGACTTCACTAAGCATAATACCTTCAAGTTCCAACCATGTTGCTGCAAATGGCAAGATTTCATTCATTTTTGTGGGTGAGTAGTATTCTTGTGTGTGTATGTGTGTGAGAGAGAGAGAGAGAGAGAGAGAGAGATGTCTTCTTTGTTCATTCATCCATCAATGGACACTAAGGTTGTTTTCATATCTTGAATATTGAAAATAATGTTGCAATAAACATGGGGTACAAATATCTTTTCGAAATAATGTTTTTGTTTTCTTCAGATAAATACCCAGAAATGAAATTGCTAGAGGATACGTAATTCTATTTTCGCTTTTTTGAGGAACCTCCATACTGTTTTCCACAGTGCCTGTACCAACTTACATTCCTGCTAACAGTGCACAAGGGTTCCTTTTTTTCCACATCCTCGCCAACACTCATTATTTCTTGTCTTTTGTGTACCTACCATGCTAACAGGTGTGAAGTGATATCTCACTGTGGTCTTGACATGTATTTCCCTGACGATTTAAAAATCTTAATATATTAAGTAAAAATATTATGTAGTTCCCCAGTCTTAATGGTGACTGAATGTGATAGTTGAGACTCTGTGTGGCTTTTATTTTCTTCAGTTGCTCTATTACTTTTTCTGTGATGCATATGTATTACTCATGTAATAATATTTCAAAATAGGTAAACATGGAAAACTGTTTTTAATGATAGACCCACCTTGTAGGGGCCACAGCCCCTCATAAGCCCAGACCCCCAGCAAACCTCTGCCTCCTTTCCCCATGTGCTGGCCTCAGCCTGGCCCTTGGCATAAAGATTAGGTTGGTTATGTTCACAATCCCCATTTACATCTGTGTCCCACTTTCCCCCTAACATTCTATCTCTAGCATTTTCCAGGAGGTTTTGCAACATTATAATCACTAAATTGGAAAGACTTAGTATGAAATAAAGAATGTAAATATCTCATTAATAGTTTGTATATTTATTACATGACAAAATGATGGTTTGGGGCTATGTTGGGTTAAATAAAATATATTATTAAATTATTTTCATCTCCTTTTTTACTTTTTACTCATGTCTATTAGAAAATTCAAAATTGCATCTGTGGTTTTTATTATGTTTTGGCTCAGCAGCACTGGAGTAGACTATGCCACAAGGAATACAAACACACAGATATATTTTTGTGGTGCATAGGAAATTTCTGAAAGGATGCAGAAAATGAGTAATGTTTAGCTCTGGGGCAACATACTGGAGTCTGAATGGGAGAAAGACTTACTTTACACCAAATATTTTTTATAACATTTTTAAAAAGAGACTGTATATAGGTTGTAATAATGCTAAGGAAAATAAAAATACTGACACAGTGCCAGTGCTGTCCACTTGAAGGCTTTCTTATCCACTATTTCCTTTGCCCCATGGTCCTGTAAAGCAGACAGGGCAGGGATCGTCACTCCTCTGTGACAGGTGTGGGAGGGAGGGGCCAGCCTGGACAGAAGAGAAGCCTCACCAGCACAGAAGCCATCTCTTCCCTGGGCCCTCCACCCACGTCAGTGCAGCCCACTCTAAAAGGTGGCTGTGGCTAGTTGTGGTCTAATGTCTCACTAATTATCTTCTAGGCACTTGCAGGTCAATGAAGGGAGGAGCAGACATAGCTCTGCATCAGGCAGGGCAGGGGAGGGCAGCAGTGTCCAGCCCACTCATGGGGTCTGGAGAGAAGAAAGTGAGAGAGGGAGCAAGCCAGGGCTGTGATGGAGAGCTGGGGCCTCTTTGGGCCAGGATGCGCTCTGCCAAAGACCCACTCTGTGTGCAGCCAGATAGGGACGATGTGAAGGCAGGATGCTTTGGAGTAGGAGTTGGCCCTGGGCCTCCTGGGACTGCATGTAAGTTACAGACTGGGGGGCAAGAGGAGGAAGGAACTGAGAGACAGAGAGGAGGGAGGGCACATACTGCTGTCTGCAGTGGAGTGCTCACTACATACTGAAGACCGTCCCCTCCTCCTGCTCTGCTCTTCTAGAGACTGATGCACCTGGTGCCCTTGACCTGATCTCCTTTGATGTCCCCTTGAGCTGCATGCACCTGCTGGGAACCCAGTGTGGTTAGTCCTGGAGAGCAGGGCAGGCCTGACACCCAACAGGGATGCTGAGTGTAGCAGAAGCGACAAGGCCCCTCAGGGCAGAGGACACTGCCAGCTGCTAATGGCTTGGATGAGTTATTTTGGTGTGTCTCAGCCTTCTCAGCTGTAAAAACAGAGCTGAAAGTACCTCTCCCGGTTGTGGTGAAAGTCAAAAGATTCAAAGCAAAACATCAAGCTTATGGTAGGAGCTCAAATCAATAGTTTTTTTCATTTTGGGTTTTGTTTTACTACCAATGGATGCTGCTGTTCCTGGACTGCGCACACCTTCCTGGTTCCAATTTGGGCACTGCTGTCACTGTGCCCAAATTTTTTTAGAAAAGTTCTGGCTGAAGACACACAAATGACTCCCAGAACCCTCTTACCTGTAACAGGCCAATATGTGGAACAGATAGCTCACGCACGTGAGGGAGGCGGGCAAGATGGTCACCAGCCAGACTCCTGAAGTAGAAAAAGTGACATGAGAGGCCTGAGAAGATGAACCAGAAAGAGTATTTTCAAAATGCAGAAGCTCACACAGAAAGGGCCGTGTGAATAAAGTTTTGCTTATATTTGTTTCATTTCAGCCACACACACCCTTGATATACTTTACTTCCTGCAAAAGCTTCTCCTTTGGTATTAATATTTTCCATCCACCGTGAGTAATGGGAAGAGAAGGTTAGGGAGTATACACATCATAGTTACCTTCCATCCTTGTAAAACCACTAATAGTTTATTTCTATTTACCACCTCCAGTAAAGAGCAGCCATCTCCAACGATGACTGGAATCAAGAGGTCTTGAATATTCTTTCATCCCTCTTTCATCCCATCCATCCCGTGGAGAATCTCCATGAACATTACTCATAGTTTTTAATATGTTGTATCTAACGTGCTTTCATGCGATCCTGTGTGCTTATGAGAAAGGGATTGAGAAACAGGGAAGGGAGATGATTTGTAGGTATAAAAGCTTCTGGATAAGGTGTTTCTCAGTCAGCCCAAAAAAGCATTAAAAAAAAATCCAACACCCCTTCATGATTAAAAACACTCCATAAAGTAGAAACCAAAGAGAACTTCTTTAACCTGATTAGAAGTATCTGCAAAAAACCCACAGCTAACATCATACTTAACAGTGCAAGGCTGACTGCTTTCTCCCTAAGTTCAGGAATAAGAAAATTAATGTCCACTTTTGCCAGTTCTATCCAACATTATACTAGAGGGTCTAGCTGGGGCAATTAGGCAAGAAAATGCAGCCAGGCTGCAAAGTAAGAAATAAAACTATCTCTATTCACCAGTGACTTGTTCTTATATTTAAAAATCCTAAGACATAAACAAACAACCAAAAATATTCAAACCCATTAATAAATGAGTTCAGCAAGGCTACAGGACACAAGACAAATGTATAAAAATCAACTGTATTCCTGTACCCTAGCAATGCTCAATGTGAAAATGAAGAAAACAATTGCATTTGCACTAGTATCAAAAAGGATAAAACACTTAAAAATAAGTTTAGCAGAAGTATACAACTCATACACTGAAAACTACAAAAGATTGTTGAAAGAAATTAAAGAAGACTTAGATTAATGGAAAGACATATCTCTTTCGTGTATTGGATGGTCTCTGTTAACATGGCAAGGCTCCCTAAATTGATCTAAAGATTCAACCCAACCCCTGTCAGAATTCCAATGCCATTTTTGCAAAAGTTGATAAGCGAATCCTATAATTCATATACAAATGAAGGGACCCAGAATAGGCAATACAATTTTGAAAAAGAAGAAGGAAATTGCAAGACTCATACTTCTTGATTTCAAACTTACTACAAAGCTACAGTGATGAAGTGGGGTACTGCCATACAGATAGAAAAACAGATTAATGTAATAAACTGAGAATCCAGAAGTAAACCCTCACAGTCAATGTATTTTCATCAAGGATGAAAAGACAATTCAGTGGGGGAAAAAGAATATGCTTTTCAACAAATGGGACAGGGGCAACTGATATTCACATGCAAAACAGGGAAGTTAGAACCTTACCTCACAGCATAGACAAAAATTAACTCAAAATAGATCACAGGCTTAAACATAAAAATTAAAATTATAAAAGTCTCAGAAGAAAGATGAGAATAAATATTTGTAGATCTCAAAACATTAGGTAATGTTTTCTTAAATACTTATAAGTGATAAAAGAAAAATGAATATGTTGGATTCCATCAGAGCTATAAAACATTTGTGTTTCAAAGGACACCAACAAAAAAGTGAAAAAGCAACACACAGAATGGGAGAAAATATTTTCAAATTGTACCTCTCTATGGGATTATGTATAATATAAAGAACTCCTACAGCTCAAGAATCAATAAATAATTCAATTTAAAAGTAGCCAACGGGGGCATCTGGGTGGCTAAGTAGGTTAAGCATCCAATTTCGGCCCAGGTCATGATCTCATGGTTTGTATGTTCGAGTCCCACATCAGGTTCCCTGTTGAGAACTCAGAGCCTGGAGCCTGCTTCCAATTCTGTGTCTCCTCTCTCTCTGCCTCTCCCATGCTCATACTCTGTCTCTCTGTCTCTCTCTCTCAAAAATAAACATTAAAAAAATTAAAAGTAAGCAACGAATCTCCATGGACATTACTCACAGAAGAAGTACAAATGGCTGATAAGTACATGAAAAGATTCTCAACATTATTAGCCATCAGGGAAATGAAAATCTAAACCACAAAAAGATGCCCTTTCACACTTACTATATGGCTGTGATTAAAAAAAAAAAAAAGAAAAAAAAAAAAGACATACAGCAGAGTACCTGGGTGGCTCAGTCGGTGAAGTGCTCAACTCTTCATTTTGGCTCAGGTCATGATCTCACCATTTGTGAGATGGAGCCCTGAATAGACTCTGCGCTGACAGTGAGGAGCCTGCTTGGGATTCTCTGTCTCCCTCTCGCTCTCTGCCCCGCCCCTGCTTGTGTTCTCTCTCTCTCTCTCAAAATAAATAAACAAACTTAAAAATTATTTTAAAAATCCAGCAATAAAGAATAATGAACTTGGGACACATGCTATGGCATAGGTAAACTTTGTAAACATTTGCTATGTGAGAGAAGCCAATGAAGAAAGACCACACATTGTATGATTCCATTAATATTAGAAGTCCAGAATAGCCAAATCCAGAGCCAGAAAACAGTGGTAATCTAGGGCTGGGAGACTTGAGGGGAATTGGGAATGATTGCAAATGGTCATGATTTCTTTTCAGGGTGATGAAAATATTCTAAATTTGATTGTGGTGATAGTTGTACAATGGTGATGGTGGAGAATATATTAAAACCACTGAATTGTACTTTCTTTTCTTTTTATTTTTTTAATATTTATTTTTGAGAGTGAAAGAGAGACAGAGCATTAGTGGGGGAGGGGCAGAGAGAGAGAGGGAGACACAGAATTGGAAGCAGGCTCCAGGCTCTGAGCTGTCAGCACAGAGCCTGATGCGGGGCTCGAACTCACAGACTGTGAGATCATGACCTGAGCTGAAGTAGGATGCTTAACTGACTGGGCCACTCAGGTGCCCTTTTTAAAAAAATTTTTTTTTAATGTTTATTTTATTTTTGAGAGAGAAAGTGAGCAGGGGAGGGGCAGAGAGAGAGGGAGACACAGAATCCAAAGCAGGTTCCAGGCTCTGAGCTGTCAGCACAGAGCTGGACACGGGGCTCAAACTCATGAACTGTAAGACCATGACCTGAGGTGAAGTCGGACGCTTAACGGACTGAGCCACCCAGGTACCCCTGAATTGTACTTTAAATGGATGATTTGTATGTGTGTGAATTAGATCTTCAAAAAGCGCCCTTAAAAAGAAGGAAAAAGAAGCTGATTTTCATTCCTTTCAAGTTTCAAACATGTCTCTGTCCCAGAATCACCAGGATTAGGCAACTGCTGTATCCCAAACCTCAACCAACACAAAGGATGCAGGTAAACCACCAAAAGTCTCACCCTCGGGGGTGCAGGGATCCTTGAAGGAAAAGACTAGAGGAGTCTGGCCACAAGCAGAGTGAGTGCAAGCTCCCACCAGCCAGCAGCAAGAACATGACTGCACACCTTTAATTTAATGCCTTTATCTTCCCAGACAAAGATGAAGCATGTTCAGCTTAGAAGTCTCTCTTGGCCAGAGGGCAGCTGTTTTAAAGCTGGAAAAAATCAAGACAGAGTGATTTTTATATTTTGATTCTCAAAGTACCTAAACATGTGAGGAAATCCATGCAAGAAGGGGTAAAACATGAGTGAATAAGATGATACGGTTACTACAGATCACTCAGAGCAAGTAACTGAAGTTGGCATTAGAAACTTGCCCAGGGGTGCCGGCCTGGCTCAGTCAGAGGAGCGTGAGATTCCTCACCTCGGAGTCATGAGTTCTGGCTCAGTGGAGGGTGAGACTCCTCATCTCGGGGTCATGAGTTCAAGCCCCACACTGGGTGTAGAGATGACTTAAAAATAAAATCTTTTAGAAAATTTAAAAAATAAAACAAAACTTTCCCAGAAGAGGGGTGGAAATGTAAACTTTAAAAAGTGTGACTTAAAATTAGTATTACTGAACTTAAAGATTAGAGTATGCTTGCTGAGTGCTGTACTCAGGGACTCAAAAGGTGGAGCATAAACCAACATTAAAGGTAAATACAAACGTTCAAGGGCAACAACAAAGGGTGGCAATAGGGAAGAGGCAGTATCTGCCCCAGTGTTCACATAAAAGGTAACTTTCCATCTACCCTATGACACAGCAATTATACTACTAGGTATCTATCCAAAGGATACAAAAATGCTGATTCAAAGAGCCATATGCACCCCAATGTTTATAGCGGCACTATCAACAATAGCCAAATGATGGAAAGAGCCCAAATGTTCATCAATTGATGAATGGATTAAGAAGATGTGGTGTACAAGGGATACAGGAGTGCTGATGCATAGGGGCACATGTACCCCAATGTTCACAGCAGCACTTTCAACAATAGCCAAATCATGGAAAGAGCCTAAATGTCCATCCACTGACGAATGGATCAAGAAGATGTGGTTTATATATACAATGGAATACTACATGGCAATGAGAAAGAATGAAATCTGGCCATTTGTAGCAACGTGGATGAGTACTATGCTACTCGAGGATATTATGCTAAGTGAAAAACGTCAGGCAGGCAGAGAAAGACAGATACCGTATGTTTTCACTCATATGTGGAACAGGAGTGACCATAGGGGAGGGGAATGGGAAAAAAATAGTTAGGGAGAGGGAGGGAGGCAAACCATAAGAGACTCTTAAATACTGAGAACAAACTGAGGGTTGATGGGGGGTGGGGGAGAGGGGAAAATGGGTGATGGGCATGGAGGAGGGCACTTGTTGGGATGAGCACTGGGTGCTGTATGGAAACCAACTTGACAATAAACTATATTTTAAAAAAAGATGTGGTATATATATACAATAGAATACTACTCAGTGATGAAAAAGAATGAAATATTGCCATTTGCAATAATGTGGATAGAACTAAAGGGTATTATACTAAGCAAAATAAGTCAGTCAGAGAAAAATAGATATCATATGATTTCACTCATATGGGGTATTTGAGAAACACAACAGATGAACACAGGGGAAGGGAAGAAAAAATAAGATAAAAACAGAGAGGAAGGCAAACCATAAGAGACTCTTAAATAACAGAGAACAAACTGAGGGCTACTGGAGGAGTGGTCGGTGGGGGGATGGGTTAAACGGGTGATGGGCATGGAGGAGGGCACTTTTTGGGACAGGCACTGAGTGTCATATGTAAGAGATGAATCACCGGGTTCTACTCCTGAAGCCAAGACTATGTTAACTAACTGTGTTAGTTATGTTAACTAAGTTAGTATGTTAACTAACTTGAATTTTTAAAAAAAGATAACCTCCCGTGTCACAAGTACGAAAGAGAATTTTCCTCAAATAATTCACGATAGATCTATTTCCCCGCTCTGAGAAATATTCTACTAGCTTATGAGTCTTATGTAAACAAAGCATTGGCAACACCTGTTTCATGGCTTAAGGAACCTTTGGTAATTTATAGCCATTAAAAGGTCAGTGCAACAAAGGCTGCTGGAAACCTTAGCACCCCTATCCACGCCCCGTTTTAAAGATGAGGAAACCAGGGTGCAAGAGAGAGGACCTGACTTGTCTGATGACGCAGAGTGTACCTGACATCTTATCCAGGGCTTTTCTCTGCAGGAAAGAGGGAAGAACTCTCCTCCCTCTGTGGGCAATGGGCACAGAAGTAGAATGTTTCAAAGAAAACTGCTTTTTTAAGGGAAAGTGACTGCTATGGGCAGATTCATATGTTGAAGCCCTAATGCCCAGTATGATGGTATTTAGAGACGTGGCTTTTGGGATTAGTGCCCTTATAAGACGAGATGGGAGAGGGCCTGCTTCCTCTCCCTGCTCTCCAGCATGTGAGGATGCAAAGAGACAGCCATCTGGAAATCAGGAAGCAAGCTCTCACAAGACCTCAGAGCTGCTGGCACCTTGAACTCCCCAGACTCTTAAACGGGGGAACAAGTGTGTGTTGTTTCTACTACCAGTCTGCGGTAATTTGTTATAGCAGCCTGAACCAAGCAGCAATTAAATCTGAACAACATAAATACATTTTTCGTATAATCCTAAAGAAAAGCCAAGGTTTGCTGTTTTATTTTTTCCAAAGTGAAAAATATATGATGATTTTAGTTGTTCCCACTGGCATCAGAACCAAATAGGCTGTTTAAAATGAGAAAATTCTCAGGGATGTTCAATTCAGCCCCAAATGGTTTTTACCAAAATGCCCTGGATCCCAACCATGGAGGCATAGATCCGTTGTAACCCACTTTTCTCCAAAACCAGTCACCTCTGCAGGCAGTAGCAATACTCCAGCCATAATTATTCCAGGTGTGCACTTGCCACCGGTTATAAGTCTTTCTCACTTTCCCAACAAAGGGAGCAGGATGGTTTTACCTTTGCTGACGTTCATCAGCTCTTTCACCTGCAGGATGACTGGGGTCAGGGTCCCCGTCTGGTTCATGGAGGCGATGTAGTTCTCCAGCTCCCCTTCAAACACATCCAGCTCATCTCTCACATGCACGAACATGCAGAACTCGATGACAATGAACTGGCACAAAGAGCAAACATTTCAAAGTCTTACCCAAGTCCAGCCTAGTATGTAAATAACATACAAACCTCTCTTTGGTTTTGAGGTCAAAACTCTTTGAAGTTCAAAACACATCTGAAATAGATTCTGAACACTGGCTATACCAAGATGGGTGGGATTGTGTCTTCTCTGAAAATATCTTTGGAGTCACCCCAAACCCTTTCCTTTACCCTATAGCATACAAGACTAAGTCCTACAAGGGCGCAAGTCACTCCTTAAACATTAATTACCTCCAAGTGAAATGAATGTCTAACTTTGAACAAGAAGTGACCTTGGGGAAAATTCCAGCCATATCTCTCACTGCTTTCTTCTTGCATCTTGGTGGTAACCACACTGGAGAAAGTACTGTTTGCTGTATTTATACCACACTTGCTCACTCCCATCTGAGCTGTCAGCACAGAGCCTGACACGGGGTTCCAACCCACAAACCGTGAGATCATGACCTGAGCCGAAGTCGGATGCCCAACCGATTGAGCCACCCAGGCACCCCACATTTATTTAAAACTTAATCACAGGAGGGTGCCTGGGTGGCTCAGTCAGTTAAGCGTCTGACTTCAGCTCAGGTCATGATCTCATGGTTTGTAGGTTCAAGCTCCACATCAGCCTCTGTGCTGACAGTCTGGAGCCTGCTTTGGATTCTGTGTCTTTTTCTCTCTCTGCCCCTCCTGTGCTCATGCTGTGTGTGTGTATGTGTGTCTCTCTCTCAAAAATAAATAAACATTAAAAGATTTTTTAACTTAATTACATTATTAATTTAAATAGGTATCATCCAGAAGACAATATGGTCTTCCCATTTCTATCTCTCTATTTTGACCCTCCTTTTGACTCAAATATTTTACCTCAGATAACTTTGACTACATGAAATGTTTTGACTCTGTGCTTAATAAAATATGAAAGTCAGAATTATGGCAACATTAAAATATTTTTTTGTTGAGAAAGCAAACTTAAATAATGTACCTATACTGAAACATGATGATCACCCAAAGTCCATATTTTAGATTAGGGTTCACTCTTGGTGTTGCACATTCTTTGGGTTTGGACAAATGTCTAATAACACGTATCTACCATAATAGTATCATGAAAAGTCCTTTCACTGCCCTAAAATCCTCTGTGTCTGCCTATTCATCCCTCCCTCTCCTCAACCCTTGGCAACCACTGATCTTTTATTATCTCTATAATTTTGCCTTTGAAAATGCCACACAGTTGGAATCATATAATGTGGACCTTTTCTTTCAAATTGGCACCTTTCACTTATTAATACATATCTAAGTTTCTTCCAGGTCTTTTCAAGGCTTGGTAGTTCATTTCATTTTAGCGCTGAATTGTATCCCATTGTCTGGATGTACCGAAGATTATTTACCCATTCACCTACTGAAGGGCTCTTGGTCACTTCTATATTTTGGCAATTATGTATAAAGCTGCTATAAGCATCCATGTGCACGTTTTTGTGTGGACATGAGTTTTCAGTGCATGTGGGTAAATACCAAGGAGGGTGATTGCTAGATCATATGGTAAGAGTACATTTAGTTTTGTCAGAACGGACCAAAGTGCCTCCCAAAGTGGCTGTACCATTTGTATTCCCATCAGCAGTGAATGAGAGTTCCTGCTGCTTCACATCCTTGTCAGCATTTGGTGCTGACGGTGTTCTGAATTTTGGCCATCCTAACATTCTAATGTGTAGTAGTTATTTTGATCGTTGTTTTAATGTGCATTTTCTTGATGACATATACTACAGAGCATGTTTTCATTTGCTTATTTGCCATTTGTCACAAGCAAATGAAAACATGCTCTATAGTATATGTCATCAGGAAAATGCACATTAAAACAACGATCAAAATAACTACTATAACTAAAATGGTTTTTGGTCCATTTTTTAATTGGGTTATTTGTTTTCTTATTGCTGAACTTTAAGAGTTCTTTGTATACTTTGGGTAACAGTCTTTTTCAGATGAGTCTTTTGCAAATATTTTCTCCCAGTGTGTGGCTTGTCTTTTCACTCTCTTGACAGAGTCTTTTTGCAGAGTAAAACGTTTTACTGAAGTCCAATATTTTAAGGAAGTTCAGCTTATCAATCTTTCTTTCATGGATTGTGTCTTTGGTGTCATATCTAAAAAAATCTTCATCACTTAACTATAGAAAACCAACTAGTGATTATCAGAGGGGAGGTGGGTAGGGGATGGGCAAAACAGATGAAGGAGATTAAGAGTACACTTATCATGAGGAGCACTGAATAATGTATAGAATTGCTGAATCACTATACTGTATACTTGAAATAATATAACACTATGACAACTATACTAGAATTAAAATAAAAATACATACCTACATACATACAAATATACACATATACATAAATTCATTACCAGTCTCAAATAAATGCTTGGTAATGCCAAATAATAATAACAATAATAATTAATTTAATTTAAAAAATTAAAAGTCATCACCAAACCCAAGGTTACCTAAATTTTCTCCAATTTCACCTTCTAGCAATTTTATAGTTTTACATTTGACATTTAGGTCTGTGATTCATTTTAAGTTAATATTTAGGAAGGTCTGTGTCTAGACTCATTTTTTTTTTTTTTTGCTGTGGATGTCCAGTTGTTCCAGCACCATTTGTTAAAAAGAAAATCTTTGCTCCATTGTATTGCCTTTGCCCCTCTGTCAAAGATGAGCTGAATATATTTATGTTGGTCTATTTCTTAGCTCTCTATCCTGTCCATTGAATCATTGTCTATACTGGCAACATCACACCATCATGATTAAGGTAGCTTTGTAGTAAGTCTTGAAATCGAGTAGTGTCAGTCCTCCAATTTTCTTCATTTCCTTTAATATTGTGTTGGCTATAATGAATCTTTTCCCTCTCCCTATAAACTTTAGAACCAGTTTGTCAGTATCCACAAAATAACTCCCTGGAGTTTTGATTGTGACTGCACTGAATTCCAATATAGATCAATCCCAATATACGTAGATCAAGTTGGGAAGTACTGATATCCTGACAATATTGAATCTTTCCGTCCATGCATATGGAATATCTCTCCATGTATTTAGTTCTTCTTTGATTTCTTTCAACACAGGTTTGTAGTTTTCCTCATATAGATCCTGTACATACTTTATTAGATTTACATTTAAGTATTCCTTTGGGGTGTTGCTAATGTAAACGATACAGTTTTTTAATTTCAAATTCCTCTTGTTTGATGCTGATATATAGAAAAGCAATTGACTTTTGTATGTTAACCTCGTACCCTGCAACCTTGCTATAACTGCTTATTAGTTCTAGGAGTTGAGTTTTTAAAAAGATTTTGTTTTTAAGTAATCTCTGCACTCAACATGGGGCTCAAACTTAGAAATCTGAGATCAAGAGTCACATGTGCTATCAACTGAACCAGCCAGATGCCCCTTCAGGAGTTTTTTGTTGATTCTTTTGGATTTTCTACATACACAATCATGTCATCTGTGAACGAAGATATTTTTACTTCTTCCTTCCCAACCAGTATATCTTTTATTTCCTTTTTTGTCTTATTACTTAGCTAGGATTTCCTAAGTAAATGTTGAGTGATGAAGGGAAACAGTCTTGTCTTCTTCCTGAGTTTAGTGGGAAAGCTTCTAATTTCTCGCCATAAAATATGATGCTAGCTGTAGATTTTTGTTGTTGATATTTTGTATCAGATTGAGAAAGTTCCCTTCTATGCCTAGGTTACTGAAAAAATTTATCATGAACTAGTGTTGAATTTTGTTAAATGTTTTTCCTGTATCTATTGATATATCATGTGATTTTTCTTCTTTCAGTTATAGATGTGATTGATTGCATTAATTGATTTTTAATATTGTACCAGGCTTGCGTACCTGACATAAATCCCACTCAGTTGTAGTGTATAATTATTTTTATATGTTGCTTGATTTGATTTGTTCCATTCCATTGTGATTTTCTAGATCCACCTGTCTCCAATTTTAGGGATAATGGTTTGTACCATGACTTCTCTTCTCTTATGGATCTAAGAACAACTGTTGATTTTCAGTTTGTTCAGATTTTTACTTGTTGTTAGGATGGAGTGGCATCTTGCAGGCTCTTTACATGGAACTGACAACTGGAAGTCTTCATAAATAATTCAATTATATTTATTAGTTATTCACTATGTGGGCGAAAGTGTCCTTGGAGTAAAAATGGTGGAGGTCAAAAAATTGTACTTCTTTGATTTACAGACTCAATTTTGACCCAGCTTTTAAAGAATAAGCCCTGCCCTAGTCCCACCCCACTTATAAAATAGAAAAGAGTTTGTTTGGATTACTTACAAGGTACAGGCATATGAAAGCCAACACAGTGGTTCCAATCATTCTGCTTGGGAACTGAAAGCAGGGGTCCCACTCATATATCCTGGTCTGGAACCAAGACTTTTTAGTCTCCCTGTGAAGAATTAATAACAGAAAAGAGAGGCTGTGGTTGGTAAACAAATGTCTGATTCTTCTGAAAATAACCTCTGCTTCATCTTAGAATTTAGTGAATACTAATAGATTCTAGTTTCCATTCTCCCCTTATTCTAAAGAACAGAGACTCAGTTTTATTCAGTAAAACAATTCACCAAACTCAAGGGCTATGGATTCTGATCTCTCTTAGAGTTAAGAGTGGCCAAGACTAAGCACAGGCCAATCAGATGTCACCAGATGTGGCAGTTCAGGGAGGGTGCTGAGGTGTAATTCAGCTGGGAGGGACCTCATTGCCCTTCTTTCTTTTCTCCTGCCTGCTGTCTGAAACACACAGTGGCTGGTCCAAGCTAGAGCCCGCCCCAGCATCCATCTTGGACTGTAGACAGCCTTCATGATGACAACTACTAAGAGCTGGAGCTGAAAGTCAGATGACCAGTAAGCTCCCATGGTGGGCAGTCCAGGGTCAGTATGAACTACCTGCCTTGAGGATTCTTTTATATGAGAAAGAAATAAATCTCCTTCTTTTGTGTCTCACTGTTATTTTGCATTTTCTGCTACATGTAACTAAACATAGTTCTAACCAAAGTACTAGCTTTGCCACTGTATGACCCTCGATTAGACATGTCCCCTTTCTGGGGCTTATCCCCTTGGACACAGTGGCAGTGGCAGGGATAGGGTTGATCACTGAAGACCAGATGCTTTTGCTTGGCCATGAGCTATGTCCTCTGGTATTGGTAACAGCCCCTGCAGTGTTTCTCTGGGAACCTGCTCCCTCCCCTCAGTCCTACCACTTAAGTGAGGCTGAACCACTTGCTTGTTCCAAGGATGAACAAATGACAGGCTTAACAATCCATTTACTCTAATCACCTAACCACAGCAATTGGTTCTGGGAAAGCATGTGGTCTGACGCAACTCCATGAAACACACTCATGGGAGTTTGGTTTGAATTAGTAGAAAGTTTCTCTTTCTTATGATCTTAAACCAGGAGTGTATAAGCTTAGAGATTCTGAGGGCCACCACGGGGGAGGAAGCCCACCTAACTACAAGGCTAACACAGATCAAAACAGAGCTAAGAGAAAATGAGGAAACCAGCCCGGGTTCTGATATCAATTAGGCCACTGGATCCATCTGCATCTGAACTGACCACCTCTCGACTTTTTAATTATGGAAGGCCACACATTTCCTTTTTCTCTTTAATCTAGTTTGAGTGGAGTTTCTGCCATTAGCAAACAAGAGTTCTGACTACTATGTGCTCATTCAGTCATCTCAGGGTCTCCCGCACTGTTGGGGCTCATCAACACCGGTGCAGACCCTCCGGGGTGAATGAAGCACACTGGGGCTTACTGTGGGGGGAGCTTCCTCAGGAGCCGCTTGACATGCTCTGCCTGGTGAACTTCCAGAAAAGGCTTTTCTTCCTGTGAGAAAACAGAAGGTGTCTGCTGGGGCTCACAAACCCTTGTTAGGGTTTTGTTCTCTTTGTGTTGGTTTCCACACAGCACCCAGTGCTCATCCCAACAAGTGCCCTCCTCCATCCCCATCACCCCCCTTCCCCTCTTCCCCACCCCCATCAGCCCTCAGTTTGTTCTCAGTATTTAAGAGTCTCTTATGGTTTGCCTCCCTCCCTCTCCTTAACTATTTTTCCCCTTTCCCTCTGCTATGGTCCTCTGTTAAGTTTCTCCTGTTCCACACATGAGTGAAAATATATGGTATCTGTCCTTCTCTGCCTGACTTATTTCACTTAGCATAATAATACCTTCGAGTTCCATCCACGTTGCTACAAATGGCCAGATTTCATTCTTTCTCATTGCCATGTAGTATTCCATTGTATAGATAAACCACATCTTCTTGATCCATTCATCAGTGAATGGACATTTAGGCTCTTTCTATGATTTGGCTATTGTTGAAAGTGCTTCTATGAACATTGGGGTACGTGTGCCCCTATGCATCAGCACTCCTGTATCCCTTGGGTAAATTTCTAGCAGTGCTATTGCTGGGTCATAGGGGAATTTTGGACAGGTTATTGTCACAGAGGGCAGGAATCTGAGTAACACTGCTCTTTTAGATAGAGCACAGTAGTTAAGAGAGAGCCTCAACGGCCAAACTCTCCGGTTCTGGTCCTGGCTCTACTCCAGACTAGCGACATGACCCGGGCAATGCAACCCACCTCTCTCGGTCCACCTCTCTTCATGCAGAATGGGAGAAGTAAAAATAGTGCCTACCTCAGGGGGTGCTGTGAAGACTAGACTTGCCAACACACACGGTGTTCATACTCAGTACTCACCATCTGTAGCTCCCAGCCGAGGTGGACCCTCAGCGACTTGACAAACATGTGCAGGAAACGGCCCAGCAGGAAGGCCAGGCACAGCAGCGAGGGCCAGTAGAACATGACAGTCTCGTACTTTCCCAGAAACTGCAAAAGAAGCAGAGCATCGGGCGCAGGCTCTAGGCAGGGCAGGGCCAGGCCGCCAGGGAAGCTGTGGACAGGAATCTGCCTGCCCGGGGCTGCCCTCGCCATGCCCACCTTCTCAGGCCTTGGTGGTCAGTGATCAATGTTCTGCTCCCCCAGCCCCACGTCACCACCTGAGCAGTGGGCTAGAGTCCAGCAGCCCTGAGTGTGAATCCCAGTGCCCCCATTTTTAAAATTTATTTATTGTTTAATTTACATCCAAGTTAGTTAGTATACAGTGCAACAATGATTTCAGGAGTAGATTCCTTAATGCCCCTCACCCATTTAAACGATCATGCCTCCCACAACCCCTCCAGTAACCCATTTTGTTTTATACAAAGGGCTTTCACAGCTTTTTCTGATTAGTTATGAAATGCTACTTTTGGAAAACACACACCACAGAGAGAAGGAGAGAAAGAGGGGCAAGGAGGGGAGACAGAGAGCAGAGGGTTGGAGAGGAGAGACTGGGAGAGACATGTGGAGAGAAGGAGAAACAGAGAGAGAGGAAGAAAGGGAGGGAGGGAAAGAGGGAGGGAGGGAGGAAGGAAGGAAGGAAGGAAGGAGTCCCTATAACTGCCGTCATGTTGGCAGCAACACATGTTCTGAAGACTATGAATCTCTCAAAATGGCGCTCATAGTTTTTCTATGATTTTAGTTCCATTTTAATGAAAAAAAAAGCAGTTTTCCCCCCATTGTTTAAGGCAAATAATATTGTAATTTATTTTTCACAATTTACTGGTTGGTTTCATGTTTTTTATGTTTCCAGAGCACTTTTCCCCATGGGGAGTCGGGTTTTGATGTAGCAATGCTTGGGTGTGGGACACAGACGTGCTGAGATGTGGGGCTCATGTCTCCTCTTCATCTTCCTCTCCATTATATGCTCACCGTTTAGACATCAGACATCACCACTGTCAATATTCCAGTGTCTTTCCTATGTATCTATCCTTACATCTATATCTGTTATAAATTGAGTTTATACCAAATACATAGGTCTGTCTACATCATAATTCATGGTTATGAATTATTTGCAAACATCACTTTTAATGCTGCATAACAGTACAGTATTTAGATGAAGCAACTTTAAAGTCTCTCCTAATATGTGACATTGTAGACTCTTCAACAGCTCATTTTTATACATAATGTTTCCATGAACACATCTGAGAACATGAAACAAAATCTTTATTATTACTTTAGTCTGGATTCCAGTTCCATGATTTTTAACTTATAAGTCCCGTTAGCCCCAGAGTCTTACTTTCTTACCAGCGAACTGGGGAGGCACTAACACCCAGTCTTCAAAGTGCCTTGAAGTGCCTTGAACTATGCAGTAGTTAATTTGGGGGACTGAGCCTAGAACACCTAGCACCCAGCAGTTCTTAACGTTAGTGATTCTGAGCACAGAAGTCAGACCCTGCTCTCTCTTTCAATAACCATGAATATTCTGAATTTCAAAAGAACCTCAGGAAGACAGGAAGCTCTCCAAGACACCAAAGAAGATGTCTGTGATCTGGAATCTTTGGTACTGTGAGCAGGGTGAGGAGGGCATCTTTTTGGGCAGAGGTATGCCACAATGTTCTTAATCCCAGCACAGAGATGCAGAGGGAAGTCCCAGCCCCCAAGCTCATTTTCCAGTCTAGCTCCCCCACTCCTCATCACACCCTGTAATCCTCCAATGTTGGTCAAGTCTGGGAGAGGCTTTGTCAAGGGTCCTGTCGGCTCCTAACCCAGGTGGCCTCCTGGTGATCCCCTCACCTTCCTAGTAACCCTTCTAGACACAGGGTGGCTCCCTCTTTCATCTTGTTCTTTTTTCTGGTGTACAAGGCTAAATGGATGAATTGGTTTCCCACCAATTCCGAGGACAATGCATGACAAAGCTGGAAGGGTTCATCCAGTCCAAGACTTCCATTTTATAGACAGAGAAACTGAGGGTACATGAAGGAGTGGAAAGAAATGAGCTTTGGAGGGGCACCTGGGTGCCTCAGTTGGTTAAGTGTCTGACTTCAGTTAGGTCACGATCTCATGGTTTGTGAGTTCCAGCCCCATATCAGGCTCTGTACTGACAGCTCAGAGCCTGGAGCCTGCTTCAGATTCTGTGTCTCCCTCTCTCTCTGCTCCTCCCCCACTCACACTTTGTCTCTCTATCTCTCTCTGTCAAAAATTAACATTAAAGAAAATTAGGGGTGCTGGGTGGCTCAGTCGGATGGGCATCTGACTCGATTTCAGCTCAGGTCATGATCTCACGGTTCGTGAGTTCGAGCCCAACATCAGGCTCTGCACTGACAGTGTGGAGCCTGCTTGGGATTCTCTCTCTGCCCCTCCTCTCTCTCTCTCTCTCTAAATAAATAAATAAATAAACTTTTAAAAAAATTTTTAAAAAAAGGAAGAAATGAGCTTTGGAGTCAACCAGACCTGGTGTCAGCTCTCAAATCTGCTATTTCTTAAGAGTTACTTAATAAACTTGGGCCTCAGTTTCCTCACCTGTAAAATAGGTCTGCTGAGAGGTTCCCTACCTTGAGGGGTTGCTGTGAACATCAACTGAGAGAATATCTGTCTGTGAATGAGCATCCTGATGAACGTAAGATGCTGTACAAATGGAAGCATCACGAATGGCTCCAACTCTCCTTTCGGTCATACAAAGGAGCTGAGGCCCAGAGAGTGGCAGAGGCTTGTCCAATGTCACACAGCAAACTGGTCATGGTGATAGGACTGAATGCTCTAAACAGCTCAGCAGGGACTCACCTGCCCATGGGGACATTCTATGATGTAAAGGATGGTAACAGCAAACCTGTAGGATAAAAACAAGGCTTGGGGCACTGTGGTCCCTCCCAGCACAGCCCCTGTGAAGAAGCCCAGATCCCATCAGCCTGGAGCTCCTTCCTCTTCCCTGACTCCTTGGAAGGGCTGGTTGCCAGGCCTCTCTGTGTACATCCCACCCAGATCGAGCACCCTGCTCGTGCCAAAGTACATGCACAGAATTCACTTAACATGTCCTGGTATAGGACACAATCCTGGAATCCACACAGCAGAGCACAAAAACCCGAAGTGATCTCCTCCTCCCTGCCCTCATCATCCCCCAGGGAGGGAAAGGAATTTGTCCAGAGTCACACCCAGAGCCAGGAACAAGGCTAAGGTCTCCTGACTGGTGGTGTCTCTCCTTCTGCTGGGACTGGCCTTGTCTGGAAACGCTGCCCTAAGGAATGAGCCTCAAGGCTTTCGCCCCACAGGACACACACACCTGGTCATAGTCAAGCTTGATTCATCTCCCAAGATATACAAGCTGCTGAGTGATTCCCACCACCCATTCTTCCCCGGGTCTGTCAGAGGCCGGCAGGATGGTATTACCCCATGTCTAACCCTGGATACCTTCTCTTTTAATCTTACAGAGCAAGCTGTTTACAAACTTAGGAATGGTAGCCATGGTGTGTCAGGTGCTGGAGAGCCCCCTCCAGTGGCCCACACACTAGGCGTGAAGACCCCTGCCTCACAGAAAGTGCTGTGGGGGGGGGGAGCCAGCTTAGTAAGGGGGACAGGGCTAGAAAGCAGAATGCTCACGGGAGGATTTAGTCAGCAAGTATTCCTGGGGCCGGCTCCAGGCTGGGTCTGGGGTGAGTGCTGAAAGCACAGAAATCAACAGGAGGGTCAAGAAGTCCTCCATCTATGCGGTTGATGATCCATGAAGGATGAGCATGGATCTATCAGTGGACCCAGTCAGGGAAGATAACCCACAGGGGAGAATAACAACATATAGACAAAGAAGCCAGAACGCATGACCCACAAGGAGCACCTTGTTCTCCTTGAGCACGAGTACCTGAGCCAGCGTACTCTCTGGCTCAGAGCAGGGACATATAGCACATTTGCTGAGTGAATAAGGGGGTGGATGAAGGAATGCAGGGGTCTGGTGTGACTGGAAGTGTGTGCTAGAGACTGTTAGAGATGGAGACACAAGGGAGGCCAGACTGCAGTGGCCTCACATGCCATGTTAAGGCACATGGACTTTCTCCTGGGCTCCCAGGGGAGACATGACAGCACAGAGAAGAAGCATCCAAATGGGTCTCCAACATCCCTCAGTGGGATCCTTGGTAGTTGACAAAAATGTAGTGTTCTACATCCCCGACTTTTGGAATATTCTAACTGCGAGTGGCCCATGAAGCAGAAAGAATGCCTGACTTCCTGCAGGTTTAGGTGCAGTCCCAGGGAGAGGCCACCATGGGACCTGGGGCCAGTCACCCTACCTGCCCATCGTGGGCCTCAGTTCTGGGCAAAGATGCCCTACAAGGGGAGCTCTCAGGTCCCCTCCAGCCCTTTGTCCAGAGTGCAGCCACAGCAAAGGAGTCGTAGGAGGGCAGACACCACAGCATCCATCTTACCAGATCAGAGAGTAGCTGAAGCCGAGGATGGAGCTGACCAGCTGGAACTCCGACGAGAGGCAGGCAAAGAAGGGGAAATAAGACAGGCCGACTTCCATGCCTCCAATCAGAAGCACAAAGGCTGGGGGAGACAGAGATGCTGTAAGCCCTCTTCTCACGGGCTCAGTGGTGTCCCAACGAAGTGACAGGGCTTTATACCGACTTCCAGTCACAGGCCTCAGGTCCCAAGGAGATGAGCAGACAAGCCCGAGCTCAGCAAAGGGGAATGCACAAATGTCTTTCATGCATGCAACAGACCCTTCCTGGGACCTCTTCCATTCCAGGCACTGGCTAACTATTGAGATAAGGAAGACTTGGTCCCCCCTTCGCTGGCTCACAGTGTGATGTGCAGAGACATGCCCCATAGATGGACAAACAACAATCACAGAGTAAAGCACTGTGAGTCCACCATAGCAACACGAAGAGTGGCGGTGTGTGTGTGCGCGCGCGCGTGTGTGTGTGTACAAAACTTCTTATAACCATCACATACTCTCTAAACAAGGCAGTTATAAGATTCATTCTGCCACTGACTAGCTCTCAGAGGCTCTAACAAGATCCAGGGAAACCTACTCATGCAAGAGGATGTTTACCCAGCTGCTTTGAGCTGGGTCTCGGGCCAGGCACTAAGGCTGCAGGAGGAATGAACAAGTCTCTTGCTTTCTGAGATGCTTACAGTCCAATAGAGAAGACAGGGAGGAAGGTGAATGGTGTGTCAACAGAGGCATATTCAATCTGCTGTGGGGACAAGGAGAGGAAGCCACTGACTTCACCTGGGGTCTGGGTCAGGGAAGGCTTCCTGGAAGTGGTGACATACAGCAAGGCCAGGAAATATAAGCAGGAGTTTGTAAGATGGCGAGAAGAAGGGAAGGGAGGGCATTCCTCACCTGGAGGATGGGAAACGGCTGGTTGGGGCTGGTCAGTATTTCTGTGACTATGATGGGTAGGAGGGTGGCAGGAAAGGATGACATAGAAGGAATAATTTCTGTGAGGGTAGAAGCCATGACAGCATAATTCTGTAACCTGCCAGAAGTCCCTCTGCCACAGAAGCAGACAGAGCAACCAAAATGGCAAACCCCACACCTGCAGACAACATTGACAACAAAGCCAGGTCTCGAGACCATTTGGTATCAACACCTGAAGTAGGAGGAAGTGGAGGAAGGCCCGAGAACAGAACCCCAAACTGCCAGCAGACACAAGAGACCGAAGATGCAATACCCGGACCGAGCTCCCTGTGGACGCAGATGGCTGACAGGAAGACCCCAAGATGAGAAGGACAGGAACACTAGGAGCTGGGACATAGTGGCTCCAGACAAGAGAGGAGGGAAGAGGCGGACTCGGGAAGTATGAGGATGTTAGGAGGATACATCTATATAATCACTTCCTGAAAACAGAAGAGAGGAATCTAGAGCCACGAACCAAAAAATGATGCTCTGACCCAGCCAGATACTCAACGGCATTAATCTTTAGGGAAATGCGAATCAAGACAGTGATTAGACACTACTTCACATGTACTAAGATGGTTATAACTGTTTTAAGCATAGAAAATAGTGTTGGTGAGGATGTGCAGAAGTTGGACCCCTCACCCTGCAGATCAATGGAACAGAACAGAGCCCAGAAACAGACCCATACCTGTGGAGCCAGTTGATGCCGACAAGGGTCCAAAGGCAATTTTGTGGGCACAGGACAGGTTTTTGAAATTAGTAGTGCTGGAAAAAATAAATAACCAAAAGCAAAAAAACCCCACAAAAAACAAAAAACAAAAACCCTTCAACCGATACCTCACACTACATGCAAAAAATTAACTCAAAATGTATCATAGACCTAAAAGAAAATATCAATAAGACTATATGAAACTTCTAGAAAAAAACATAGGAGAAAATCTACGTGATCTTCTATTAGGCAAAGCTTTCTTCTATGACACCATAAGCGTGAGCCATAAAAGAAAATGAATAAATTAGATTTCATCAAAATTTTAAGGCAGGTTTTCAAAAGAAATTGTTGGTAGAATGGAAAAACCAGCTACAGACTAGGAGCAAATGCAGTTCCCATGTCTGATAAAGAACTTGTGTGCAGATTCAATAAAGAACTATCAAAACTCAGTAAGAATAAAAACCCAATTTTTATAATTAAGGAAAGTGATTTGAACATGTCACCAAAGAGCTGTACTGATAGCAAAAAGCACATCAAAGTGTGGTCAGCAGCAACAGTCATTCTGAAAATGCACATTAAAACCACAACAAGACATCACTACACACCTCTTCAAATGGCTAAGTTTAAAAAGACTTTGTCTACTCATTTGGTTTTTAGATTCTACATATGGGTGAAATCATATGATTTGTTTTCTCTGACTTATTTCCCTTAGCATAATACCCTCTAGATCCATCCATGTTGTTGCAAATGAAAAGATTTCATTCCTTTTATGGCTGAGTACTATTCCATTGTGTGTGTGTGTGTGTGTGTACACTATATACACTATATATATACTATATACACACTATATATATATATATATATATACACGCACACACACTACGTGTGCACACACACACACACACACACACCACATCTTCTCTATCCATTCATCTATGGATGGGCACTTAGGTTGCTTCTATATCTTGGCTTTTGTAAATAATGTTGCATTAAACATGGAGTGCTTATATCTTCTCAAATTAGTGCTTAGATTTTTTTTTTATTTTAGAGAGAGAGAGTGCAAGCAGAGGAGAGGGGCGGGGTGGTGGTGGAGAGATCTCAAGCAGGCTCCACACTCCACGTAGAGCCTGACACAGGGCTTGATATCACAACCCTGGGATCACGACCCGAGCCAAAATCAAGAGTGGGATGCTCAACTGACTGACCCACCCAGGCTGGTTTCATTTTCTTTGGGTAAATACCCAGTAATGGGATTACTGGGTCATATAGTAGTTCTATGTTAAATTTTTTAGGAACCTCTATACTGTTTTCCACAGTAGCTGTACCAATTTGCATTCCTGCCAACAGTACATGAGGGCCCTTTTTTCTCCACATCCTCACCAACACTTACTATTTCATCAACAAACAGAATCAGACCTATATTTACAGAGAACAAACTGATGGCTGCCAGAGAGGGGAGGGTGGGGGTGGGGAGGGATGGACAAAATGGGTGAAGGGGACTTCCAGGCTGTCAGTTTGGGAATGAATAAGTCACAGGAGCAAAAAGGCACAGCATAGGGAATATAGCCAACGATATTATAATAGTGATGTATGGTGACAGATGGTTGCCACGTTTGTGGTGAGCAGAGCATAACATAGAGATGCTGAATCACTGTGTTGTACACCTCAAACTAATTTAACATTGCATGTCAACTACACTCAAATTAAAAAAAATTTAAAGAGACTGACAACAAAAATATAAATAAAAAATAAAAAGACTGAACGTGTTGCTTAAGGATATAGAGAAATGGGAAGTCTCACATCCTAATGGTGATAATCTAAAATGGAACCATCACTTTGGAAAACAGTCTGATAATTTCTTTAAAAAGTATGATCTTGGTGCATCTGGGTGGCTCAGTTGTTTGAGCTTCCAACTTCAGTTCAGGTCATGATCTCGTGGTTCGCAAGTTCGAGCCCTGCATCAGGCTCTGTGCTGACAGCTCGGAGCCTGGATCCTGCTTCAGATTCTGTGTGTGTGTCTCTCTTTCTGCCCCTCCCTCCTCACATTCTGTCTCTCTTTCTCTCTCAAAAATAAATAAATATTAAAAAAAATTTAAGTATGATCTACTACATGATGTATACGATCCAGGCATTCCACTCATAGGCACTTCCCCAGGAAAAATGGAAGCACAGGTTCACACAAAGATTTGTACACATATGTTCACAGCAGCTTTATTTGCAAGAGTCAAAAACTGCAAATAAATCAAATGTACATCAAGAGGTGAATGGGTACACAAACTCTGTTTTCTCAATTTAGTGGAGCACTAACCAGAAATTAAAAAAAAGAGTGAATTTCTGGCACATGTTAAATGTGTATGAATCTAAAAATAACTATGCTGTGTGAAAGAGGGTACACACACACACACAAGTACATTCTCTATGATCCCATTTATATAGAATTCTGGAAAAAGATCAGTGATGAGGGTAGTGATGGAATAGAGTGGGAAAGAGAGATTACAAAAGGGGACAAGGAAACTTAAGGGGTTTGTTATCTTGATTGTGGTAATGATTTCATGGATATAAACATTTGTCAAAATTTATCAAACTGTATATGTCAAAGAGGTATGTGACAGTATATCATTTCAGTTTTAATTTGCATTTCCCTAAAGACTAATGAGGTGTTGGTAGGCATTTGCTCAGACAGCTCTGGAGCCCCTGAGAGAGAGCCAGGCTGGACAGAGAGGTTCGGAGTTGTATTAGAATGGCTAAATCTTTAAATTAGAGCTGATCCCTCAGGGAGAACGTGAGGCCCGGGGAACAATGAGACCTCAGACCAATGGACAAAGAAGTAAGAATTGTTCTGGGAGGAGGAATCCTGGGGCTTGTTGATATCAAAAAGGCAGTGATGGCTAGGACTCAGGAAAGATTTTGGGGGTAGGTGATGGTGAACCTACTTTCTGAGCCTCTTTGTTCTATGTCTAAAGATGCTCCCAATCTCACTGGGGGAAAGCCCACAAATAAGCGTTGAGATCTGGTGGGCTAGGCATCTTCCTGGGGCAAGTAACAGGTGGGGAACACTGACTGCTCACAAAGTTTATGGCTAATCCCAGGGAACCCCGGCCAGGCGGTCTCTTTGAGAGCAAGATTCTCCATGGCGAAATTCCCAGCAGCTACGAGGCAGCCCTTACCTTGTGCCCACTGCGGGATCTGCAAGGGCTGGTACCCTTCTGAGAACAAGAACATGACTTTATTGGCTGTGGCCCCAAAGGCGATTCCATAAGACCATCGGTTACTAAAGGTGCCCACAAAGTCCAGAGGTCTGTGAACGAGAGAAACAGCTCGTGAGGCCAGAGGGTGGCTCATTCCTCCCCATCACCTCCAGAATAGCAACCCCACCCTGAGGAGGGATTACCGGGTAGCAAATTGCTCATTCCAGCTGACATTGTCTGAGGCCCTCGGTGCCACTTCTAGGGGTAGGCATGGATTTAGGGTACCGAGGTGAGGAAGACAAAATTCTTTGCCCTTGAGGAGCCTTAGGAGGAAGGGTCCAGGGAGGGAGACACAAGCAAGGACACCAATAGCAATGACAACAAAATGACATGAGATTCATTTATGAGAGACACAGGCAGTATGACTCCAGAGACCAAAACAAGGGGTATCTACTAGACAGGCTTGGGGAGCCTGCCCCGCACCTGGCCGCTATGAGACTTCCAATATCCCTGGGAAGGTCTGGGACTCATTGGCTGTGCCGGTTCCCCGCAAGCATCCCTTCCTGGCCACAGCTGATTGGACCAGGGGTGACCACCTGACTTTGGATGGGCCAATCAGATGCCTGGCCTTGTATTTAGGGTTTCTCACCCTGAGGACATGAGCCAGTTAGCAGTTAAAATTCTGTTCTGAGGAAAGGGGAAGGGGGTGATGGTCATGGTGGAGGACACTTGTGGGGAAGCACACTGGGTGTTATGTGGAAACCAACTTGACAATAAACTATGAAGTTAAAAAAATTTCTGTTCTGGAAAGTCATGCCAAGTTGGGATCAGAGTCAGTGATTTTAGGGAAACAGAGATCCTAAGTCAGATGATAAAGTCAGACAGCAGAGAGGACAATAGTAAAATGGTGCTGAGGGGCTCCCGTGACACAAGGAGGCAGAATTAAAATCAGTGTCCCAGAGACGTCCATCTTAAGAGTTCCAGTTACCATGAGGGCGGCCCTGGCAGTTTCTGTAAAATCTCTATAACTTTATAAAATCCTTTCTTTTCCTTTTACAAAAACAAGCTTTACGGGATAGCTGTCTCTTCTTCTGACCAAAATAGCTTTGTCTAGATCAATGTTAGCAATCACATTTGGAAAGAAGAGAAGACTTTCCCGTTGAAATGCCATCTGAAGCAGCTTGGTTGAAAACTCGGGATGGCACTAGGGAGCCACACATGGAGGCAGGGACCTGGGGGCAGGATCTGGATCTCACCTCATACCACTTAGTCTTGCTCATCTTCACCTTCAAGGCTCAGCTCAAGGAGCACCTCTTCCAGGAAACCCCCCCGCCCCTTCCATTACCCCGACCACTCCCAGCAGGCCCACCTAGCTGCTACCTTGCTGTGTTTCAGCATGTCCCTCTGTGTTATTACTTGTCTAGGAAACTACAAGCTCCAAGGGGTGGTGACCTAGCACAGGGCCTTGAAAAGAGGAGGTGCTCAATGCATGTTTGTGGACACGCATTTTGTTAAAGTGACCTGCATTCGATCAGTCCTCCCTGTAGGGCCTCAGAATTAAGTGACACTGTTTTCATATCTTTAAAACAGATGGCGAGCCCCGCTCTGCTCATGTCACAGAGACACTGTGGGTGGCAAATGAAGGCCGCTTGGCAAACACTGGCATGCCACACGTGTGAGAGGCTTTTTATGAGTGAGGGTGGTGCGCCGGAACTACTCAGAAAAGCAGGGGTTTTGATGGGAAAGTGGCCAGGGAGCAAGCAGTGGTACCATTGTCAACTGAATTGAAAGCAGTCTGACATGACCTGTATGGAGCTCCTACTTCTTCTTTTTTTTAATAGTTTATTGTCAAGTTGGTTTCCATATAACACCCAGTGCTCTTCCCCACAAGTGCCCCCCTCCATGACCATCACCCCCTTCTCCTTTCCTCCTCCCTCTTCAGCCCTCAGTTTGTTTTCAGTATTCAAGAGTCTCTCATGATGTGCCTCCCTCCCTCTCTCTATTTCTTCCCCCCTCTTCCCCTTCCCATGGTCCCCTATCAAGTTTCTACTGTTAGACCTATGAGTGGAAACATATGGTAACTGTCCTTCTCTGCCTGACTTACTTCTCTTAGCATGACACCCTCGAGGTCCATCCACTTTGCTACAAATGGCCAGATTTCATTCTTTCTCATTGCCATGTAGTATTCCATTGTATATATAAGCCACATCTTCTTGATCCATTCATTAGTGGATGGACATTTAGGCTCTTTCCATGATTTGGCTATTGTTGAAAGTGCTGCTGTGAACATTGGGGTACATGTGCCCCTATGCATCAGCACTCCTGTATCCCTTGGGCAGATCCCCAGCAGTGCTGTTGCTGGGTCATAGGGGAGTTCTACCGTTAATTTTTTGAGGAACCTCCACACTGTTTTCCAGAGTGGCTGTACCAGTTTACATTCCCACCAACAGTGTAGGAGGGTGCCCGTTTCTCCACATCCTCGCCAGCATCTATAGTCTCTTTGAGTTGTTCATTTTAGCCACTCTGACTGGCGTGAGGTGGTATCTCAGTGTGGTTTTGATTTGTATTTCCCTGATGATGTGTGACGCTGAGCATCGTTTCATATGTTTGTTGGCCATCTGGATGTCCTCTTTGGAGAAGTGTCTGTTCATGTCTTCTGCCCATTTCTTCACTGGATTATTCATTTTCCGGGTGTGGAGTTTGGTTGGTTCCTTGTAGATTTTGGATACTAGCCCTTTATCCGATATGCCATTTGCAACTACCTTTTCCCATCCTGTCGGTTGCCTATTAGTTTTTTTGATTGTTTCCTTTGCCGTGCAGAAGCTTTTTATCTTGATGAGGTCCCAATAGTTCATTTTTGCTCTTGATTCCCTTGCCCTTGGGGATGTGTCGAGTAGGAAATTGTTGCGATTGAGGTCAAGGAGTCTGTTTCCTGCTTTCTCCTCTAGGGTTTTGATGGTTTCCTGTCTCACATTCAGGTCCTTCATCCATTTTGAGTTTATCTTTGTGTATGGTGTGAGAAAGTGGTCTAGTTTCATTCTTCTGCATGTTGCTGTCCAGTTCTCCCAACACCATCTGTTAAAGAGGCTATCTTTTTTCCATTGGATACTCTTTCCTGCTTTGTCAAAGATTAACTGGCCATACATTTGTGGGTCCAGTTCTGGGTTCTCTATTCTATTCCATTGGTCTATGTGTCTGTTTTTGTGCCAATACCATACTGTCTTGGTGATGACAGTTTTGTAGAAGAGGCTAAAGTCTGGGATTGTGATGCCTCCCGTTTTGATTTTCTTCTTCAATATTACCTTGGCTATTCGGGGTTTTTTGTGGTTCCATACGAATTTTAGGATAGTTTGTTCTAGCTTTGAGAAGAATGCTGGTGCAATTTTGATTGAGATTGCATTGAATGTGGAGATTGCTTTGGGTAACAATGACATTTTAACAATGTTTATTCTTCCGATCCATGAGCATGGAATGCCTTTCCATTTCTTT
>CM053568.1:32613328-32704334 GCA_028646485.1 Cryptoprocta ferox
TGACTTCATCTTTGCCAATTCTGATGGCTTTTATTTCCTTTTGTTGTCTGATTGCTGATTCTAGGACTTCCAGCACTATGTTAAACAGTGGTGAGAGTGGACATCCCTGTCGTGTTCCTGATCTCAGGGGGAAAGCTCTCAGTTTTTCCTCAATGAGGATGATATTAGCTGTGGGCTTTTTGTAAATGGCTTTTATAATGTTTAAGTAAGTTCCTTCTATCCCGACTTTCTTGAGGGTTTTTATTAAGAAAGATGCTGTATTTTGTCAAATGCTTTTTCTGCATCTATCGACAGGATCATATGGTTTTTTTCTTTTCTTTTGTTAACGTGATGTATCACATTGATGGATTTGCAAATGTTGAACCAGCCCTGTAACCCAGGAATGAATCCCACTTCTTAAAAAGCCCTGCCCCAGGCGCTGCAAATCAAATGCCCAGGGTAGAGTCTGCCTCTGTGTCCCAACCAGTGTGGCTCAGACCTGGCACTTTGGGAGGGACTGACCCCTCCAATGGGTGGTATTCAGGAGGAGTCTGCTACTCAGAACTGGTACAGGCAGTCCCTGGACATTGCAGGTGGATTTGTCACCCTGAAGCACTAGGTCACTGCTAGCCTTGGTCCTGACACCCTGGCGTCCCCTCCCTTCTCCAGAGCCCAAGGCTGAGACTTGAACCAGTTTACACGCATGAGCCTGCTTAGGCTGTAATGCAGGGGAAATGAGAGCAAACATCAACCAGACCTCAGTTACAGGTCTTGTCACTTGTTAGCTGTGTGGACTGGGGCACGCCATTCAACTTCTCTGAGCCTGAGTTTGTTCATCCATTACGTGAGGTTAACGACCTCCTGCATGCTAGGTTGGGAAGAGGGTTCGTGCAAGTAATGTAGGCAGAGCAAAGGGTCCAGTGCCTGGGTCACAGTCACTGTGCAATAACTGTTATCTGTGTTATGATTATTATTATCATCAATTATTAAAGGTGATAGGGCAGAGATACGAGCAATTAGAGCTTAAGAAAAATGTGAGAAGGGGTGCAGAGACTCAGAATGGCAGAACCAGAAAGGCCCTGAGGGCAGCCTGGTCCAGCGGGGTCTCCTGGTGCCAGGCCAGAATGAACGTTTGCTGCTGCCAGTGACTGACCGAGAACTCTCTTCCTCCTGCTTCCTGAGGCAGCCATAGTGCTGACTTTGGGAAGACCTTTCCCATAGTGAGTTGAGCCTCCTTGAGACATTTTAATCATTCGTGGGCAGCTGTGGGTGCTGAGGCTGCAATAGCTTGGACGCCAATTCTGAACCCCCAGAGCTTGGTTGGGGTGAGGCAGGGAGGTGAAGGAGCAGTGGAAAGGAGGCAAGACTAGGGAGGTAACGGGGTGTTATCCTGGCCTCAAACACAGGGTACGCCAAGCTGTAGCAATCAGCCCTAGCTCAACTCACATGATGATTCCAAAGCGGTTCCCCAGGAGGTAAGAAGTATCATCTCTCTGTTTACGGTGCTCTCGTCTTTGGAGAAAGGACAAGACCAAAATGATGAAAAGCTACAGGAAGAGAAGATGAGAACATCAGCGGGCCCTCCCTGAAGGAGAATGTGTGGGTGAGTGGAGGGCTCAGAGTGTCTGTGACTCCTCAGACCCCAGAGTCAGGGAGCTAGCTGCACATGCCCTGGAGCTTCCAGAATGCATTGTACTGAGCTTTCCTCTGTGTTGCCCCGAACAGGTTCAAATCTAGTCTCTCTCACGTATTGACTGGAAGAGAGACCCAGCTGCTCCAAGCCTCAGTTGCCTCACCTGTGAAAAAGGGATAATACCTGTCAGGTTGCAAATGCTTCTTTGTTTTTTGCTTTTTGAGAATTCGTATTCTCAGGTACTTGATGCCCTTTTTCTCTCCCCTTTACTAGACTTCTTGAGAACTGTCTATGCTTGCTATCTCTATTTCCTCACCCCTCATTGCTCTTCAACCTCCTAACCTGGCTTCTCCCTCCTAATCCATGGAAAGAGCTCTGGCCAAAGTTGAAAATTACCATGAATCCAATGGAAACTTCAAGCCCAAATGTGGCTTCATCTCTCAGCAGCATTCAAGTGTTGACCACTTCCTCCTCCTCTTAGAAACGCCCTGTACCCTGGGCTTCCATCAATAGTGCTTTTCTAGGTTTTCTCCATTACCTCTCAGTCTCCTCTGCTGGATTATTCTTTATTCAACCACTACAGTCGGGAGTCCTGATCGTTCAGTCCAAGGATCACTCTTCTTATTACTGGATCCTCTCACCCATGTCCATGCTTTCAATGGCCACCACTGCCCAGAAGACTCAATTTGGCTCTTCAGCCCAGACCTTGTCCATGAGCTCCACAACTGTTCATCTAACTACAGAGTTGGCACTTCTTAAACTCAGTATATCTTAAATGGAATTCATGATTTGCCTCCCTACCCTGCCTTCATCCACCCCAAACCCGGATCTCTTCTGGTTTTCCTTAATGACAGACACTGCCATCCTTCTAGCTGTGCAAGTCAGAAACCCACACAGTCCTCAACCCTTCCCTCTCCCTACTCAGTCCTACTGTTTTACTTCCCAATGTCTTGAGCTGACCACCACCATCCAGGATGAGCTAAAATCTAAATTATCTCCTCTATGGACCACCTCCAACCTGATCCCAGCAATGCAACCAGAGTGATCATTTCAAAACAGAAATCTGATCACACCAGCTCCATACTGGAAACACTCCAGCTGCTTCCCGCTGCACTTAGAATGCAGACACCACTCCTTCACACAGAGTCCCACAGGGCTCCACCTGGCCCGGGCCCACTCACCTCCCAGACAACTCCACCTCAGCCCTCCACTCCAGCCGCACCCTGGAGGAGCTCTCTCAGCTCCTCACACTCTCTGTTCCCCTCCTCCATGTGGCCTTTGCACATGCTCTCCTCTCTGCTTGAAAGGCTCTTTACTACATCTTCCAACAGACCTCAGCTGTCATTGCTTCCTTAGAAGAGCCTTTTTTGAATCCCTAAAAACCAGTGTCCTTGACTCTTCAGCACTTAAAAGCACTTCTGCCTGTGTTTTGGTGCATAATATAAGAAAGCAAGTCAAGGAAATTCAGCTGATGTCTCTCTGCTGACCTATTCAGGCCCTTTTGGGAGTCTGTATGGGAGAGACCCAATTCCCCTCATCTCTGCTCTTCGCTCTTCTCTGCCTTTACTTACTGATGGGATAAGGGAGTAATGGAGGAAGAGCTCCATGTCCACCGAGCTGACACAGGTGCCATTTAGCTGCCTGGTCCTGAAAAACAGCCAAAAACCACATTCACATCAGTCACTGCTGCAGGCATTGACCCATCAGCATTGAGCATCACTGTCAGGAGTTTAGCTTATACACCACTAAGATCATCTGATTTTTTTTTTTTTTGAGAGACACAGAGAGAGAGGGAGGGTACCAGTGGGGGAGAGGGGCAGAGGGAGAGGGGGGTGGGGCAGACAGAGAGGGAGAGCGAGAATCCTGACACAGGGCTCCATCTCATAACCCTGGGATCACAACCTGAGCTGAAATCAAGAGTCAGATGCCCAACTTAGCCACCCAGGCACCCCAATCATCTGATCTTTTATTTGTTCTTTTATTCTTAAATGTTTATTTATTTTTGAGAGAGAGAGAGAGAGAGAAAGAGAGATAGAGAGAGAGAGCACACACAAGTGGGGGAGGGGCAGAGAGAGCGGGAAACACAGAATCCAAAGCAGGCGCCAGGCTTTGAGCTGTCAACACAGAGCCTGACATGGGGCTCCAACCCACAAACCGTGAGACCATGACCTGAGCCAAAGTCAGACACTCAACCAACTGAGCCACCCTCGTGCCAGGAACAAAAAGACTTCTATTTTATTCAGAAGTACTTTGATCAATCACATGATTGTGTACTATGTAACCATTATCAATGTGAGAAAGACACTGACTCAGTGTCTAGTAAACTCTGTTCTTGCTGCTCGAACTTCTACTACACCCCATCTACATGCTCATCAGGAACTGCAGACCTGTGCTCTCTCCCACCCCTGCAGCACCTGCCGGCCATCTCCCAGGCCTCCTTCCCCTGTCAGCTCCTGCCTTTCCCTCACAAGTCTCAGGGAAGAGCACTCCTGTGGGGAACCCGTGAGCAGGGCACACTCCCCCCCCCGCCCGTAGTTCTTTAAAACCCCAATGTTCCCCAGTTATGTCTAACTGTAGGTATGAAAGACCCTAGAAGTGGTGGAGAAGGTGCAGGAACTCAGGCCATCACAAATGTGATAGAACTATAAAGCTCACACTTCTGCTTTTAGGAAGGTACACTGAGAACATGCAACAGTCTCCTCATCCATATGAAAACTTCGAAATGATAAAGATGTTATTTTTGTTATTTTTTAAGTTTATTTATTTATTTGGAGAGAGAGAGAGAGAGGAAAAAACCACATGAGCGGGGAGGGGCAGAGAGAGAGAATCCCAAGCAGGCTCCACACTGCCAGCACAGAGCTTGATGCAGGGCTCGAACCCATGAACAGTGAGTTCATGATCTCAGCTGAAATCGATAGTTGGAAGCCCAAGTGACTGAGCCACCCAGGCGCCCCAAGATGTTATTTAAAGAAAGAAAACAGAGATTTTGAAAGCAAGAAGGGGATCTATCAGGGGCACAGAAACTATGAGAAGACCTGAATGATGGAGAGCAACTGGGACTAAAGCAAAGAGAAAAAGCATGAGCCAACAAGGCTACAGACTGTGGGGCCACATATGAAGTTGTTCTATGCCCACAGTGCAAGAGGGAAAGCAGGACGGGGTTGCCAGCAGCCCACAGAATGAACTGGGGTCTCACAGAGACCCAACTGTCTTCCCACCTCTGCTGACCAGTCAGGGGCAATGGCTGTTGTCCCCAGGAGTAGTATATATGGGTCACAGAGAGAGAGAGAGAGAGAGAGAGACAGAGGCAGTGCTCTGGATCACAGATCATCCTACCAGGGACGAGGAGCTTTGGATTCCAGACAGCCCCTGAAGCACCCTCCTAGCAGTACCACCCCCTCCACTCAGCTGCCCTGACAGCAGCCTTAGGACAAGTCACCCTCCACAAAGCAGGTACCCCAGTGTCCAGCTTTGAGCACACAATCAAGAGCCATCAAACATTTGAGGAAAGATTATACCACAAAAGGGAGCCAAAAATTCAAGAAAGAGGAATTTATCCCTGAGGAGACAAGTTAATACAGAACCTCCCTGAGGTCATTGCTACAGGAAATCCCCTACAAGAAGCATAAATCTAGGGGCGCCTGGGTGGTTCATTTGGTTAAGTATTGGACTTGATTTTGGCTCAGGTCATGATCCCAGCCTCATGGGATCGAGCCCGGTATTGGGCTCCGTGCTGAGCATGGAGCCTGCTTGAGATTCTCTCTCTCTCTCCCTTTGCCCCTCTCTCCCACTTGTGCTCTCTCTCTCTAAAAATTAATTTAAATTAAAAAAAATTTTAAATGAAGCATAAATCTAGGAGGAAATAGAGGGGGGCAAAAAGCAATAGAAGGCAAAAAAATTAGCAAATTTACTGTTAACCCCTGAGCACAGAATTCTATGTAAATATATCTTTACACATAGATAACATTGATAGAAACACAAGGACTCAAAAGACCCTCTCTGTAAAAAACAATGGAGGAAATTCTTAAGAACTAAGAAAGAGGAGTCTATAACCAAAGCTGGAGGCATCACCGTCCAGGACTTCAAGCTGTATTACAAAGCTGTAATCATCAAGACAGTATGGTACTGGCACAAAAACAGACACTAACATAAATAGAACAGAATAGAGAACCCCGAAACGGACCCACAAATGTATGGCCAACTAATCTTTGACGAAGCAGGAAAGAATACCCAATGGAACAAAGACAGTCTCTTCAGCAAATGGTGCTGGGAAAACTGGACAGTGACATGCAGAAAAATGAACATGGACCATTTTCTTACACCATACACAAAAATAAACTCAAAATGGATGAAAGACCTAAATGTAAGACAGGAAGCCATCAAAACCCTACAGAAGAAAGCAGGTAAAAACCTCTTTGATGTCGGCTGCAGTAACTTCTTACTCAACACGTCTCCAGAGGCAAGGGAAACAAAAACAAAAATGAATTCTTGGGACCTTATCAAAATAAAAAGCTTCTGCACAGCAAAGGAAACAATCAGCAAAACTAAAAGGCAACCAATGGAATGGGAGAAGATATTTGCAAATGACATATCAGATAAAGGGTTAGTATCCAAAATCTATAAAGAACTTATCAAACTCAACACCCAAAAAACAAATAATCCAGTGAAGAAATGAGCAAAAGACACGAATAAACACTTCTCCAAAGAAGACATCCAGATGGCTAACAGACACATGAAAAAATGCCCAACATCACTCATCATCAAGGAAATACAAATCAAAACCCCAATGAGATACCACCTCACCCCTGTCAGAATGGCTAACATTAACAACTCACACAACAACAAATGTTGGCGAGGATGTGGAGAAAGAGGATCTCTTTTGTTGCTGGTGGGAATGCAAACTGGTGCAGCCACTCTGGAAAACAGTATGGAGGTTCCTCAAAAAATTAAAAATAGAACTTCCCTACAACCCAGCAATTGCACTACTAGGTATTTACCCAAGGGATATAGGTGTGCTGGTTCAAAGGGGCACATACACCCCAATGTTTATAGCAGCACTATCAACAATAGCCAAAGTATGGAAAGAGCCCAGATGTCCATTGATGGATGAATGGATCAAGAAGATGTAGTATATATATATAATGGAGTATTATTCAGCAATCAAAAAGAATGAAATCTTGCCATTTGCAAATACATGGATGGAACTGGAGGGTATCATGCTAAGCGAAATTAGTCAGAAAAAGACAAATATATGACTTCACTCATATGAGAAATTTAAGATAAAAAACAGATGAACATAAGGAAAGGGAAGAAAAAATGATATAAAAACAGGGAGGGGGACAAAACATAAAAGACTCTTAAATATAGAGAACAAACAGAGGGTTACTGGAGGGTTGTGGGAGGGGGGATGGGCTAAATGGGTGAGGGACATTAAGGAATCTACTCCTGAAATCATTGTTGCACCATATGCTAACTAACTTGGATGTAAATTTAAAAATTAATTAATTAATTAAAAAAAGAAAGAGGAGTCTAGGAAGAAAAAGGATTTAAATGCAACAGCTAACACAGAGTGAGTAAAATATCTTGTTAAATATCTAGGTAAGTAGTTTTTGTGAAACAAAATGTGTGAAAAGCCAATTTGGAGGTAAAATCCCAGGCGATACTCCATGGGGGGAGAGGCGAGCTGGGGCCAGGTGTGGATGCAGAGGGAAGAATGGCAGGATCACATTCTCCTGTTTAGCAGGATGATGGAGAAACTTGTTTTCTCTTTCTGGGCTTTACAAGAAAAATGCAGTTCTAGGTAAGTATGTTAAAAATCCACAGGGAACTGCCAAAAGAATACAGATACAGTATAAACCCATATATTAAAAAGTATCTATGAAAAAAAGAAAATTCAATCACTCCAACGAACTACAGGAAGAGAAAAAAATAAAATTGAGATTAGAAGAGAAACACCACAAGAACAAAAATGTCCAAAGAATAGTAAGCCACTAACAAAGAAGACATACAAATATGCAGTAAGTTCTTAAAATTGCAACTAGTAATAAAAGTAGAAATTAAGATAAAATGCTGTCTTATCTATTAAATTGAGAATTATTGAAAATACTACCTAGCATTATTGAAGATTAAGACAAGTTAGTACCCATCTACTGGTAAGGATATAAACTGGTATAACCATTCTGAGGATTAATTTTGCAATATATACACTAAGAACCCGCAAAATACACCAATTCCACATTGAGGAATCCTACTTCTGAAAAATATAAGCTAGGGAAATACTCAGAGAGGTGCCTAAAGATCTGTACTAGAATGCCCAGATTCTCGTGCTTGCGCACTCTCTGTCTCTACCCCTCACTCTGTCAATCTCTCTCATGTGTGTGTATAATGTTTGAAATGTAATATACACTCATTGTAAAACACTCAAAATATTTCCTAATGTATGAAGTAGTAAATAAAAGTCCTTTCTCCTTCCATAACAATGCGTGTTTATAACCTCTATAGTTTTAAGCAAAAATGGGATCTGACTACACTTGATTTTTTCATTTCATCAAGGAAAGAAAATGTGTTTATGAAAGAAAGGAAATTTCTATGTCAGTATAACAGACCCATCAGACTCCTTTGGGTGGGTGACTGCCTATGCAGGTTCATCGCCTGGCCTGTCTCCTGCTTGCAGGGGCTGAACTGAGAGTCGATCTGGCAGCAGTTGGGAACAAGTGAGCTCAAGGGGTCTCAGCTGCAGAGTCCAGAACCCCTGGGTTACACTTCCTCTCCGGCAGCCGCTGCGGTGAACATATGAAGCATCCTACCATCAACCCAAGTTCGAAAGCCACTGAGGCCCCTTTCCTGGTCTTTACTACTCCTACTGCTTCTGGGTGGTTCTGGGGCTGGCAGGGCAGGAATGCTGAAGGGTGGACAACACCTGCAGGGCAGCAGCGAGACAAAACCCCCAAATGCAGAAGATCTGCTTTCCATGGATGATGCATTGGAAATGTATTTATGATATACCATAAGGTGAAAGAAAATTATTTCTCGGTCCCAAGTTATGAAGAGCAGTCACCTCAGGGTAGTGAGATTTGAGGTCATTCCACGGTCTTTTTATGATTTTCTGAATTTCAGTACACAGAGATATGCGGCTTGACAGCTGTGCCCATCTATCGGGGAGCTCAGAACAGTGCCCGGCACAAAGTAGAGGCAATAAACACATGTTGAATGAATGAACGGGATGCTCTGTAACCAGGGAAAGGACTAAAGGTTGTTCCTAAGCCATAAAACACCATTCTGAGGTGAGGATGTGTGTGAAATCAGCATAAAGTGAAAACATGTATGGTGTGTGGTGGTAAATTACAAACCTTTCATTAATTAAAAAGTTCTTTTTTTTTAAAGTGTTTATTTATTTTTGAGAGAAAGAGAGAGAGAGAGCAGGGGAGGGGCAGAGAGGGAGACAGAGAATCTGAAGCAAGCTCTGTGCTGACAACAGAGAGCCTGATGTGGGGCTCGAACTCACGAGCTGCAAGATCATGACCTGAGCTGAAGTCAGATGCTCAACCGACTGAGACCCCCCAGGTGCCCCTCATTAATTAAAAAATTCTTAATAAAATGCTGTGACGGCCAATCTGAGGCATGCTATACAGCAGGTGCATCTAGATCATGGGTCGTATGAATTCCCAGCTCCCGTCTCCAACACCCCCCTATTGATCCCCTGCCCGTGGGATGGTCTCTGCCCCATAATCCTTTTGCTTCCTTTGTCCCTAACATTATCACTCCATAGCAGTAATTAAACATATGATAACAACTTTCCTTGATGGATATCACTTTATTATGTGTCACTATGGCCAAGGCATTCTGCTATTTTAGATGATCTAATCCTTGCAGGAATCTTGTGAGGCAGGTTGTGTTATCTCCTTTTTAAAATGAGGAACTAAAGCCAGGAGAGGTTTCACAACCCGCAGATACATATCTGATTTCTAAGGTCAGCCCGTGCCTGGCACGGAGAGGCTCAGGAATGTCCTTTGAGATGCAGGCAAACCATAAGAGACTCTTAAATACACGGAACAAACTGAAGGTTGATGGAAGAGGTGGGTGAGGAATGGGCTAACTGCGTGACGGCATTAAGGAGAACCCTTATTGGGATGAGTGCTGGGTGTTATATGTAAGTGATGAATCACTAAATTCTACTCCTGAAACCAATACCACACTATATGTTAACTAACTTGAACTAAAATTAAAGAAACAAAAACAAAAACATTCCAAGGGAACTTCCTTCAGGAAACTGAGGCCCAGAGAGGGCAAGTGAGCAGAAAAAAGTCAGGATGCCCAGAACTATTTCAGGTGAAACTCAGTGAGTTCAGGCACCCCGTGGGTGGGCAGCGGCAGGACCTTGGTGCTCAGCACAGAGAAGGATTAGGGAAGGAGGAAGAGGTGTGTGTGCGTGTATGTGTGTGTGTTTTTATGTGTGTGCGAGCACCTGCCTGCCCTTGTAATACCTCCAGCAACCCAGCAGTCTGTGTGTTGGGGTGTCTGCTTCTGGGCCACTCTGACCCACCTCCCTGCCATCCTGCCTGAGAGTCCCATGCAGATGGAGTAGTGTGCTCAGGCTGGCTTGTACCAGCTTGGGACCGTCACCTCATCAGGAATTTTCCAGGCCTGTTGCGAAACAGCAGCATTGTGAAAAACTAAATTATATAAACTTATAACTAAATAAGTTATATTAAAAAGAAAGGTAGCAAAGATTCAAAACCCATCACTTTCTAATCATGAGGTTATTTACATCTATTGCATCTGCAGGATGGAAACTATGTTATGGTGTGCCACTGACAATCTCTTTCCACGCCCACATTCGGTGACATCATGTGGGCAGCTTGAAATGAGCCACAGTGGGAATATTGACGCCATGCAAATGGCCCAGACACTACAAATCAGGGCTTGCTTATTGTTTTGTAGATTGTCTATAAAGTGACAGAGAAGGGGCGCCTGGGTGGCTCAGTCAGTTAAGCGTCTGACTCTTGGTTTCCGCTCAGGTCATGATCTCAAAGTTCGTGACTTTGAGTCCCGCATCAGGCTTCGCACTGACAGTGAGCCTGCTTGGGATTCTCTCTCTCCCTCTCTCCCTGCCCCCCACCATGCATGCTCTCTCTCTTTCTCTCAAAAGTAAATAACCATCTTAAAAAAGTGACAGAGAAAATGTTAATAATTTACATTACATTTAAACCTATGTTTGTAGCTATAACACTGTGAGTAGCAGAAAAAAAACTGAAGAAGTATTCTCCCAGAATTCAAAAACTCTTATCCTATTCATCTAAGGAAATAGTTTCTGTCGATTGATGAATGAGGGAAGTTTTGACCTAACCCTTGCCTTCATTGTTGCACATTTGTCTTACTCATTACTGTAAATAAAAATATCAAATAACATTCATGTTGAAACTATGCTCGTTCATCGACTACGCGTTGGCTACAGATAAAAGAGTTCAGTAAAAATCAATGAAAGCATTTTGTGAGAATTAATTGTCTCTATGGAACCTGTAATAAAGAGCATTGTATATTTCATTATTTGTGAGTTGTTTGATACATCCACTATATCAGTATAATTTGTATTAAATATATTTTTTTTCTCCAGAGAGCCAGTTATACATTCCCTGGCACACTGCCCGGCAGTTGTGGCCCTGGTTCTGGGTGTGGAAAAAATAAGGAGGCTGTTCAAGTTTGGAAACTGGTCCAATATAAACTATGCTTCAGGAGAAAGGTAAGTTTAGAGGAAAAAACACAGGAGGGAGCCAGTGCCCCAACCGACCCTCTTCTCCCACGCTCTGCAAAATGGGGAAATTGGACCCATTCAGTGTTTTTAAGCTTTTTGACTACAAGTCATAGCTGTGGTCAAGCACACACTATAGCCATGATCCAGTTCATGTGTGTGTGCGTACGCGCGGCTGTGCACAGACAAGCCAAACAAATTTTCATAACACAATACCCTTCACATCCTCTACTATTTTTCATCTGATTCAATTCTATTCATTTTGTTCTGGTCCATTCCATCTTGTGAAGTGCTGGTCATAGCCACTAAATTAATTTTACAGCCCACGAATGGTTCTCAATCAGCCGTTTGAAAGCCCTGACCGCGAGGTGATTGCTGGGGCAGGGACGCACTATTCCTGAGGGCCTCTGACTCACTGCACCTCCTGCAAGTATTTGTCCTTGCACCGAGGGGTTCCCAAACACCAGGCCTTGCTCTGACGTGTAACCACAGGTGAGATCATCTGGAAACTCTTTGGCCCTTATCACCTGTCCTTCGGGGCATTGCACCAGCCTCCTGCCCTGGCTCATCTCCCTGGTGCCAGAGTCCGTCCCTCCGGCCTCCCCTGGGAAGGACCCCCACCCCCACCCCCACTCCGTAGCTGCATCGCTCTCTGGCACTCATCACTTGTGCTTCCTGTTGCAGGTGCCTTCCTCAGGCCTCGGCTTTCACTTCTAGCTGAGCTTTGGGCTTTCCCAAAGCAAGAAGCGTTTCACTCAACTTTTAACTCCAACCATCTTCCACCCCAGTCCTACCCCCAGCTTCTGACTTGGGACAGGTACATAACAAATCCAAGTAGGTGCTGAATGGATGAATGAATGAATGAGAGAATGAAAAAGGAAGGAAGGAAGGAGGAAAGGAAGGAAGGAAGGAAGGAAGGAGAGAAGGAAGGAAGGAAAGAGGAAGAGGGGAGGGAGAACGAGAAACCGGCAGCGCTGGGTGTGGTGGGCACGCATATGGCACAGCTGCTTCCTGTCCACCCCTGAAGTAAAACACTCATCCACTCAGTCAGGGATCACAGACACCCGCCTGGTCACCCAGAGGCTCTGGAATCCAGCCCCTTTGGATGCTTGAATGCCTTCTAGGATGTTCCCCAGGCCCCACACCCACACTCAGGAGGAACTTCCAGTGGTAGGAATCCTCTCCCCACAAAGCCAAACCTTCCATGTCATGGGGCCTAGAGGGAAAAGCGCTGGCTTGAGAGCCAGGCAGACCTGAGAGCGAGCCCAGCTCCCCACTCAGCGGCTGTGTGACGGTGGGTGAGCCATGCCTTCTCTGGGCCTTAATCTCCTCGTCCTGAAAGTGGATCTGATGTCTCCCTTCCAGGCTGCCTGATGATCAGATACAGTGAGAGTCAAGTGCCCGCCTCATGCTCAATGAGAACTGATCTTTTCCATCCCCCTCCCGCTTCTGCACAGACCAAAGATCAGTGATTTTCTTTAGGTTGGGCTGAAAAGGAGCTCTCACCGGCTGCATTTCTACCTCCTCAAACCCAGACCCTGTCTGCTCCTCTGTCCCTGGAGTCTGCAGCCAGCCCTTCCCAATCCAATGCATGACACGGACAGCCAGCCTGGCCTCCTGCTAGGCACAGGGGTGTCAGGGACTCCCCTGCCCTTGGCCTCTGCCCCTGCAGTGGGCTGAATTGAAGTCCTTCACATGGTTAACCAGTAGCCATGGCGGCTGCCCACGCCTGGCCCCATGACCCGTCTCCCATTGCCATGCTGCCAGCAGGGTGGCCAAAGCACAGCACCTTTGCCTGGACTGGCCCCACCACCCTCCAGAGCCACTGGCGTCTGAGACCCTCGTGTAAGAGGACTGGCCAGGAACAACTGCGTCCAGGCCAGCCGGCTCTGCTGCTGAGCGCCATGGCTCCTTAGGCTCAGAGGACTTGCGGGTCAGTCTGGCCACTTGTGAATGGAGAAGGTTGAAGTGCTTGGGACACAGCCCACTGTCACAGCAGACAGACCACTGCTTGGAAGTGTCTTTTCCTGGGGTCATGTCCCCACTGGATGGGGAGCTCCCTGGGGACGGAGATCCTTCTCAGGCATCTCCGTGTGCCCAGCTCCTGGCCCAGCATGTGGGACCAGTAGGTGCTCACTACCATTCCCTAAGTGGGTAGAGGGACGGGTAACGTTTCTCAAGGGCCCGCTGTGCACCAAACTACGGTTTAGGGGTCTCACATTTATTAACTAACTTCATCCTCCTGACAGCCCTGTGACAAAGGTACTATTATCAGCCCATTTCACAGATAAGAAAACTGAGGCACTGAATGATCAGGAAGGTTATCCAAGCCCACCCAGCTAATAAGTGGAGGAGCCAGCAGGACTTGACCACTGTCACAGCAGCCAGACCACTGCTTGGAAGTGTCTTTTCCTGGGTCGTGTCCCCACTGGATGGGGAGCTCCCTGGGGGTGGAGGCCCTTCTAAGGCATCTCCGCGTGCAATGTGGACCCTCACATAAGTACTTTCTGACTCACAGTCTAGGACCCTTCAATGTAATTTTCCACTCCTGTGGCCAGGGCAGTGAGGACTCTGTCAGATGAAGACCAGAGGCTCACGGGAGCTTGTGAAGAGTCGACTTTGTGTGCCGGGTCATTTGTGCACAGCTTCTAGAATTCCATGGGGGAAAGCAAACTTCCTTTCAAAACTGAAATCCATGATGAGACATTGGGCTGTCTGGAGGAAGAGGAGGAGGGGGGTGCCCACGAAACAAGACTGGCCGTGGAATTTGGCGGCGGGAATACATACACGGGTTTAATATACTATTCTCTCTTCTTTTGTATAAATATGTACACTTCCAATTTTAAAACTTTAAATTGTTTAAATAAAATAAAACAACTTAACAATTGAGCCCAGGACTATCATAAAACCCACATAAACAGCCATCTTGCAGACAGATGTCTTGTTTCCTCCCAGCCCCAGGACCCTACTTCAGGCCTGCCTCCGACAGCCTTTCCAGAAAGTCCTATGTGGCTTCTGTCTGAGTCTCTCTTACTCCCTGATAGTTTGTCTCTGTCACTTTCTGTGACTCTCTGAGAATCAGGGGAAATACACACCCTGTTTTCATTCCATTTTTTCCCCAGGGCTATCTTCTCTGTGTGTCCAAATGCATTTCCTTCTCTTTTGTCTTGACTGTGCCCATTCATTTTGACCTTGCTGTACCGCTAGAAATGGTCAGCCCTAGGTCGGTAAGCTCCTTTAGAGGGCACATATGGGGTGTTTTTATGATCAAGTGAGACCTCAGACCTGTCTGGAAGGAAGGGCCTGGGATTTGGAGTCAGACCTTGCGATGTGGGGTGAATCATTTATCCTTCTGGAGCCTCAGTTGCTTGTCTGTGGAATGGGTGGAATGCCAGCACTTCCCTAAATCATTTAAAAAATGGGTATGGGGGCGCCTGGGTGGCTCAGTCAGTTAAGTGTCCAACTCTTGATTTTGGCTCAGGTCATGATCTCACAGTTCCTGGGATCGAGCCCCGCGTAGGGCTCTGCACTGACCAGTGCAGAGTCTGCTTGGGATTCTCTCTCTCTCCATCTCTCTCTACCCCTCTCCCACTCATGTGCACACACAAGCACTCCCTCTCTCTCTCTCTCAAAATAAATAAACTTAAAAAAATCTTTTTTAAAGAGAATGGGTATGAATGGTGCCTTGTTGCCTTCCCCCTTTCTGCAGCTGCCTCCCTCCAATGCTGTTCCACAAGCTAGAGGTGGAGTCCAAGCAGCAGCCTGGCCCCAGGGGAGCCCGGGGGCACTCTCCTAGGGTGGCACCAGCATCATCGAGAGACACAGAAGCCATTGTATGAAAAAGCTGGACACCTGGCTGGTGCCCTGGCTCCACCAGCATCTCAGAGAGACAGCATCAGCCAGGCTGGGAGCAGGGCTCTCTACGGGGGGGGAAGATGGGGGCTTTACAGTCCACACAGAGTTCTCATCCCCGAGGTCTCGCTGGATCCTTAGCAAGGTTCAGAGAGAGGCTGTCACTTATCCACAGGGGGACTCAAACACAGGTACTAACGTTAAGCTGTGAGGATCAGACATGAGGTATTAACTGGCCTTTTGTGTCTTTATTCCATTTTCTCCCAGGGCTTCCCTGTTTCCCCCTCTGTGTCCAGGTCTCTGCTTCCTCTCCTCTGCTTCCCCTTGCCCATTCATTGTGAGCTTACTGCAAAGCTAGGAATGGTCAGCCATTCCTATACTCAGAGGGTGAGTATGGGGGTGTTGCACCCATGTCTGAGAAGTTGAGAGTTACCACAAAAAATGGGTGACTGAGGAAGACAAAAGCCCATTTTTCTACTGCCTACTCTATTAAATGTCCAATAGCAATGTTCATTTTAATTTTTTCTCACTCAATAAAATAACAGTAATACTAGGTACTGTTTATTGAAGGTTCATCACGTGCTAGGCATGGGGCTACAGTTTTATAGTTATTATCCCACTTAATCCTTTCACAACCTGTGCAGCATGGACTATTATTCCCACTTCATGGATGGGAAAACTGAGGCTTTAGAGAGGCCAAGTAAATGCCCATAGTCACTCAGCTAGTGAGTGGTAGAGCTGGAATTTGAAATCTTCGTATAGTTTCTAAACAGGAAACAGACTCACACATTAAAATTACACAAAGACATTGATAAAGGTTCCGTGTCTGGGGTCCTCAGAGAAGACAGTGACCCCCTACTCTTCACTGCCCAGACAAATCTGGATGACGTGCTCAGGCCTGAGCCCTGCCTTGTGAGAAGGGCCGGACAAGCCAGCCTGGGGTCCAGGGTGATGACCATGATAAAGAGGAGGTCCTGGAGGCCATGGGGGGCATGGGGCTGATTCTGAAAGAATGTCAGGGGCCCAGAGGGCACAGGACCCCATGGGGTGGGCCACATTCTCTGGGTCCAGCTCAGACTTTTATTCTGAGTCCAGACCATACAGCCAATTGCCTGCCTCCTGGTCATCTCATTTGGGATGTCCCATGGCACTCCAGTCTAACGTGTCCCAACTGAACCTTCCTGCCAACCCGTTCTTCCTTGGGGAACCTCATGTCAGGAATATCCTGGCCGTCCACCCATTAGGCCAAGCCAGAGACTGAGAGGCATGCCCTCCAATGCACCCCCAGATCAAGTCCTGTCAGGTGGACTCTCCAATCTCTGCCAAATCCAGACACGTCTCTGTCCCCAAAGCCACCACCACAGTCTAGGCTCCCCTCACCCTCACCTGGACTTCAGGGTCAAATCCCTGCCACATCCCATACCTCCCGCACTGCCCCCTCATCCCTCCCCCACCCTGTGACCAGAGGGACCTTCCTGAAGTTCACATCCAACCACACCCCCCTGCTCCCTTTTAGCCCTTCCCTCCCAGCCCAAGGAGCCCAGCTGGAAAGAGGAGAGAAAGAGACTAGTGCCCTCGGGCTTCCTAGTTCATGTCCCCCAGCACCTAGCAGACTCTCTTCTCCGTCCACCTGTCCTTCAGGCTACCCTCTGGTCTATTTCCTGTCCTGTGTCCTTCTCCACCCACTGCCCTCAGGCTTTGTCCCTCCTTCCCCATGCCCGGGACTTCAGGTACAGGTATGCCCCGCTTTTCAAAAGTTTACATTACACCACTTCACTTTTATAAAAGACCTACATTACTACTTATTTTCACTAATCGAAAGAAATTCAAAGAGGATTTTCCCCCTTTATGAAAAAAGGCCAAAAGCAAAAGTGTTCAGCATTTGTTTTGCAGGGAGCCATTATTGAAGCAGCAAGCACTCCAGTAGGGAGATGGGTCCCGCCAAGCTCCTTCCCCAGGGAGCACACTCAGCATCTCCATCAAGCCACCAGAGCTTGGAACCGTCTGTGAGCACTGGTACTTTATCTCCATCTATTTTGTGCATCTGTTGGGAAGATGTGTCTTAAGGTAACAGAAAAGCCTAAGAGAGGTTATTTTTGGGGTCTGGGAGTGCTCAAAAATGTTTTCACGTAATGGCTTTATAGCATTCTGACTCATGAAAGCTTTCATAGGAAGGAAGCTCTACCTGCAGACAGTGGGGAGGAAATCCTCACCTGTTTTCCCAGGGGACTCCCATCAGACAGACTCCGTCTGTCTTTCCATGATGCCTCTTCTGTCTCTCACCCTCCTCGGCATCCCTGGACAGTCTAACCAGACACACGACAACACCAGAAAGCAACAGTTCTACTTTCTGTCATATTTTGGGCTAGTCTTTTCAGGTCTTCTAAAATTAAATAAGATTTAAAATTTTTTTATTTAAATATTTAAGTTTCAATGTTTCAGTGAGAATTCTTAATTCCTGGCATTTGGACAGGACTTTACAGACCTCAAATCCTTTCACATTCTTTGTTCACATGATCTTCACAAAGCCAGGGTTATTACACTTGATTTATAGGTGAGGAAACAGGCTTTCAGATTTCCCAGAAACTACAAAGCCAAGATTCCAACCCGGGTCTTCCAACACCATATCTGGGCTCTTTCCATTCTACTCTGGCTCCAAACTGAAGATAAACAGAAACTTGCTCACTGACCCAAGAACCCATCCATGGATCCTTCCCACATGACAGCCTACTTACGAAACAACTAAACCTATGCCTTTCTCTCAGTTTCCATGAATCACCAACATCAAAGAAGACAGTTGCCATGAGCATGTGGCCATCCTGTGTGTCCTGTGTGACTCTGATAACTCACCTGGAGTTTGTGGAAATCATCTTGGTGGAAAAGCACTGCCTGTGGTCCCAGTGAGTGATCTCCTTCTCTGGATTGTTCTTTGAGCTCCTCTGGCCTCTTGATTATTGACTGCTTCTGATATTCTGGTGTTCTGCCCAGTTCTCTTCACAGCACTCAAAAACCTCAGAGAAAAGGCAAACATCCAGTCAAATATTTACCAGAGAAATGGAAGCAGGCAGGTGGCCTTCTTCCTTGTTTCAGAACACAACTGGCTATTTTTCTGCTCTTCCTCCTCTTCTCCTGCGAAGCAGGAACATCCCTCCTATTTCCTCTCTCCTGGACACTTGCTATCTTTTTTAGCCCCCTCGTGTGGGCACTGGGCCCCCTGAGCTATCAGAACTTTGCCCAGCTGCTAAGTCCTCTTTGGCTAGCTATAAAAATTATGACAGGCAATAAAGTAGGACTCTGCCTCGAGGCAATAAAGTGGGAAACTAGGACCACGGGCTTCAAGATTCTCCTTGGAAACAAGGCCACTCATTTCTGGGAGAAGAGGCTGGAGACAAGTTCAAAACTGAACCCCACCCATGCGACAGAACCAGCTAGCTGTCCACCAGGATTCCTGTTCCCTTTCCATAAAGTGAGGCTGCTGCTTGGAAGGACCTGTCCAGCCAGTGCCACTCTCCCCAGGCCTGGCATCGAGGAACAAGCATGGGACTAAGGCTCACCAATGGAATGTGAGCAGAGGTGACAGGAGTTCCTTCTGGGTCAAAGCAAGTATGTCTTTACTACTTTCTTCTCCATCTGCTGGTTTAGGACTCAAAGGCCCTAAAGAAATGGGATGGAAGGAGTCCGGGTTCCTGAGTGGTTATGTACAGGAATCTGTCCTCTGCACCAACTGTCCTCTCACACACCGGTCCATGAGCAAGAAATGAAGGCCTACTGCAATAAGCCAGCAAAGTGTGGGCTTAGTCATTATAGCAAATGCTGCCCTGACACAGCACAGAATATGGAGGACTTGTAAGCATCATGGAGTCTAAGTCCTTTATTTGAAGGGCAAGAAAACTAAGGCTTAAGGAGGCAAGTGTACTAACGGGATTGGCCAAGCCTCAGAAAGCCTGCCATGCCGACAGAGCTGTGCCAAGGGCATGAGCAGCCATGCTGGTGTCACAGGACTCTGCCCCAGGGCACTGCCCACTGGACCAGGTGCCTGATCCAAGAGCAGCCGGGCATAATTTACATCAACCTATTATCTGTGATGGACACTCTGCCCAGCAGACCATCTGTCTTGGGAGGCTGACCTCGAGACACAGAGCAAAAGTTAAGCACTTATCAGCAGGACCAAGAACCAAATAACACGCAGAGAGATGTAGGAATATAAGGCGTGGCCGCATCCTGGTCAGGGCAGAGCATGCCTCTTGCTGCTGAGGATGACTTAGACTTCCCAGTTACCACAATGGCCACAAATTCTCAATGGCCACACTGTTTCCAAACGGTCTTCCAGGCCAAACAGGAACTAGACCCCAGGTGTCCCCATCTGTCGCCTCACCACATCCATCAGCTCCTAGGCCAAGTAATGGCCCCACCACACTCTCATCCCCCTGAGAGTTGTCCACAGCTCCTCCCTGCTCTCACTCCATTCATTCTGCCTCCCAGTGGCACTCACCTATCCCTTCACCTCTGTGTGGGAGGGCTCACTTCCTCCTTTCCCTTCCATTAGCTTGGAGGGGGTGTCGTTCAGAATGGTGCAGCCACAACACGGAAAGAGCCTGGGACCCTGCATCAACACTTGAGGAGACAAGGAATAGCTGTCTGAGGCTTTACAGGAATAAGGGATAAACATCTTTTATGTTAGAGTCATTGCATACTGTGGAGTTTGCTTGTTACAGCAGCTAGTCCTCATCCTAACGGACATGATTTCCCTTCCATTCACACTGCTACACCCCAGTTCCAGCCTCAGTGCCTCGTGCCTGGACCACCACAGAGCTTGCTACCGGCCTTGCAGCCTCCAGCCCCCATGCTCAGTGCAGAGAAACATCCCCCAGAGTACAGCTCAGACCCCCCTTGCCCTTGTCAAGCACCCTCCCATGGCCTGCACTCCTGCCCCTGGCAACTTCCAAGGAGTTGCTTCAACCATCTTTTCCAGCCTGATCTCCACTGGTTTCCTGCACACATTACATTTTTTGTGAGTTGCCAATCCATCCCTACACACAGCCTTTCACACTTCACTGGATCTTTAAGAAGCAAGGAACGGAGTCCTCTCAAGTTGCCTTTAGCTAACTGGGTTTCTTCTTACTCCCCTGAAGGGGTTTGGGACCCAACCTGGGAATGAGCTGGAAACCGAAGCTGCTCTTGGGAATGGTTCTTCCATGCCTGTGGCCAAGGGGTCTTTCTTGTCTCTCTCTCCCCTTTGGCATTTTTGCTTCAATCTCTTTATGGTTCAATGCCTTTACTTTTTTATGGTTTCTGCTCTCTCATGACTTCAACTCACCACTGCTGACAAGTATCGTTTCCATTTCTACCCCCTCCTTGCACAGTCCCCCAGTTCTAACTGCTAACAGAAAAGCTCTGCCCCAGTTTATCTTTACCCCCAGGTAGGTCATAGGCCAGTCTATGTTCTTCTGTATTTGGGTCAGCCTTACAGCCCTTTATTTCTTTGCTAGGGCTGCCATAACAAATACCCAAACACAGTGGGGCTTAGCCAACAGAAATCTATTCTTTCACAGTTCTGGAAGGAAGCTAGATGTCCAAGATCAAGGTGTCAGCAAGGCTGGTTTCTATTGAGGCCTCTCCGTTTGGCTTTCAGAGTGCTGCCTTCTCAATGTCCTCACATGGCCTCCACCCTCTGCATGTGTGTCACTGGTGTCTCTCTCTGTGTGCATTCTAATCTCCTTTTCTTAGGAGGATACAAATCAGATTGGATTTGGCCTCATTTTAATTTTAACTACTTCTTTAGAAACCCCATCTTCAAACACATCCTAAAATACTGGGTTTAGGGCTTCAACATATGAATTGGAGGCGGGGGGGGGGGCGCATAATTCAGTCCATAACACCCCTGGTCTGATCAGCTGTGGTGGAGTAGGAGAGGATCATGCAGGCAGCAAACAGACACCACGACTGACAAGTTCAGGCCATATGTGTTTGATCCCTTCATTCCTACATTGACCACCCTCTCCCCCTTCTGCTTTTCACCACCGTTTTTGCTCAGTAAGTCCTAGTTCAAGCATAATATCTGGCATCAAGTGTCTCCTGGTCACCAGGGTGTACTCTTCCTTCTCCTGGTGTGGTCTACATCTCTCTTATGGCACATATGGAGGCCTTCTTTATTTGCTACGTGACACATATTTGTGGAGAAGCAGTCGGCTGCAGGGCTCCCAAGTGCAAACTCTGGGGCCACTTCCACTGTGTCCTAGCTGGATAATTTTGACCAGGTTACGTTAACCTCTCTGATCTTCAGTTTAATCTGAGATAAGGTATTCATGCTGCATGGCCATATGAGGTTGAAATGAGCTGATTCCCATAAAGCGTTTAGGAGGGTGTGTGACACACATTAAGCACTCAATGAACCTCAGTCATCTGGGGACACCTACTCTCTGCTGGGTACTGACTGGGACACGGAGTATACAGTCACATCACAGGTCACTGTGTCCAAGTCCCAGCTCCCCTCATAGATCATAGTGGCTTTGAAGCCATGACTAGATCTGGTTCAATGCCTCTGGGATACAGGGGAGGCCTTATAAATGCTTATTCTCAAAATTGAAAATAATGAAAGGAAAATGAAAAAGTCAGAGACATATGAGGATTGGGTCCCACATAACTCTGTTATTGGATGTCCAGAAACAAAGAAACACTGGAAATGTGTTTCCTTGAAAACCAGTCCCTCTCCTTCCCTGGAAGGAGCAGTTCTTGGTGCATTCATGCCACACGGTTCAGAGAAAAGACTTGCAAAGCTCCTTTCCTTCCAGGCACAAGGAGATGCTATCTCTTCCGGGAGAGCCCATCCGCCAGGTGCTTCCTGGCTCCATTGCCTGGGCTTCAAATGACTATTTTAAATTCTTGGATTGTAATAGTGGTTTCTCTCAATTCTACAATTCCTCTTTTTAGACCATTAAGGAAGGGTCATTTTGAATTGTCACCAACTGCCCCGGGAAGGTTGGGAAGGCAGCCACTTTAAAGTGGGAGAAAAGCTAAAACACTTGTTCTAAAATGCTCAAGTTCAGCAAAATTTCATCCATAGTAGTAGGGACCTATTTCTAAGGGATTATGATGCTCCAGACATGACCCCTTTGAATCTGGACACAATCCTGTGTGATATATTTAATTTACCCTCCCTCATGTTTTTTCATTTTAGTGTTGAATCTAAACAAAGAACTTGATGCCCATCTGTAGAACATTTCAACATCTGATTTCCCTCTACCATTCTAACTTATGGAACCTTTCTGAAATATTGTTTCTTCTGTCCAATGCACATCAATGCACATCTATCCCTTTTGAAGTTTGGGGGCATTTGGATACTTCTGCTGAGTTCATCCAGGTTATTGATAAAAACCCTGAATAGAACAGAGCCCTATAGCACTCCACTAGAGACCTCTTTCCGGGAGCCATGTAATGGCACTGCAGTTGGCAGAGAGTGATGAAAGAACCCAGGTTAGGCAGACTTACTGTGTTGCAACCGTGCATTTAGCAGGGTTCAGAGTTCTGGTGACATGACAGAAGGGGATCCAGCAGCGCCTCACAAAGGCCATGCTTGTTGCCTGAGCTTTGGGAGCTTATCACAGTACAGCCTTTATTTATTCCAAAGACATATGGCCGGCTTAATTATTAAATTTAGAAACAGAAGAACACAGAAATCCAGATGATCTAGTGCAGTTTCTTCATTAAGTAACAATGATGGCTTTCGGGAGTGGGTATGACCCTTGACTAGGGACAATTTTTCTCAGTTTGATAAAGAATGAAAGGAAATCTGTAGTCCGATCCTGTCCCTTCTCTGTCACAAATAAGCCTGGCTCCCCCTGCTGGCAGAATAAAGACAAACTCCTTAACTGGGCATTCCCCCTAGTGACTCTGGCCCTTACCTTCCTGGACTAGACTCAACTCTGGATAAGTCCACAGGAGATGTGGACTGACCTCACAGGTACCATCCGCCAACCCTTCCCTCACCCAATCATTCATGTCACAATATTTACAAAGTAACTGTGTGCCATGAAGTATGCCAGTCTCTGAGGATAAGTGCTCTAGGGATGTACCTTGGGCTTTCTTCCCATGTTGCCCAAGATCTTGGCTCAAGCACCATGTCCTCCCTGAGGAAGGTTTTGGTATTTTGCAATTGATCACAGATGGAATGCAGACACTGAGATTATTGCTCAAGAAGGCAGACTGGGACAGAGTACTGGGCTGGGGCTGCACAGGGACAGCCCGGAGCAGCAGATCCGACCTTGTAAAAGCCATTTCTATAGCACCAGGAGGGGGACCCATTTAAACGGAAGGCCAACCATGTACTGAAAAAGGAGTTGTGGGCTAGGACACCCAGACACCTGGGTCCTCACCCCAGCTCTGCCCTGCAGGGTTCTGTAACTTTGAGTAAGTTTCTTCCCAGCCTGTGCTGCAGTCACACTCTTCTGTAAAGTGAGGATGTCAGAGGGGGTCTCTAAAGACCTGTTCTCCCTGCTTGACCCAGCTCGCATGTCACCTCTGTGAAGCCTTGCCTGATCTCCCTCAAGAACCCCATTGCTTCAGGAAGACTCACACCTCTGAGCACACAGTGACTATCTGTATCCATTTCTGTTCTCACTTCCTAACTGAGAGTGTTTTATCTCAGCACGTTGGTTCCTTTGAATCATTAGGAAGTATGGAATGAACTAATGAATGAGGAATGTTATTGCTAGGAATGCAATCCCTGCATTGTGCACCAGGTGGCAATGTGCACAGGTGGCCGCAACACAAACCTTGCATTTGGTAGAAGCTCCGGGAAAAGATGCTGAAGAGAACAGAGAACCAGGAAGGACTTTCCTCAAAGACTTATCCTCTGGTTCTTCAGTGCATCCTTCCTATCCCTTTGTATCCCACACCTGTAAAGTGTCATTCTGTCAGACAGCAACACAGACCTGAGCTACAGGCCTGGATTCCACGTTTCCAAGCTTCTCAGCTGGCTGAGCCAGGCCAGTGACCTGGCCCTCACTGACCTCTCTGGCCTCCGCACTCTCCACAGCACCGCAGCTGGACTGAGCCTTCTCCTCGTTCCTGACTGTGCCGTGTTCTCTCTAATCTTCATGCTTTCAGCCACACTGTTCCCTCTCTCTCCTTTCCTAGACAGCATTTACTGGCTCCTCAAGGTTCAGTGTAGGGAGCACGTTTTCCAGAAGGTGGACTCTTCCCCAAGCATTTTGGTGAAGCAGCGTTCATTGCACTGGAATTGCCTCCAATCTGCCTTCCTGAGGCCACCTTCTGGAGCACACAGCACCTAGCTTACCCATCTAACCACCCCCGGTGCCCTGCACAGGCCTGGCAAGCAGTAGCACACCCTCTGAGAGACTGCTGAATGAAGATGAATCAATGAATCTACAAATTAGGGATGTGATGCAGCAGGATGAACAGAGAACAATCTCCCCCTCAACAGGGAGACACCTGAGCATAAGACAAAAACGACTATAGTTGACCCTCAAACAGCGTGGAGGGGTTAGGGGCACTGACCATCTGCACAGTTGAAAACCTGCATAGAATCTCTGGCTCCCTGAAACTTAACTACTAATAGCCTGCTGCTGATCAGAAGACTTACCAATAATATCATCAACTAACATATTTTATATGTCATGTGTATTGAGTACTATATTCTTAACAATAAAGTAAGCTAGAGAAAAGAAAATGTTATTAAGAAAACCACAAGGAAAACGCATTTACGGCACTATCCTATAAAAAATCTGCATGTGAGTGGATCGGCACGGTTCAAATCCGTGTTGTTCAAGGGTCAACTGTACATTTTTATGTTGACACTGGCTCTGGAAGAGATTGAATGTTCCTTAGCACAATAATGACATACTATTACTTTGAAAGGAGCAGAGCCAAGGGCATGTTAAAAGTGGACAAATGCTTTCCTCAAGTGAGACAAGGCTGTGCTGTCTTCTAAGAAAATGAGTCCTCCCCATGGCAAGGTGACATCTCCTTCAATTATTTATGAGGAAGCTGCTAACTCTCTGGGTGAAAAGGTAAAGTTCGAGAGGCTTTTCTCCCCTGTCCCTGCTTCTTATAATAGCCCTGACTCCATGTGTCACAGAACTCATGTTGGGATTCTGCCGGTTGCCAAGTGTGTCTCTTCTATGTGGGACCTGGGAAGTAACCACAGTGGGGTCTGCTGTGATTTGAATGTGGGCCCTGAGTGCTGCAACTCCCCTCCCTTTGACTGTGGGCTACAGGGAGCCACTCTAGTAAATGGTCAGATATCCTCCTAGGGAGGTCTTAGAGGACTTGTAGAATTTGTATAGCACCCTTCTCCAAGGGGACCTGGCCTCCCCTTCTACATTAGGTCTGAAATCTGGATAAGACACCCTGGTGATTCAAATCGGCTTTTGGACACCAGTGTTCCTATTGTACGCAGCAAGTAATATTTTAGGAGGATGCTCCCTCTTTCTTTCCTAGGGACACTGTGACAACCAGACAATGCCAAAGATCCCTGCGAGTCAAAACATGGATGTCCACCTCATGCTACAGGCCATCATGGTAGCTGCACCCTGCGATGTCTTTGGCAGTTAAGTGCTGCCCCTTGGCCTCTGCTCTTCTGCAATCCCACCATCCCTAAAGGACTCAGGGAGCCCCTCTCAAGGGTGGCATCTCCCATTATCATATGTGGCCAAAAGAGGTGAGCACACACACAGCTTTTCAAGGATACCAGAGCTCGTCATAGGGGAGGAGACGTCCTCTGGACCCCCTTGGGGAACGTAGTGGGCGGTTGTGCAGGTTGTCCATAATAAATTTATTTCAAGATCTCCCCTAAGCCTTTTTTATTTCTTCCTTTACAACACAGTAGGGAAGTACTGGTATCTCAACTAAATGCAGGTCATCATGAAGCCTCAGTTTCACTTAAGCATTTAAGTAAACTATAGAGTCACTTCCAGCTACACCAACCAACACGTTGAACCCAGAAAACCTGCATCAACTCAATCAAGAGTTATAGTCTGTCCTCTTTGGTCTTTCACTCTTAGAATGCACTCCTGCACATACTCCCCAAGTTGCTGCAATGTGATTTAGCAAAATCTTGACATCCTTGTGGTATAAAAGCTCTATCTTCTCAGATTAGACCCTGTATTTTCCCTGCTCAAACACGTGGAACGCTGGTGCCACAGAAGGCAGGTGGGGTAGGTCTTTTTTTTTTTTTTAATGTGTATTTTTGAGAAAGACAGAGACAGAGCATGGCTCCAGGCTCCACACTGTCAGCACAGAGCCTGATGCCGGGCTCGAACTCACGAACTGTGAGATCCTGACCTAAGCCAAAGTCGACGCTTAGCCAACTGAACCACCCAGGCACCCCAGGTGGGGTAGGTCTTGAAGAGAAAGGGTATGCCTTGCCATGTAACAGCCCTGAGTAACATCACACAAGGTCCTAAACCAGGGGAAAGTGAATCTCCTCAGACATAATTGACAAGCTGCTTCCACTGGAAGAAAAAAAAAAGGCTTAGGATAACTCAAAGGCTCAAGATTCTCAACTTCATCTGCTTCATTTGAATCAACCCAGATGTCCCCATTCAAAGCCAGTACCTGCAAACAGTTGTATTAATTTTTCTAGGTGTTACAGTTATTTACAGCAGGAGGGCAAATCCTCTGTCATATCGTGACTGCTCAGCATCTAAATTTCCATCTTTGAAGAGCTCCACATCTGGCTATGCTTCCTCTTACACAGTGTCAAAGTGAGATCTGTCCCTCTATAATCCCCCCTCCCATGCATGGAAACCCACCCCTCCCTCTGCTCTGGAATGGCCCGCCAGGGGTTTGGAGGCAGGGCTTTTGTTTTCTCCCAGCCTGGATGAGGGATTTCTAGGAATGGCCTGATTGCTAAGCTTGAGATTCAAGTCTATGGCCCATTTATGGAGAAATCTCTCTTGACCCTAGCTCCTCTCCTTAGCTCCTCAGACTGGGACATTCACACCCAGTTCAGCAGCTTCTGAGTATGCATGCATCCCCCCTAAGTGCAGTACGAGCTAGCCTCCCCTGTGTGCCAGCTGTGAGCAGGAAGGTAGAAATTCACACCACGGGAACTCACCACCTGCCAGACCACAGAGGTGCCTCAACCCCCTTCCCTGCCAGGGGAACTCATCCCTTCTTTTTCTCATAATCTCATGGGGCCCACAGATTGTTGCCAACAGTGTTAATTTGCACTCTGGGAACAAGAGTTCCCTGGGCTATGGGCTTGCAGGCAGTTTTAAAGGAAACGGACAACAATCCAAAAGTCCCTTCCATCTCTACGAGTTCAGAGAAAGGAAAAACTGCACAGAGCAAATGAGAATATAGGTTTGAAGGCAGGAAGAGCCATCCATTACAGCTTGGTCAGCAAGTCCCTCCCTCCAACCAATGCCTTCACTTGGCCATACATCAAACTCTAGCAATCAGGACTCCCTCGGGTGTCCTGTATGGGTCCCCTGCCAGGACTGGGCCAGGAATAGGATACATAGAGCCTGGCTTCAAACACAGGCCACATGAATAAATATCTGTATACAAAAACCTGGGCATATCTTTCCCACATGCACTGCCCACAAACCACAGATATGCTGACACTAGTGAGCCAGGACATTCATCACAGCATTACTTGTAGTAACAAAAGTATTGAAAACTGGCTAAATACCTGCAGGTTTTGTGCAGTTAAATACTGCGCAAAGTTTGAAAGTCGGAGGTCAACCCAAAACAGATGACCATATCTCATCGCAACCAAAGTCACTTTTGACTGTGAAATATACCATGACTTTAGTACATTGGGGAGGGAGGGAGGCAATTAAACAATGCTCCATTGTTTGTACAAGCCCTATTTCAGAGATGGTAAGAGGTAGGGAAACTGTGGGAAATACCATAGATGGAAAAACTTAGTGCAGAGTAACATTCAGGGCATGGAACTGTGTGTGTGTGTGTGTGTGTGTGTGTGTGTGTGTGTAAAGGAAGAAGCTATGCAACCATACGTGCTTTAATGGGCATGCAGAATTTCTGGAAAGATACAAGAATCCGATAATGAGTGGCCTCTTGAGGCTGGGTTGGATCACTGGATCACAGGGTGGACGGAAGACTCTTTTCAACATTACATCCATTTGTAAACTCTGAAATTTTAAACTATGTACTCCCTTTTCAAACTAAAACTTTGAAAATTACTAAATGCAAAATAAACTAACGCGTCCTTGTGGGAGGATTAAGGGACGTGATAGTTGGAACTAGCTTTGATTTGGAGACCGTACACCCAATCCCGGCCCTACCACAGCGTCCTCGGGTAAGTTCCCGCCTGGAGTGGTCAGTTTCCCCCAAGAACCCACTGGGTCTAGGAGAGTAGGTCTCGGGACATCACTCCAGCTCCGATTTGGGGCGGCCGGGAGCCCACCCCTCCGCTTCGGTCCCAGGCCGGGCAGCCGGCTGAGGCGCCCCGCGGTGGAGCCCCGGCCAATCAGCGGCCGCGGGGCGGGCGGGGTGGCGGCGCGGCGCGCACGAAGCCCAGCGCAGCGCGAAGCAGAGGCGCCAGTGCCGTCCCGAAGCAGACCATGCCGCGCTCACCCTCGCTCTTCCCGCTGCTGCTTCTGCTGCTGCCGCCGCTGGCCTCGGGCCTTGGACTCCGCGCCGCCGGCGGCCGGCGCCCCGAGTGCGGTCCATGCCGGCCCGAGTACTGTCCGGAGCCCGCGCGCTGCCCCGCGCCCGCGATAGCGGCGCGCGACGAGTGCGGCTGCTGCGCGCGCTGCCTGGGCGCCGAGGGCGCGAGCTGCGGGGGTCGGGCCGGCGCGCGCTGTGGCCCGGGCCTTGTGTGTGCCAGCCGCGCCGCGGGGGCGGCGCCCGAGGGCACCGGGCTCTGCGTGTGCGCGCAGCGCGGCGCCGTCTGCGGCTCCGACGGCCGCTCCTACCCCAGTGTCTGCGCGCTGCGCCTGCGCGCCAGGTACGCGCCCCGCGCGCACCCCGGCCACCTGCACAAGGCGCGCGATGGCCCCTGCGAATTTGGTGAGTGTGGCTTTTGCCCCGCGGTGCTGGGGTAGGAGAAAGAGGGACCCCCCCCCCCCAAAACCCTCAGGAGTGTGGGGCGAAGGATCCCTCAATGCCTAGTGATTGACAGCCTCAGTTTTCCCTTCGGAGGCAGTTACTGAAGGAGACTGGGATAGGAATCCACATCTTGCACCCTTCCTTATCAAGCTCATGGAGATACAAGTCCCCGAGCTGATCAGAATTTTGGTGAGCCTGTTGTCCCTTTTGGTGCAGTACCAAAAGGCCTGCAGTTATGTGCAGGCCTGCCATGGTCGCCTCCACCAGACTGGGAGTTGGGGGAGGAGGTGTCCTACTGGGTGCGGGTCCCCCAGGTCCAGCTCCGAGCCAGGCCAGGGTGGGGTTTTTGAGGGGAGAGATAGAGAAGGTGAAGATCCTGAAGGAGGAGGAGCTCCAGACAGGGACCTCAGGAATCACTGGGCCGGAACACCAGGATTGGGGCCCTGCTGGGAGGACCTGAGGGATCTCCCACCCAGGACAGGTAAGACCTTTGGAGACCTAAGCTCTGAAAAGATGAGGGTGCCATCAGGGAGAGACCTGGGTTTTGTGGGTGTAAGGCTTATATGATTTGGAGGGTAAAGGAATCGAAATTTATTCGTTGCTGGGTACCTAGAAACTTAAAGTTCATTAACATCATAGTAAAGTCATCTAAAGTTGCCTATCTCTATATGTAATTTTTAAAACCCAAACAAAAATAAACCAAAAACATCAGTATAGGTATGCCCAGTGAAGCACCCTTCTGCCCCATTAGGTTTTAGAGAACTGCCCCTGTCTACACTGCCTGGAGGGGGCAGTGGAGAGTTGAGGTGAGTGAGCTTGTGGCCATGATGTTCCAAGGAACCTGGCTTGGAGTTCTGGCCTGGGGCTCGAGACCCAAGTCTAGACCTAAATGCCTAAGTCAGGGTAATGACTTTCGCTCCAACAGGGAAGCCTTGGGGGTGGGGGATGACCTTTTCCAGGCCTTGGGAAATTTCTAGTATTATTTCCCTCCAAGCATTTCTGGTAGGTGCACTCAAGTGCAGGAGACCCAAGGGTTTGTTGGGGATGAGACAGGAGAGCTCCTGTCCGGGAAAACAAAAACAATGTGCTGCCCATTGAGGGGGCTGAGGCAGCCCCTGAGCACAGGAAAGTCACCGGTGGCTGTTCCTGGCTGGGGCGCCCAGTGGAGGAAAGAGCTGGCTGGTGCTTCCGTGCTGCTGCTGGTTACCTGAGTGACCTTGGGCTGGTACCTACCCCTCTCTGGGCTGAGTCAGCCCTGTAGAACCACTATTGAGGCCCCTTCCACTTTGGACCTTTGTTTCTGCCGTGTGGCATTGAACAGTCCTGTCTCCTCCCTTCTAGTTCCTATTCCTCCTTTTTACAATCTGCTTTCCTTCGCAGTTAATTCACAGGCAGTTCTCTTTGTCTCCAGACAAGTACTCCACGTGCAGGAGACACAAGAAATGCTGACCAGGTCCCCAGAATCCAACCGGTGCTGATGGTCTCAGATGATTTCTCCCTGGAGTGATCGTCTGTTCCTAAGAGAGAGCCACCTTGAAGACACATAGACCAAATCTGCTATTATGCAGAAGAGACTGAGACCCAGAGGGACAGGGGACACATCCAGGGTGACCAGTAAAGCCTGACCAGCATCCAGGACCCCGACACCCTGGGCGATTGCTCTTTCAGGACAGGAGTTGATAGTGTTAAGTCAGGCAGGTGGTGGTTGCCATGGTTACCAGAGTGCGGCCAGATGGCAGATGGAAACCCCATACCCCTAATTCATTGAAAATTACCAAATGACAAGTAAATGTGACAGCCCCTCCACTCTGATCTAAGGGGCTCTGAGACCTACCCCAGGCACAAGCCCAGGAGTAAAGATGTTCAAGGGGCCAAAAGGAAGGAAATTCAGAAGCTGCTTTTAATGATCCCATTAGTGACAGGCATGAGGCCTCCCCAGAATTTAGCTGTCCTTCCCCGCCAGCAGGTGTATCATTTGCCACAGACCCGGCACTGTTTCCCCATCTCTTTTTGTTCTCAAGTGTTTGTGTGGCCCTGCCTAGATGTCTTGGTGAAGCATGAAGGGGTAGACGGGGGATCTTTCCTGGCCAGTGAAGGTGGCATTCGTTCTGTGCTGCCCTAAATCCATCCTTTATTCGGAGGACGTAGCAGGGGCACTTTTTAACAATGCCCCTAGGGACCCCAGTGGATGGGAAACAGCCCGAGTCATGGCAGCAGCTGTTCTCCTTCAACACTGTTAATAAAATCACCCCTCCTTGGCCCTCACCTACCCTTCAGTAAGCGAGCACCTGACTTTCACTGAATGAGAGCTCCGTAAATATCTATTAGGTTCTGCACAGTGTGGGAAGTGTTCTTACACATAACTCAGAGGGGCATTTGGAAACCATGTGCAGGCTTAAACTCTGACCTTTCCTCCCATGCTCTGAAACTCCCCCAAATGCCCAAGAACGAGAGCAGTCCTTTAACACATTGAATGAAGACTCACCCTGTTCCCACATATGAATAGTTCTTTACTGTTGGAAGTTGCTGTTGCATCCCATCTTCTTACTCAGTTCTCAACAACTACCCTGGCCAGATCTCCTATTTTTTTTTAACATTTATTTATTATTGAGAAAAGAGAGAGAGCATGAGCAGGGGAAGGGCAGAGAGAGAGGGAGACACAGAATCCAAAGACAGGCTCCAGGCTCTGAGCTGTCAGCACAGAGCCCGACATGGGGCTCGAACTCACAAGCCATGAGATCATGACCTGAGCCAAAGTCGGACGCTTAACCGACTGAGTCACCCAGGCGCCCCCACTCCTATTTAATAGAAAGGAAAACTGAGGCCCACCAAAGGGAGCTCCCTGGAGCTGCATGGCTACCTCCTAGCTGAGGTAGGGCTCCAGCCTGGGTTTTCCTGGCTTTTATTTTTTAATGTTTATTTATTTAAGGGGGGAAGGGGCAGAGAGGGAGACACAGAATCCAAAGCAGGGTCCGAGCTGTCAACCCAGAACCCTATGTGGAGCTCTAACTCATGAACTGTGAGATCATGACCTGAGCCGAAGTCGGACGCTCAACCGACTGAGCCACCCAGGCGCCCCTCCTGGCTCTTTTCAGACGGAGCCATGTACCTCTAGCCCGCTGGCCACCTGATTAGGAAGCGCCTGCAAATGGCTACACTTGAGTCATGAGGGTGTCTCAGTCTGGATCCACCGTTCTGTTTTCCCCCCAACGCTTGCTGGTTCCTCTGTTGAGCACTGGGTGATGGCTCCAGAGAGGAACAGGGGTAGCTTTACAGAAGGGGAAATACCTGAGAGGAACCCTGAAGGACTAATAGAAAATTCTTGGGCAGAGAAGTGGGGATAGAAAGGCTCAGCATGAACTAGGCACGGAGGTAAGAGTAGGTAGGAGGAGGTAGGGGGTCCCGTAATGGGTGTGAACAGCGGCCTGCTGGGCAGGTACCCAGGGGGGTGATTGGGGAGGCCAGTGAGGCCCAGAGAGGTTTGGGGCGGGGACATCGCCAGCCTTGAGTGCCAGGCTGAGGGATGAAGCTTCGTTCTGTACTAAGTCATTGTTTTCGTTTCTCAGTTGTAAGGTGGCGTGGCATCGTTGTTGTTAAAAGGCTGTGTTATTACATGTGTGCTCCCTGACCATTTGCTAACATTGGGAGGGGGTGGGGATCCTGCAGGCAGCAGGTTGCTAGCATGTTTTGAATGCTAAATTTGATAGGAACAGGGTCCTGTGCCAGTACCCAACAGGGCACCGAGCCCCAGAAGCTTCAGTGAGCTCTTGAGATCCTGAATCTTAGAAAATTCACCTCGGTTGAAATTCAGGCTCCACTTAGAAATCTCAGTCTGTGCGAGGTACGTGTTACCAGGTAACCAGGAGAGGCTGCGAATGCCACTTTGTGAGAGGGACAAAGAAGGGGGGCCTCATGCTCAAAAGCCTTTCATGCCGAGGGAGGGGGTCGGAGGCACGGGCTGCAGGGAGCCGGATTAAGCTGTTTTTCCTTCCACATCCTAACATGACTATTAGCATAAATTATCAGGGCTGTTCAGTACGTTGATGATTAAACTCATTGGTTGTGCACTTCTTTGTACAAGCAGATGGGGTCCTGGGGGATGACTCTTGATATTCTTTCTTTCCTTGGCACCGTTAACTTTAAATAAACCTCGGAGGCATTTGGGAAGATCTTTCATTCTAGCCATCAAGGACATATTTAGCTGACCAGGTGGGGGGACAGATCACCACACACAATAATAATAATATCGATCCTTTTCATTTGTACAGATCCACATGGTTAATAATTCAGTCACATCCATTCTCTCCCTTCACCCCAGAGGATGTGGGGTAGCAGTCATTGTCTTTGTTTGCAGACAAGAAAGAAATGGTTAGCAACTTGCTCAAGCTCCCTTGGTTGGCACCTAGACCCCTAGGCATTTGAGTTTCCCTTGGTGCTATTTTGCCCACACCCAGTGGATGCACAGGTGGGCAACTATACTGTTACCTGATGGGTGGATCTGCGCCACCCTAGCATTTCTAGGGCTGTTGCTGGCACAGACAGAAGGAAACGAGTGTTTAGCAAGAAATATCTAGAGAAACGAAGCTGGCACATTCAGACTGGACCCACCAGGCACCATCCTCCCTCTTGAAATCCACGTTACCCTTGTCAGATGCAGGTAGGAAGCCCTGGCTCTTCTAGGAGTGTGGCAGCTCTGGCAACAGTGAGGTGAGAGGCTGTGCCCCAGGGTTGCCAGGATGAGGACTATGCATGGGCTCTGGAGCCTCAGGGTATAGAGCGCACTCATAGGCCGGCTCCCCAGAGGCCAGAGGCTGGTAGGGGCTTTGGAGCAGGCAAGGCACTTCGAGGAGATTACCCTTGGGGTAGCACAGTCTGCCAAGTCCTTGGGTCTCTCTGGGGAAGCCTTTTAGTTTGCAAGGGGTCTTGTAACTGTTCTTCCCAAGAGCCGAGGGGAAGAGGAGGAAAAGAGGAGGGAGAACAGACTCCTGAGCCCATTTGAAAGAAGAAACTGAGACCAAGTCACAGCACTGGGGTGTAGCAGAGACAAGATTTGAACCTGGGTTCATCCTGCCTGTAGTCATGACGTTGAGCACCCCAGCATCACACTTGAATGAGCCCTTGAGGACAGTAGGATTGGGAATGTCCTGCTAGTGTAAAGGACATATCAGCCATTTAATAGTGTCTCTACATCACTCCCTGGGGTGATGTTTGGAGGGTTTTATTCTTGTGCAGAAGAGAGTAAACAGAGCAGCCCTGAGACTGTATCCCTAGACAGACCTGCTGGTGAGATTAACCCTTGGCTGGTGTCTGGGAACTTGGATTTCAGGAGAGTTCCTGCCATTTTCAGAACTGCTCTGAGGGTGGCTCGCTGTGCCTAAACTATACTAACACTGTGGTCCATGCTGCACACCTGCTTTCCTTCAGGTACCCTGGGATTTGGGTACATAGTAAGCAGAGGCTGCCCAGGTGACCTGCCCCCAATAAAAACCCCAGGCAAGGGGTAAACCTCCCTGGGAGATGGCATTGCACACATGTTCCTCCCCATTCATTGCTGGGGGATTAAGCGTGTCCTGTGTGATCCACTGGGAGAAGTTCTTGAAAGCTGTGCCTGGTTTCCCTTGTCTTCACCCCCTGAGCCTCTTTTCCCTTTGCTGTTTTGCTTTGTCTCCTTTCACTGTAATAAATCATAGCTGTGTATAAAACGGTGCTGAGTTCTGGGGGGCGCCTGGGTGGCTCAGTCAATTAAACGCCCTACTTCGGCTCAGGTCATGATCTCACAGTTGGTAAGTTTGAACCCTGCAACGGGCTGTCTGCTGTCAGCATAGAGCCTGCTTTGGATCCTCTGTCACCCTCTGTCTCTGCCCATCTTCCGCTTGCATGCACATGCTCACTCTCCTCTCTCTCTCTCTCTCAAAAATAAATAAACATTTAAAAAAAAACGGTTTTGAGTTCTGTGAGTCCTCCTGGCAAATCACTGAACCTGGGGATTGTCTTGAGGATCCTCAACACGATCCCTAAGGAGCCCTTTCTTGTTCTGGAATGGAAACAGGCAACAAACAAACACTTTAAAAATCAGTGTGGTGGGAGCACCTGGGTGGCTCAGTTGGTTAAGTGTCTGACTTCGGTTTAGGTCATGATCTCACGGTTTGTGGGTTCAAGCCCCGCATTGGGCTCTGTGCTGAACTCTTGCTCAGAGCCTAGAGCCTGCTTCGGATCCTGTGTCTCCTTCTCTCTCTGCTCCTCCCCTGCTTATACTCTGTCTCACTCTGTCTCTCAAAAATAAATAAATGTAAAGAAATTTTTTTAATTAAAAAAATAAATAGAATAAAAAATTTAAAAAATCAGTGTGGTGGTGGCTCAGTCAGTTAAGCATCCAACTTCAGCTCAGGTCACAGTCTTATGGTTCGTGGGTTCGAGCCCTGCATCGGGCTTTGTGCTGACAGCTCAGAGCCTTGAGCTTGCTTCAGATTCTATGTCTTCCTCTCTCTCTGCCCCTCCCTACTCATGCTCTGTCTCTCAAAAATAAAATAAACATTAAAAAATTAAAAAAAAAAACAAATAAAAATCAATGTGGAATTGATGGAATCAAGGTGACTAAGTTTGAGTCCCCGCTCCTTCAGGCACTTCATCTTTCCAAGCCTTAGTTTTCTTATCTGTAAAATGGGGATGAAAGCACCTGCTTAGCAGGGTAGGTGTAAGGATGAAAGGAGTGGTGTATGTGGAAGAGTCACCTAAGTAGAAGGCAAGACAGTGTGGGACAGAGCTCAGAGCCCAACCCCTGGGCTTAAAGCCTTGCCCTATCATTTAAGCCTGGGTAATTCTGCTAGCTCCACCGCTGGTGAAATTGCTGGAAAGACCGAATGGGTTAATCCCTGTGAGCAGAGTAGAGTACCTGGCACACAGCAAGCTCTCAGAGTCAGATGGTGGCATTATAACCATTATGACGTCGATGACTGATTAGGAAGAGCTATTATGGATAAAAATATTTTAAACTTACAATCAGATACGTTAATATTAAAACCAGATTACTATGACAAAGAGCAGCATGAGGAAGTTTTTTGAGATAACTGGACTCTTCTATATCTTGGTTATGGTGGTAGATACGTGACCGTAGTCATTTTGTCAAAACTTAGAGCTGCACTCTTCAAGGAATAACATGCTATATGTAAATTTAAAAATAAATAAAAATTTCAGTGTCAGTTTATCAACGAAAGCTGGGGCTCTTTTGTAAAAAAAAAAGGTGGTATTTTCTGTCACAAGATCAGTAGCAGAGACGGTATTTCCAAGACAGTCTTTCTTAATTGCAGTTACTCAAAAGAGGGAGAGCGAAATTCGAGGAGAGAGAACGTTGAAATGTGATTTACCAGTTTATTCATTTAGGCCTGAAAGGGATTGATGAAACCTCATTTAAAATTGATGACTTTACATGAATGAAAGTAAAACATGTTGATTGAGTGTCCCTCTGGAATCCATTGAGGGCTCTGGAATAAGATGCAGTTCTGATTGTTCCCCCAGCGAGCCATTTGAGGCCGGCTGGGCTCCGGGGAGGTGGTGTTGGTGGGAGGGGGTGGATAAATTAGACTCTCTTTGTCATGATGCAGATGGGGCCCCTGCTGGAGGTGGGGGTGTGTGGTTCTTTGTGGCAGTTTGCAGGTGGCTGGGATGCATAGGGCAATGTTAAAAGCCTAGGACCTTGGTTCACTGGGGGGCCTTTGGTTACACTCAGTGTTGTGGGTAAGGGATGGTGCTTGGGGACCAATCATATGGGCACAACTGAAGGAGTGGGCTGATCAGGCTGAGAGGGAAGAAAGCAGCCTGGGGGTGGAGAAGGCAGTGTCTGTATTCAGTGGAGGCCACTGGGGCACTCGAAGGGCTGTAGGACTCCAGGAGGCATCAACACATGGGAGTTATAGGGAGGTGGGTTTTAGCTCCAAGTGAAGACAAGCTTTTTTAGGAACAGAGCCCTTCAAGGATGGACAGGCCTGGCTCCATAGGTAGTGAGCTTTATATCACTGGAGGCATGCAAGTAGATGCTAGATGAGCACGTCACAGATGATCAAGCACAGGATCTTGGGGGAGTTGGGCCCCTCCAGTCTGAGCCTCTGGTTCTAAGACAACTTTCCAGAGATATTTTTCTTTGGTACCAGCTTGACAAAGTCTGTCTGCAGAGGCCAGACCAGTCTCATTTCTGTGCCGTTTCACTCATGTCCCTCCCTGCTCTTCCTGTGGCCTTCAGTCTCCTTCCCTTTGCTCTCCTTTTTATTGCAGCCTCACCCAGGCAGGTGAGGGCCCTTTCCTTCATGCTTCAGCCCCAGGAGCATAAACCCTGCAGTTTGGTGGCCAGAGAATGAATGTGTTTGCTCTTTATTTGCCATGTGCTTCTTCATCCAGTCATCTGCTTACCAAACCTGCTCCTGACCCCCCACTTTACATGTCCTGTTAACTTAAACCATTACTCTGACATTCATCACCTAGTAAGATCAGCTCAACAGCCCTGTGAGCAGGGGGTATTATCCCCATCTTACAGACGAGCAAACCCAAGCAGAGAGCATTTTCCTCCCCAGGTCTCCCCATTGCATCTTGCCTAAGAAACCAAGGGCCAGATGCAGGGATGGGCCCAGCTAGTTCAAGGAAGGCCGGATGGAAGCACCTGGATGCCAGCGGGCTGTGCTCCAGCAGGTCAAAGAGGTACAGACACCCTGGTCCTGGACTAGGACACATACCTTCTAGGTCCTGCAGGATGCGGAGCCATCCCCTGTGGAGTTGAGGGGTGCATTCCATGCAGAGGCTGGGGGAGGCAGTGTGGGCAGGTCCATTGAGGGGCTGGGTGGAAGGCCAAAGCTGAGGTGGCCGGACTTGATTTAGCACCAGTGTGAGCAGAGCAGGTGGTGGGCCCAAGGAGGACAGTGTGGAGAGTCAGCTAGGAATTTCTAACTCAGTTGCCTGCGTGGTTGGTCTCCCCCCCTTCCCTTTCGATAATGTTCTGGCAGCGTAGAGCTGCACTGCCTGTGTACCGTGATCCTGGCAGCTCCCTCTCTCCGTGTGTCAGTCCCTGCTCCACTGGCTTCCGTGCTTGCAGCTCTGCCCACCAGGAGGGGGCTGTCGGGGCAGGGAGGCCTCCCGTAGAGTCTGCGAGTCTGCGATATGCAAATGAGTGTCTGGAACGGCCCCGCAGGGGGTCTCAGCTCAGTGCGTGCAGCTGTTCTGCATGGCCTGTTCTTTGAACCGCCCTCCACGTGGAAGGAGAAAAGCCCATCTGTTAGACGACTTGGCGTTGGTGAGGTGACACCAGCCCCTCCCCGAGCGCACTCAGCGTCTCACGGAGCTGTAAGCAGATGGCAGCCCGGGGCCTGGAAGGGGCCCTGGGCGGGAATGTGATGAGACCCGAGCCCCGCCACAGACAGGTGGCCTCTCCTCCCCAGATCCCTGTGTTCCTGTTGGTAGAACAAAGGCAATGGGTGAGGAAACATGTAGGCATCCCTCCAGGTCTGAGGGAAACACCAGTGCATTCTTTACATGTGTAGAGCTTTCCTCTGCGGCTGCCCCCTCACGTCGGACTGTCCCAGCAGGCTCTCTGCAGGTAGGGAGTTCGAGAGGTGGGTGCTGGGAACCCGGCAGGGTAAAGCTTGTGATCCCTTGTCTTCTTCCTCCAGCCCCTGTGGTTGTCATTCCACCCCGGAGTGTCCACAACGTCACGGGGGCACAGGTGTACCTGTCCTGTGAGGTGAGGGCTGTGCCCACCCCTGTCATCACGTGGAGGAAGGTACTTATGTCCAGGAATTCCTGGTGTGTGTGTGTGTGTGTGTGTGTGTGTGTGTCAGAGAGAGAGAGAGAGAGAGAGAGAGAGAGAGGGTGAGGGAGGGAGGGAGAGGGAGAGAGAGGGAAAGAGAGAATGAAAAAGAGAGGTGTTTCTCATGTGTTTGTATATATGTCTTTATATGTAAAGCCAACTATTTAAGAAAGATATCTTACATGTTCACTCCTCCACCTCCAGGTTTACGCCTCAAAACTTTTACCCCAGACCTGCCCCCAGAGAAGGGGAGTGCCATCCTTCCTTGTGCCATTTGCTCCCTCAGCCACTTAGCGGTCCAGAAGGTTCACCTATGTATCTAGCCTAGGTCTGCTGGAATGAAGTTAGAGCCTACTTCACTGGATCTTGGTTTTAGAAAGACTATCCAAGTCTTATTCCAAAACTAGATCTTCCTGCAGATCCATTTTTCAGAGACTGGCGTGGATCACAGCATATGTTGTCCCCCTATCTCGACAGCCCAGAGAAGGGCCATGAAATTCTGAGCTGCTTCTGTGAGATAGTGATGGCGTCCCCATCGTTTCTGTACAGCAGGGGGTGCTGTCTGCCCATACATTTAGGGTTAAAAAGCCACTGACCTTTTAATAGGAGTAAGAGGTGCTAGGGTTTGGCCTTTGTGTCAGTAGCAAGATGAAGACAGCAAGGATGTCTGTGGTGCAATCTTATCCAGAAATGCTTTTTCTAAGTCACTCCTGGCTTTTCTGTCCTCTGTAGGTCACACAGTCTCCTGAAGGGACTCAGGTGCTAGAGGACCTGCCTGGGGACCACATCAATATAGCTGTCCAGGTGCGCGGGGGCCCTTCTGACCACGAGGCCACAGCCTGGATTTTGGTGAGTATCTCGTTTGTTTAGAATCACTGGCTATTATTCACTGGCCCTTATAAAGCACCCTTTATAATTCTATAACACATTACACATTTCAAAGCTGTTCTTACCCCTTTCTTGTTGGACCCTACAGTAACCGTGAGGAAAGCTTAACCCCGGAGAGCATAAGTGGTCTTCATTGGTGGTCAGAATTGTGGCCGCAAAAAGATGTTCATGTCCTAATCCGTGGATATGTTATATGCAGGAGGGGATTAAGGTTGCAGGTGGAATAAAGTCAGCTAATCAGCTGGCTTTGAAGATGGAGGAAGAGAGCCACAAGCCAAGGAACACAGGCAGCCTATCTAGAATGGGAAAGGCAAGAAATAGATTTCCCCCTAGGATCCCTAGGAAGAAGGCAGCTCTGTTAATACCTTCATTTTAGCCCCCCTGTTTTCCATTCAAGAACCAAATAAATATAGGGGTGCCTGGATGGCTCAGTCGGTAGAGCGTGCAACTCTTGATCTTGGTGTTATGAGTTCGAGCCCCACGTTGGGCATAGAAATTGCTTAAAAATAAAATATTTTTTAATAATTTTTATTTATTTTTAAAATAAAGTCTATTTATTTATTTTGAGAGAAAGAGAGAGAGAGAGAGAGAATCTCAAGCAGGCTCTGCACTGTCAGCACAACCCAACATGGGGCTCAAACTCACAAACTATGAGATCACCACCTGAGCCAGAGTCAGACACTTAACTGACTCAGCCACCCAGGCGCCCCAAAAATAAAATCTTTAATAAAAATTAAAAAAACCTAAATACAGTAACTGCGTGCTGTTTTAAGCCACTAAGTGTGTGGAAATTAGTTACGGCAGCCACAGGAAACTAAGACACTTGCCCAAGACCACGTGGCCAATAAAGAAGACCGCACGTTGGCGTCCCCTCCAGGGTTCTTCTAGGCCACTTGCAGCAGTTCAAGTCGTGAGAACACTGTGGTCTGAAAGAGTGAGGGAGTGACAGAATGGGGGTCCGTGTTGGGCTTGTCACTCTACTTCTTGGGCTTCAGTGTCCACAATTGTAAGAGGAGGGCCCTGTGACCCAACAATCTGTGACTTACCTGCCAGCCTCCTGTAATATCAGGAGATGATCCCCCTTTCCCTCACAATGAGCGTGAGTTCAAAATGAGATGGTGGACCTACCCCTGGCCAGTCTGCAGTGACTCACGATTGACAGATGAAGCAAGAGAGGAGAGAGCAGGTGTGGGTCTGCTCTGCAGGGGCGTGAGAATGGGCTGCTCTCTGGGGGTGTCCATCTCATTTCACCCCCATCTCTGCAAGGTTTGGTGACTTCTCCATCCAGCTCAGAGACTCAAAATGCAGCTGGGTCCCTGGCTTTTTCAAATCAATCACCTCCCCCTCTTTATTACAAGAAAGGGTAGGGGAAGATGGTCTCTCTCATGTTACTTTGTAAAGGCTGCCTCCATGGGGAGCACTTGCGGGCCACTCCCTGGTCAGTAAATTTTTGTTCTTTAGAGTATTTTCTTGTGATGTAGGTTTATCACCTTCAATAAAAGGACCAGGTAAGCTCACAGTAAAAGGCAGGAATGCAAAGGAAGTATTAAAATGGAAGTATTAAAATGAGAGCCGCCATAGAGAGGGTACAGAGAATAAAATTTAACTCTTTCTGGGCAGCAAAGGCAAGAAGAGAAATAATGTGCTCGTATTTTGAAAAAGAATAAGTGTTCAGATGTATCATTAGGAACAAAATAAGGAAGTGCCATATATGGCTATATAAACTTGCCTGTTTTATTTCTAGATCAACCCTCTGAGAAAGGAAGATGAGGGAGTTTACTTGTGCCATTCAGCAAACACCGTTGGGGAGGCCCAGTCCCACGGCATGGTGACAGTTATGGATCTGAGTAAATACAAAGTCCCCCGCCTCCCATCTCCGGACAACCGCATGTGATGGAGCAGTGCACACGTTCTAAGTCATTTTCGGTATTTATACACCTGTGTCACAAGAGATTGAGATGCCTCATAAGATGTATGATAACAAAGAAGAAAAATACATAAATCGGGGAAGGAATACCAAACAGGAGTAGGAACATAGTACAGCTAGCAGGTAGAATCTCTAGGGAGGTCAACACACATACCACTCTGGGCATCCCACCTAGCATGCAAAGTTGGGAGCTGTGAACGTTGTGGGTGTCAATAGGTGGGAGAGACCAGTTGTTGTTGTTTTTTCTGTATCTGAAGCTGAACAGAATATCTCCTTCCAGCCCTGGAGAGGGCAGAGAGACAGCAGACATTGTCATTGTGACAGCACCCATGGGAAAACATGCCCACGGTGGAAGCTGTGTGTCTGTCCCCAGGTTCTTCCCGGGGAAGAACAGCGGTTTGTGCTCAGCAGTGTGTCTCCAGGAGAATCTGCCTCTCCCCTCCCCATGGCTCTTAGTCCTCACAGTCAGCCGGATGAGAGCTGGGCTTGCAGCAGGCCCCTGCCCACAGGTGGACTGGGAACCTAGGAAACAAGCCCCCTAATTAGCCAACTTTTGCTGTTTAACAGCCCCCAGGGCCCGCTGGTGCACAGCCACCAACGTTTATGTCTTGCTCACATTCCTTGTCATGGCTGCGGGTTGGTTGGCTGTGGCTCTGTTCCGTGTGTCATATCGGGACCCAGCTGGGGGAGCAGCCCCAGTGTGGACTGGGTCCATTCTCTGTGGCAGAGGGAATGAGCGAGAGACTGAGCCAGGTCACAGTCCCGTTTAAAGCTTCTGTTCAGATGTGGCGGATGTCACACCTGCTTAAGTGCAGCCATGCGCAGTGTCAGCGGGGTAGGGGACCTCTGCTCCCATCACCCGAGGTCAGGGCAGGGATGCAGGCTTTTGCTGTGGCTGTAACCCATAGTCTTTGCTATTGAGCCACTACTGTTGTGTACCGTCTGTGTGCAAGGCCTTACGTCAGGTCTGTAGGGATGCACAGAAAACGAAAACAGGGAACGGCATGAAGTGAGAAGGGGTACAGTGTTAAGGAAGTGAGGGGCACGTGTGAGTTTAAGGAGAGAGCAGCCGCTTAGAACTGGGGAAAAACAAGGGAGAATGTCGCTGAGGAAGTGGCATTGGGTTTGAAGGATAGTGGATGAAGTAGTTTGAGCTCCTGGAAACAGGGAGGAAAATGTAAGGTGGGAAATGGTCAGGCAGGAGTTCAGGTAGGAGATGGCTCTTAAAGATGCCCTCCTGATGCTCTGTTTTTTATGTATATGTATTGTTCTATGTTGTCATATATGTATCATGTATCAGGACTTTTTTCCTGCACACACATACACGTATATGTGTATATACATATGTATGTGTCTATATATTTCATGTTTCAAATGTGTACACAATTTTTAAGTATATATGTATTTAAAAAACACAATGAAATCAGGCTATGAATGCAGTCTATTATAGATGAGTTTTCCAAAGAGAGCCACAAAGAACCATGTAAGTTTAAGAACATGCCACTGCCCAGTTCTTTAGGTCCCCCTATAATATGCAGTACTGGCCAGCTGTTGCTTGCATACCTCCAGTGGTGTGGAGCTCACTAACACCAGACACCTATTTTTGGATTTCCCAGGAGCTGAAAGTTCTTCCTTGTATTAAGCTGCATTCTGCCTCCCTGAAATGTCCACCCAGTGGTCCCACTTGTACTTCTTGGACACCCCCAAGGCCCCTCTGCTCCCCACCAGCACCATCCCTTGCCAGGAAGATTTAAGATTAAGCATCGTTTCCCCCACTTTCCATTTACCACATAGTTGACTGTGACAGAGCAGGCTTCTTTTCTCTGATCCTTTTCTCTCTTTCCTTCTAGGGTCTTAGAAACACTGATGACAGGATGTTGGAAAAGTCAAGTCATGGATCCTTTTTTTTTCCATGAAGAGTTGGAGAAACTGTTTGTAGATGACCCCTTTTGTATGTTTTTACAAATTAGATGCAAACTAGATTCGTATGCAGGTGTAGTTTTAGCAGGGCAAGCATTGGGAAACCAGACTGCATGTGACTTTTTTATACTTTTGAAATGAACTGCTCCATGAGAATTCTTTTTTAACTCCCTCCCAGGGAAGGTCACCTGGTAGTGTATTTGTTATTTCCAAAGGGGCTGGAACAAGGCCTGTGTCTGCCTTGCATCTTTACCTCATTTGTCTGTGACTGATTGGCAAAGCTCTGTGACTTAGTGTGTGTTGTAGGAGGAGAGGAGAGTCCCGCCTCCATCCTCTGCCTGCTCTCTGACTTGCTGTGTGACCTGGATAGGCCCCTCCCCATTCTGGGCCTTTGTCTCTTGACCTGGGATTGTGGCATTTAGACTAAATATTACCTGTGTCCCCTAGAGCCCTGCCATCCCAGAGTAAGATGGCCCTGTGGACACAATACAGGAAATATAGTCTTGGCATTCCTTTTCAGAACAGCTCAAAACAGCTGCCATTGCTTCATAGCAGGGTAGGTGTGCAGCTGGCCGCCGCTCTTCCATTTCTGCCATTTTCCTACCTTAAAGAGATGGAGTTCTAGATGGGACATTTTACCAGGCTCAGGAGCCCCTTGGCTGGGTACTTGGGGACCAAGATGTGCCTTTGCCAACAAGCCCAACATTCTCTAACCAGGTAAGCAGTAGACACCTGGCTTCTAGACATCAAACTGAAGAAATGTGGTCAGATGCTTCTTCCTCTGAGCTGTGAGATTAGAATGTCCGTAGAATACATTTTACTTAGAGATGTTTTGACCTCACCCAGGAATTAGGTTTTCTTTCTTTCTGTTCTTTCTTCTCTTTCTTTTATTTCTTTCCATTCTTTTTTTCCCTTTCTTTCCTTTCCTTTTTTTTTTTAAATGTTTATTTATTTTTGAGAGAGAGAACGCACATGTGCAAGTTGGGGAGGGGCAGAGAGAGAGGGAGACACAGAATCTGAAGCAGGCTCCACACTCTGAGCTGTCAGCACACAGCGTCGGGCTTGAACTCACAAACTGCGAGATCATGACCTGAGCTGAAGTCAGACGCTCAACCGACTGAGCCACCCAGGTGCCCCTCTTTTCTTTTCTTTCAGTGAGACAAGTATTTATTGTCTGAGTGAAAAAATAGATTCCCCTGGGTGATTAAAATTTGTGTAAGTCAGAATTGGGATCTCACTTGTGTCTCGTCCTTAAAGTTCATGAAGCGCTTTTCTGTCTGTGGCCACTTCACAACTCCAGGCACGGCAGGCAGGGTGAGCATGGATGTCCCTCCCACTTTGCAGATGAGGAAACTAGGCTCCAAGAGGGAGGCGTTTGCCCGAGGTCCGAGGGCCTCTGAGAAGGATCAGAACTCAGGGCACCTGGCCCCCTTTGGTACCCTTTCTACATCATGGTGCTGCTTCTCGGGATAATCTCATGGCTATGGAAAGGAAGGGGCTTCAGAGACTCTCCTCCAGGTCCCTCCCAGCTTTTATAGCACACTCCCATGCCACTCCTCCTGGGAGTCACATTCTAGAATCCTTTTTGGAATTGCATTTTCTGCCTTTGAGCCTGGCTGTTCCGTATCTGAAATATTGGGGTGGCACCACCCTGATGTACTACATGGCAGGAGCATGGCCTGAGAATCCAGAAACATGAGGTCCATTTGGTGATTCATCCCTGGCTTGCTGTCTGACTCGGAGCAAGTCCCCTTCACCTTCTGGACCTCTGTTTCCTTATTTGAGTAAGAAGGCAATGAAACTAGGTGGGTAGTTTGCAAACTTTAAAACGTTGGAACCCCTTTCTTTGAACAAAATCAGAGTTGAAACTGATTAACAGGAAGCTGTGCTTGTGTGCTGGAAGTTGGGGCTGCAGGGGGCCTGCTCACATCCCCCCTACTCGGCACCCCTACCTCTTCTCCCCCCACTGCAGGGTTTCTGTACCCAAGGTCTGTGGCTGAGTCTCTCTGTGATTTGCATAGTTGGGAAAAGACTTGGTAAGGCACTTACAGTGCCATAACTTACAGTGAAACTGTCATAAGTAGGGATGCTGTGGCCCTAGAGAAGGTACTAGAACAACATCATGCATCTGCTGATAAGCACATCCAGCAGAATCCATTGACTCACCTCACATTTGCTGAGTCATAGTTGGAGAGCTGAGTCTAGATGCAGAGAGCAGGGCAGACGGAGCGCTTGGGTGACAGAGCTGAACATCAAAACCACAGGGGGCTGGGTTAGTGTCATGATGATGTGCAAAATAATAATAATAATATTGCACTCTCTGAAATTTTCACCAAAACCAAAAAGGCAGATTAACAGGATTGTTCCAACCTAATGACGTTTCCACTAGGAGAGCCCCAGGACTCCTCCTGGGGCTGAAAGAATGTGTGCTGTTGCCGTTCAGAAACATGGTGTTTTCTACCGTATTTTCTACAATATTTTCATAGATGTGCTGATGTCACATGACCCCTGCACCTGAAAATAAATGTTTTTAAGGACAGTCTCTGTGGTCTGTTTGTCCTGGGAACACTGCTGTGGTTGGGCACAGGTCCCACTGATATGTCTCCAACTCCGCTGACACGTCTTGTCCCTTCCTCACCCATATCAGCTACTTCAGTCCCAATCCTTCCCCTCACACCTGGGTTCTCGTCACAGCCCCACCTGGACAGCAATTTTTAACCAGTCCTAATCACCTCCTGCCAGCCTGATCCTTCTAACTCCCCCAGAACTCATGTCTCCTGCTGGATATGCATCCCAGTATTTCATCCATTCAGCTTAGGTGTGCCCCCTGTCATCTCCCACATGCACACGGAGTGGCGTTTTCCAGAGGCAAGAAGGGTGCAGACACCAGCACTATGAGGGTGGGGGGGACCTGGGCCCTCAGGTGAGACTCTGGTGGGGAAGAGTAGGATGAGGTTTTGTCCTGCCAGGCAGCACAAGGTGTCTGCTTTGTGATTAGAGCACGGGGAGATCAGAGAAGACTTCCTGGAAGAGGAGGCATCGGAGCTGCGGATTGGAGTGGGTATGGGGGATTCTGGGCCAGGGAAACAGCATGTGAAAGGAGCAGGGATGGAGAAGGGCAGGGTGGCTTGTGAAGGGGAGTAGTGAGCTGTGGTGGTTGCCTGGAGTTTATAGTGGCAGGTGGGGGAGAGCAGTCTTAGGCCACACCCCTAAATGCCACCAGGGCTTAAGGGAGCCCTTTGGAAAGCCAATGTTCAATCCCAAAACCTAACCACTTCCCACCTTACATAAAAAAATTCCAATTTTTAGTCAAAATGGATTTTTTTCAGATTTTATGGTAAAATTAATTCTATGTCTCTAAAAAAACATTGCCCTCCCCTCTTCCCCAGGGATGGATGACACAAGAAAAATTAATAAGAACGAGCAAATCAATCGACAGTGAACAGTCCCCTCTAATGAATTTCCTCATTCCCAGCCTTTGCCAGGGCCTCCTGAACGTTAAATCAGAGAATGATTATTATGTGATATTTTAATTAATTAAAGGGAGTTAAAGTGGCCTGGTGTCTGTAGCTGAATAATGAATTCAGAACGTGGGAGCCCGGCACCCAGGACAGAGCCGATAGCAGTGGCTGCCCACGCTCAGCTCAGTGGGACTGACTCTGTCTCCTGGAGTGTGAACTTTACAGTCGGGGCTCCCTCTGAGTTCAGCCGCAACTGCATCAGGGGCTGAGGGGTGTATGCGGCCAGGAGGCAGAGCAATCTGTGTCCCCTTTCACTATGGCTGTCTTCCTCATGCCCGAGTCTCCCTCAGGGGGGTGGCTGGTTGTCGAGGGAAGAGGAAACATCACTGGGAGGGATGGTGTGCAGCAGCTTCTCTTCCATCCACTCATAAACCCACCCACCACGCACACTTGCAGACCACCAGCCTTGCTCAGGGCTGAGGGGCTGCTGCTGCTCACAGCCCCCAGAGTCGCTGGTGGCGCCGAGCCCCAACCTGTCTCTGTGCTGCTGGAGGTGCCACAGTTGTCCCTCAGGTAGAATGGGCATTAGCTTTGGAGTTAAAGACTCAGAAGCAAGGTCAAGCTGTGCCACAGTCTGTAGGTCTGGGTCACTTCCCCTGCTCTCAGAGCCTGCATTTCCTGGCCGGTCCTGCTGCCCTGAGCCTGCATGACCCAGTGGACATGCATGGTCCACTCTGGAGGGGATGCTGGGTGCCAGGTGGCAGGGGCACAGAGAGACAGGTCAGACATGCTGGGCTGGAGGAGGGCTGTGGAAGACACAGTCCAGTGGAACAAAAAGTCAGACCCATTTAATTATATGTTAGCAAAAAAGAGCTGGCACAGAACAAAACTCAATGAAGGGTGGGCATTATGAGCTCAAAGGGACCAGAGATGGCTGATTAAGATGGTCAGAGAAAAGCCTCCTGGAGGAGGTGAGCCCTCCGTAGGGCTCCGAGAAAATGGGCTGGATTTGGAGAGAAATGAAGAAAGGAGGAAGGAATAAATAGCATGAGCAAGGCTGGAAGGTGGGGAGCAAAGGGCTCATGAGAGGATTAAACTCTAAAAATATCTGGGTGAGAAACATCCTGCATACCTGCATGGAGGTGTTAGAGCTGGGACGAGCTCTCCGCTGAAAACTGGGGACCTCTCCACAGTGTAAAAATGTCCCCGTAACTACATTTCCTAGCCTCCCCCGGCACCTAGGTTGGGTCAGGTCATTTTGGCCAGTGGACTGAATGGAAGCAATGTGTTCCTTGGTGAGGCCAGGGCTTTAAAGAAGTAGGTGGGCCTCTTCCACACTTTTGTCCCCATCTACCAACTGACACAGAGGTCTCTGAGGCCCCATGAAGGTTTAGGTCAGTAGGCCCCTAGGGATTCTGTAGATGGATTTGTGGGGTCTGTGAGCCCCTTGAAAGTGTGCAGAACTTTTTAAAATTTTCTTAATGTTTAGTTTTGAGAGAGAGGGAGAGGGAGAGAGAGAGAGCACAAGTAGAGGAGGGGCAGAGAGAGAGGGAGACAGAGAATTCAAAGCAGGCTTGGCACTGTCAGTGCAAAGCCCAACATGGGACTCGAACTCATGAACCGGGAGATCATGTCCTGAGCCGAAGTCAGATGCTCAACCTACTGTGCCACTCAGGCACCCCAAAAGTGTGCAGAATTTTATGTGGATGGGCAAAGGTGCAGTTTTTTCTAGTAGCTTTCATTAGCTTTTCAAAAGAATACATAATGTAAAAATGGTTAAGAACCATTGCTGACGGTGTAGTCGCAAGATGGAAGGAATCTGTGCCTCTGAATCTCCATGTGGGAGATGAGTGCCAACTAACTAGACACGTGCATTAGATTATTACAAGAAATTAACCATCGTTATTCATTAACCATTGGTTTAATTGCTTAACCAAGATTAAGAAATAAACGGTTGTTGTGTTGACCCCCTCAAACTTGGGGGTTTGTTGTGGTACTAAAGTTAGGCTGGGACACGGGGGAAGAGTACGTGGCTGGGGGTCAGGAGACCTGTACTTCAGGCCATGCTCTGGCACCATGGAGCCCCATGGTCTTGGACTGATTACTTGGTCACCCCTCTACCTAGGTGAGTGGGGAGGCCAGAGGCTCTCCAAAGCCCTCATAATGTGCCTTCTTGCTTTCCTCCCAAGGTCTTCCAATTCTAGGATTAATGTATAGATCCCTGGGGCTTGAGGGGATTAAGTGGTGCTCTCGATCTACAGTAGTCTGGCTTCGGCCCCTACCCCCCTGCACAAACTACCCTTCCCAAGTCTCCTGCCCCTGGCTGGGGCTTCAGCCAGGGCACACTCTTCTATCCTCTTACCTGACCTCTTGGAAGCACTTGACTCTGCAGAGGGCTCCCTCCCTTTGCAAACATGCGCCTTCCTTGGCTTCTTGACTCCTCCCTCTCAGGGCTTCCTCCTGCTTCTCAGCTGCTTCTCCTTAGTACCTTTTATGGAATTCTCATTCTCCCCTCACCCTTGATGTTGGCATTATCAGGATCAGGCTATCCTTGTTCTCCCAGCAATCTGTTGTCAACATGGCAGTGATCCTTTTAAAACATGTCAGATCATGTCCCCACTCTGTTCAAAAACCTCTGATGCTCCTTCATCATTCAGAGTAAAGGCCCCAGTTGGCACAGTGACCTTCAAAGCTCTATTTACTCCAGACCCTCTACTTCTCTATCTCCATCTCTAGCCTTTGCTTGCTCTATTGTGGCTCCTTCCTGCCACCCTTTATGTTCCCTGAGCCCCCGAGATGTGCTTCATCCAGCCACAGGGCCTTTGTACCTGCCATTTCCATACCTCTTACAGTCCTTTGTCATCTCTTCAGTGAAATCACCTCTGAGAGCACCTTATTGAAAACTATAATTCCTACCCCAACCCACCCCCATGTCCTCTAGTCTCCTTCCCAGTTAGACTCTTCTCCATGATACCCTTATCTACCTGACAGACAAAATGTTTCACTTTTACTGTGGTCAGCCTCCCCTATCAGGGAGAATGTCCAGGAATGGTATTTAGCTCCCTACTGTGTCCCCGGCACCTGGAATAATAGTTCCTAGCACATGGGCAGCACTGAATACAATGTGTTGAATAAACGAGTAAATAAATGAACTCACCCCCTGTCCAGCTAGGTTCCCTTTCATAATGCTAACACTACCACCACTTGGTCCCCAGCCAGGAGTATGGGTCACCCTAACCTTACTCTCCTCTTGCAGCAATCTGTCACCACACCCAGAAGCCCACCTGTGGGCTGCCAGGATCTGCCACCCATCCTCACACCTGGCTCAGGTCAGCATTGCTGTGGCAGTGGCAGTAGCGTCCAGCTCCAGGTCGACCCCTCAACCCATCCTCCCACTGAAGCATAACCAGCTTTAGAAACTAAAATATGATCCTATCACTTTCCTTGGGAAGCCCTCATGGCTTCCCATTGCTGGACAGTATGTGAACTTCCTTTAGGGCCGACAGCCCCTTCATTATCCAGCCCCTGCCTCCCCCCAGCCTTTCTTCCCAGGCTTTTCCTTTCCTCACACCATTCCTCACACTCTCCATTCTGTCTCACAAACCCCAGGCCCTTCTCCCAGGAACACGCTTCCTGTGTCTGCCTCGTTACCTCCTTCTCATCCAGCAGATCTCTGGCCCCTCCCTTGGGGCTCTCCCTCGGGCCGAGTGGGGTGCAATAGAGTCAGGACACCTGAGTTTGAATTATGGCTCCACTTACTAGCTGAATACCTTGGGCCTCCACATTTATTTAGCAAGTGGAATGTTAATAATAAGTACCTTGCAGGTGGTTAGAAGCATTAAATGAGATCATATATATTATTATAGGTGCCTTATAAACATTGTGTCGGCTTAATGTTATTTCTTTCTTTCCGTGACCTCATGGCCTCTGTGCTTCTGCTTACCATCGAGCTTTCACCTCATTTGGGAACCGTCTCCCTGCCAGACTGGGAGCTTCTGCAGGGCAAGGACGGCCTCATGCCCTCTTCCCCCACCCCGCAACGTGCCTAGAACTGGCACCTGAGCTTCCCGCCACCCCCCCCCCCGCCCCCAATCAATGAATGATCTGAGCAAATTAACTAACAAGGTGACCACCAGAGGTCAGCCTCACACCCAGAATAGAGTCAACCCAAACTACAGTTCTTAAAAGGCCTGGGATCTGGGATCCAGGATTTGATCAAGGGTGGCCCTGGTGGACCCAGCAGAGAAGCAGGGTGTTTGACCATGTTCAACAGCACTGCTATTGGCTCTTGAGGCTTCAAGGTGTGATTAGGCCCTTTCTGGCCCCTAGTGTATGCCTGAGACAATGAGTTCAAATGAGCTGCCTGCTAAACCTCTGTTTCCACTTCCTCATCCAAAAAGGGGGTCAGCCCACTGCCTACTTTACAGGATTGTGAGACTTCGGTGGTGGGTGAAGGCAACTGGCAGAGATTGTGCTCCACAGAGGAGGTGCTTGGTGCAAGTTTGTTGAATGGGCAGTGGCCCAGAGTTGCAACATCTAGGACCAAGTGAAATCCTATCCTTAACCCTGCCCAGTTCAACCTCCTGCTCACGCTTCCCACAATCAGAGCAGTTGGAAGAGGACAGAGGGGGTGTTGGCGGCTCCGCTGACTGGGACTCTGTCTCAGAATATCAGGGATCGGAAGTGAGAGACCTATTAGATTGTCTTTTCACAGTCCCACCCACACCGGGACACCCTCTAACAGTCCCTCTTGGTTTAGAGATAGAGAACAAATGAGGAACGAACGAGCTGAAAACATTGGGATGCTGCTTGTTAGTCCTCGGAGACCCCCACCCTCCAGCCACATGCTCCCTCCCACCTCCCCCACCAATGGCCTCCAAGAGAAATAGGTCAAAGGTGAGCTTTGCAGGGGCAGTCAGGGTCACCCCAGCCTTAGACAAATGGTGCAGAAAGTAGGCCCTAGGAAGGGGATAAGAGGGGTCTGTTTGGGCCTCAGGAAGCAGTTTCAGGCCCACTCCTGAAGACCTGCAACAAAATCATCTCGATGTCTCGGTGAGGTAACAGGACACTAAAGACATGAGCAAGGGTGTCCATTCCCAAGACTGAGTGGACCAGGAAGTATGGGGATTCGTGAACAACATGGTCTAGAAAGATGGAAGACAAGGAGAGAGGATCAGCACTGTTTCTGTACCGTGGTCTGGCTGACGGGGAATTTCTCCCTTCAGATGGGAGAAGAAGTCGGAAGACTAACAATAAATACACTGAACTCTGAGGATTGAGATTCTGAAAACCCCTAGTATGTCAGAATGGCCCTGATGCTGGGCTCTGCTTGAGGGGTGGTGTGTTTGGGTAGAGGCTGGGGGACAATGTGGAATCCCTGAAATGGGAACCGAAATGGACTTGCTCTAGGCAGGAGGCAGGGCTTTTCTCTGTGGGCCTTAAAGGTGCACTTTGTCACTCAGCCAAGAGAAAACAAAAATGCAACTACAAATATTGGGGAGGGGACTTTTGCACCTGGCTGGGGGTTGACTGGATGACTATCTGGGTCCCTTCCATCCTCACGACTCTAAAATGTTCAGTTATGAGAATATTGATACAAAACTCATTTGCAGATGTAATTATGAGTATTTTTTATTTAATTTTTAATTGAAATCAATTCACATACCATAAAATTCACCCTTTTATGTGAATCACTGTGCAATTCAGCACTTTTTAATATGTTCACAAAGTTGTACAACTATCACTACTACCCCATTTCAGAACACTTCAAAACCTCCCAAAAAGAAATTCTAGACCCATTGGCAGTTACTCCCCATTCTCTCCTCCCCCAATACCTGGCAACCATGGATATACTTTCTGTCTCTGGATTTGCCCATTGAGGACATCTCATATAAATGGAATCATACAATATGTGGCCTTGTATGTCTGGCTTCTTCCACTCAGCCTATGTGTTCAAGGTCCATCCATATAGCATGTGTCAGTACTTCATTCCTTTTTACGGCTGAGTAGCACAAGGAATATTCCATGGAAGCATTTCATTTATCCACTCGCTCACTAGCTGATGGACACTTGGGTTGTTTACTTTAAAGGAATGGTTATATAAATGCATTTTTTGCCCACTTCTTCCCTCAAATGAAGGAAAGTCAGTAACAACATGTAGGGTAACCAAACGAAACAGCCTGGCAACTGGTACTTTAAAAAGGAAACACATCCTCGATTTTTAGGTTAAGTCACTGAAAAAATGGGGCCAAGATTTGGCATCCACCTAGTCTGAAACTCCTAATGCCTTCCCATCCTATGTCTAAGCCATCAGGTTAATCCTCTGGGAACTTTTTGGACAGAAGGAAGAACGAAAAGCCACTATCCAGATCAGTGGTTTTTAATCTATTTTCTAGACTCCCAAGATTTCACGGAAATAACTCAGGGCCACCAAGGGGGCTGGGAATGAAGGGCAGGTGGGTAGAACTCTGAGCCCAGTCCCCAGTCCTGCTTTAACTAAGAGCAGCTCTCATTTCAATTGCTTTATTTGGTGAGCGTCCCTCAAAGAATTCATCTGAAACAAATAAAGTGGGGTCTGGGGCTAAAAAACGATTTGGCAACCGCTGGACTAGGTAGTTATGGACTCCCTGGACTGGAGGAGGGTCTCTGTGGTGGCCATTCTTACGAGTTCTTCTGAGGAATCTTGATGGTAACTGTCTTCACCTCTGTGTAGGCCTTAAGCCCATCCTCCCCCAGCTCCCTCCCATTGCCAGATTCCTTAAACCCTCCGAATGGCGTGTGGCAGGTGACAATGTTGTAGGTGTTTACCCACACTGTGCCAGCCTGGAGCGCCTGTGTGAAGTACATGGCCTTGTCCAGGTCCCGTGTGAACACGGCAGCAGCCAAGCCATACCTTGTGTTGTTGGCCCTCTCGATCACCTCCTCGATCTTCTTGAATTTAAACAGGGGCTGCACAGGCCCAAAGATCTCCTCTCTGGCGATCCTCATATCATCCTGCACACCACCAAAGACTGTGGGCTTGATGAAGAAACCGCGCTCCCCCAAACGCTCCCCGCCACAGAGAAGTTTTGCCCCCTCCTTCTGGCCAAGCCGGATATAGCTCAGGATTCGTTCGAACTGCTCCTTGTCCACCTGGGGACCCTGCTGAGTGTCCAGCTCAAAGGGGTTCCCGACTCTTCTCTGCTTAGCCTTCTCCACGGTTCTCTCAAGAAACTCATCGTAGATGGATTCTTCCACGAAGGTCCGGGAGCCTGCACAGCAGCACTGGCCCATGTTGAAGAACAGGGCTTCGTGGCACTGCTCCACGGCATGGTCCAGGTCAGCGTCGGCCAGCACGATGCTGGGGCTCTTTCCGCCCAGCTCCAGGGTGACTCTCTTCAGGTTGGAATCGCCGGCTGCCTTCTGGATTAGGTGCCCCACCTCAGTGGAGCCGGTGAAGGCAACTTTGTCGATATCCATGTGCTGGGCAATGGCCGCTCCTGCTGTTGGGCCGTAGCCAGTGATGATGTTCACCACCCCTGGGGGAAAGCCCGCCTCTTTAATGAGGGAAGCCAAGTACAGGGCAGAAAGGGGAGTCTGCTCTGCCACCTTCATGACCACAGTGTTGCCTGTGGCAAGTGCTGGGGCGAGCTTCCAGCCCTGCATGACCAAGGGGAAGTTCCATGGGATTATCTGGCCGCAGACACCAACAGGCTCGTGCCGGGTGAAGCAGAAATGCTCGCCATCCATAGGGATGGTCTTGCCATGCCACTTGTCGGCCCAGCCGGCGAAGTACCGGTATACTTTGATGACCTCATCCAGGTCCAAGACATAAGACTCCTGGAAAGGCTTCCCGTTGTCCAAGGTCTCCAGTGAGGCCAGGTAGACACGATCCCGCTCCACAAGGTCAGCCAGGCGGTTCAGCAGCCGGCCCCGCTCTGAGGCATCCATCCGGCGCCATGGAGACCCCAGGCGGAAGGCCTCGCGGGCTGCTTTTACGGCCCGATCCACATCAGCCCGGTCCCCTTCAGCTACCTGGCCAATGACCTCTCCCGTGGTGGGGTTCACTGTCGGGAAGGTCTTCTTGCTGGCTGCATCTTGCCACTCATTGTTGATGAACAACTGGTTGTAGCGGATGTCTGGATGCAGGATGGGGCTCGGGAGGGCTGCTGCCGAAGAGTATGGGGCAGTCCTGCCACGGAGGCAGAGCAGCCGGGGCACAGGCACCAGGAGGCGCAGCATGCTCACTACTCTGGAGGAGGACAGGGGGAACCAGAGTGAATTGGTGAGAGGGGTCAAAGTGGTCCCCCAAAGGCCCACAGCTAAGATGTTCCAAGATGCTAGTGTAAAGGGGTGCCACTTCCAAACCATGGATTGTAAGGCGTACAGAGGCCCTAAAGAACTCTCTGGTCCATCTCCCTCATGTCTCATCTATCTCTCAGCTCACTCCCTCACCTCTTCTGGGTCTTGGGTCAAATGTCACCTGCTCTGCAAGACCTTCCCTGACTGCCCTTTGAAAATTGACAGAAGTGCAACTTTCCTCACCGCCAACACTCTGTCCCCCATCCTGTGCCTTATTTCTCCCCATCTGACACAGCGAATGGTATATTTACACACTCACATGTTTATTGTCAGCTCTCTCCAATAAAACATCAGCTCCGTAAGGGCAGACATTTTTTTCCCCTGCTGTGCTGTGTCCCTGATGCCTTGAAGTACACGCCTGTTACAGAGCAGCTGCTCAACAGCTAGTTATTCAGTGATATACACCACAATCTACACAAAGACTGTTCACCATCTGACCTAATAATGGAGTAGAAACCAAAGGAACTGAGAGACAGAGTTATTCCCTGAAACAGGGACTTGCTTCACTTTACCTCTGTGCCTCAGTTTCCTCTTATGTGAAAGGCCTCACGGGGCTACACTGAATGGGGCTGTGCACATAAAAAGCATGGCAATCCTCCACCCCAGCGTATCAGAGCTGGCCGCAGACACTGGCCTGGCCTGGCCCGGCCAGGGCAAAGGTCTCAACTTCCCAGGAGTGCAGCCAGTCTAGCAGCAGATGGCAAGAAGGGCCTGTTTATTCTTCCCGACAACTCTGGAAACAGTGCAGACTTTATTAAAACAACTAAAGGGGTTCCCCGGGTGGCTCAGTCGGTTAAGCATCTGATTCTTGATTTCGGCTCAGGTCATGATCCCACGGTTTGTGAGTTCAAGCCCCTCATGGGACTCTGCACTGACAGCACGAAGCCTGCTTGGGATTCTCTCTCTGCCCCTCCTCTGCTCATGCTTGCTCTCGCAATCTCTCTCTCAAAATAAATAAATAAACATAAAAAATTTTTAAACCAACTATAAAATTTAAACAATATATAAAATTTATTCAATGAAATTTAAATGGGGTATAAAACTTCTAGATTCACGGAAACAGTTACTCTTCAGCCAGGACATCAATCTCTTCACCTTCTCTGTCTCACTTGAGTCTTGACCTACCCAGCAGCCAAAAGGAATTGCACCTGCTTTCTCCACCCCCACCCACGCCTGCATGGCTCACCCTCTGTCATTGGGCATCCTGGAAAGCAAAACCCCAGCCAGGTCCCCCAGCTTCATACAAATCAGTTCTCTCCCTTGGAGGGTGGTTTGGCCAGCAGACCTGTAAGGGGCGCAGTCAGGTTTCATCCTGTTCAGAGCTCTGTCCCATGTTGGGACAGAAGAAACTTTGGGTCCAACAGACCTGGGTCTGAGGAGAGAGGGATCCCAGGGGAGGGGTAACCAATCCGGGGAGTGGAGGAGTGGAGGGGCTAAACAGGTGAGAGAGATAGTCATAGGCCAAGGCTGGCAAGTCTTTCATGCTGAGCCAAGGCTGTTGGCCTTTATTTAACCTCTCTAGGGGTTTAAATAAATAGGGTCTGTGCTTGGAGCTTCCACTTGCATAGATTAAGATCACTGCTCACGGGCACACCACAGTTTGCAGGTCATTTTCTTAGCAGTTAAGTCACTGAAACTCCCAGGAACCCTGGGGTGATCTGGGCAGATGATGACCCCCCCTTCTGGAAAAAGGCTGAGGATCAGAGAGGCTTAGAGACTCACCAAGGGCACACAGCAAGAAAGAGTAGGAGTCTCAGCGGGGATTCCCATAGCCCCAGCTTTGTGTTTCCTCCCAACTGTTGGCAATTTCTTACAGTTCCTGGTATTAGTGCCCACTGTGCCAAGGGCCGGCCGCCCTTCTGGATCACCCAGCACGGGGTGGCACCAACTTCACCCCCTCTGTGGGGAGGGGGCGCCTGTCACATCCTCTAGGCTACAGTCAGGAGCTCTAAGCTGGAGTGGGCTGGATGGACGAGGGCTATGATTTCTAGCTAAGCGGGGCAAACTTTGCGGGGGTCTGCGTCCTCCAGGCCCTGCCCGGGGTGCAGGCCCAAGCTTGGAAGCTGCAGCCTGCCCTCGGGACCAAGGGAGAAAGGCGCTAATTACCTGCAGCAGGCTGGGGTCCGGTGCAGCTTCAAGCTCTCCCAGGTCTAGCCCAGCCTCCCGCCGCTAGCTCAACGCTGGTGCAGCTTCTGCGCAGCGGCTCAGCCTCCACCCCAAGCCGCGAAGCTCCACCCGCGTCGGGCGGGGGGAAGGCCCCTATCTGGGCTCGGGGCCAAGGCCGCTCCTTCCTCTAGGCGCGGGCGGATCGGGCTGGAACGCCAAGGGTAGGGAGGCCTGCTCTCCCCGCTTCCCGGGTCCCAGCCACCGCCTTCCCCACCCCCGAGTCACACAGCACGCAGGAGCGCCCTCTTCGCTTGGCGGCTCAAAGCTGCGGTTCTAAGACGTTCGTTTGGAAGCAGAAACAAAGACCCAGAATGGGGCATGCCTTCTCCAAGACACAGTGATCACTCTGATTACATTTTGCATATTCTCCCTCAAGGTGCACCTAGTTAAGTCCTCGTTCTCCTTAACCTCTTCTGTGCCTCCCCCTCCCCGTCTTCCACCTTCCCGCTCTTCCCTGTGCCTTTAAGATTTTATTTGGGTGCATTTTAAAAATGCTTTTTTTTTTTTTTTTTGCCCTAGGACAACAAGAATATAGGCACAATGTAGAAAAGCTTGGAAAACACAGAAAAGGACGGAAGAATTTTTTTAATTTTTTTAACGTTTATTTATTTTTGAGAGACAGAGACAGCATGCGTGGGGGAGGGGCAGAGAGCGAGGGAGACACAGAATCTGAAGCAGGCTCCAGACTCTGAACTGGCAGCACAGAGCCTGATGCGGGGCTCGAACTCATGGACCACGATATCATGACCTGAGCCGAAGTCGACGCTTAACGGACTGAGCCACCCAGGCGCCCCTGAAAGAATTTTTAAAATAACTTCGATCCAGTTTTTCTATCAATTTCTGAGAAAAATGTTAACATCTGTGACCATTGTGGATCTATTTCTTCTTTTAATTCCATCAGTCACTGCTTCATGTATTAGGTACATATGTATTTATGATTATTTTGACTTATGTACTGTGCTTACATCATTATGAAGTTACAGTTTTGATCTCTAGGGGAAAAATACCTTCAATCCTTTCACCCAAAAGTTGCCATTTATCTTGCCCATATCTTTTCCTCTATATTTTTCAAAATTTCACTTAATAAAAAGGAAATTTTGGGTGACCTCTATTTTGCTGCCTGCTTTTTTCTCTCTTTTTTTCTTTTTTTACTTAGTGATTTATTATGAACCTTTTCTCATGTCACATTAATTAAAAAGTAACATCACTGTCTCCAAAGCGAGCACCAAATTCCATGGTAGGACAGATTGCGGATGGACGCTTAGATTGTGTCCATTTTGTTGTTGCCATAAAGTGTGCTAAGCACACATCTCTGACTGGTTCCACCTCCACTGTGCCTTCCTTCTGGATGGAGAGAGTGGGAAGCTAAGAGGTCGTTCCCACCCTTGTTTGCAGCTAGAGTTCTCGCTGCTCCCTATTAGCAGTACCCCTGCCAGCTGCTGAAGGTGGAGGGTATTCTCCTGCCCAAAGGGCAATGGTAAAAGCAGATTGTGAAGATTTTCTGCATTAGCGTTCCTCCTGGGTATGGGGTGGCAGCTGTGGCTGTGGCTTCTAGACTCCTACTACCTGCTCTTTGAATCATGGCTGCAGGGATGTGTCTGGAGCTAAAAAGCTCCGGAGGTGGCCTCAGACAGTAAGGAGACTGGTGAGCCATGTCTATCTTTATTCTGGGAATCTGCCCTGAAGGACGAGTTCTCCCTGCTTCTCCCTCCAGCCCTTCCAACAAGTCTATCAGCACCTGATTCTCCGTATTAAATCCCTACCTCTGCACATATTTAGCGCTTACATTTTCCTGTTTGATCCTGACTGATTCATATAATTCTTTCCTTAAGCTACATCTCTACAGAATCTTCTATTACCATGTCATCCTTAGGATGTTTACAGCCCTTGCTGCAAAATGTACTTCTTCACTAAAAGCAGTACATCTTGCATCTTGCCATGGCTGTGTTCTTGTCCTCCTTTGGTTCTCCCAGGAAGCGTGTAGCCCCTTCCAAAGCCCACTCTGCCTCTTCCACAGCACATGGCCAACCTTGCACGTCTTGGGGGCTTGGCACTCCATGATGGACTGACCCAATGATTATTTGGTCAATTAACAGCCTCATTGGTAGAGGCAGTAAGTCCATAACAAAGGAAGTATCAGTTTTCATGACAGCTTGGAAAGCTTCGGCCGAGGCAAACTGGCAGACAGTAAGTGGTCCCACAGAGAGAGGTTGAAGGCTGTGTCCTGTGAGGAACAGCTAAAGGAACTGGGGTGTCCACCCTTTAGAACTCACAGGACATGTTTGTGCCCTCCAAATTTCCAAAGGACAAAAGCAGACATCTGCAGGATCCTAGAAGGCAGAGCCAGACCAGTGAGGGGAAGTTACAGGGGGCAGAGGAAAACTTCTTCACAAAGCAGAGCTAGCTAAGGAGGGATAGGAGGGTCTTCTTTAAAAGGCAGTGAGCCCCCCATCACTGGAGGAGTACAAGGAGGGATAGACAACCATTTGGTAAAATCCCGTGGAGAGGAGTACCAAATAAGAACTGAACAAGACAAGTGGCTTCCAAACTAAACTGTGCATCAGAATTGCTTGAAAAGTGTCAAAAACAAAACAAAACAACACACCACAATCTCCCTGGATCTTACCTTCAGAGATTCTAAATTATTAGGTATTGACTGAGACCTAGGAATTTTTTTTTAAGCTCTCCATATGCTCCTGATATGCAACCCTACTTGGGAAGCACCAACCTAAGTGATCTTTGGGGATTCTATGACTCCACCATGGATGGTTTTCAGAAAGGGATTAATCCAGCGAATGCTTTGTTTGTATCTAGATTCCATTCAGTTCGCCTACCCTTGACATTTCATAAGCTATGGCTGTCACCAGAACTCACAAAAGTGGTCCTGTTGCAAGTTATTTGTAAATGCAGGCAAAAAATTAAAAAAATAAAAACCTTTCACAATGCCTGACATTTATAGGTTGGAGAAAAGGATAAATGTGTCATGGCTCAGGGTAAAGTGCATAAATTACGTTTGCAGAGAGTTGACTATTGTTCAGGAATGTTTTGGATTCAGCTTTTTAATTGGCAAAAACATATCCAGGCCTCTATAACGGATTTGGGCCTGGAGCCACTGTGAGTGTTTGTACTAAAAGGATTGAAGGAAAACTAGTGAGATAACACAAGCCACAGCCAGGTCATTGTCAGCAAGGAATGTCACTCGGGGATATATTTACACTGGCCTGGTGGGAGAAGAGAAGCTATTTCTATCCTTTGGCATTTTGGAGCCTTATATGTCTAGGGAGTTACTAGAGGACAGTCCTGGCTCTGAGACAGTGAACAGATCAGACAGATTCCAAACAAAAGGACATGCGAGCTGCACTGGGCATTTATTCTGCACCGAGCACAACAGGTGCCTCTGTTCTCTTCCTTTGAACCAGAGATGGAAGACTGGGTCAAGACAGTGAGGGAGTTGCAGGGAATGAAAATTTAAAAATAAAAATGCATGTAAAAGCAAACCAAAATATACCCCCCTTTCCCCCTGAGTAAATCTCTATACTCTGTGAAGTTTACTCTGTGTGAACGTGACCAAAGTCTGAATGTTGTCAAACCAAACGTGCCCTGAGTATTGACCATAAACTTGGTTTCCCTTCCACCTGCCTGGCTTCCTTCCTCTTTCCCTCCCTCTGCACCTCAGTTTATAGTTGAGCAAACTGAGACCCAGAAAGGGAAAGGGACTTGCCCAAGGACACACAGGAGATGCGTGGCCTGAGTTCATGCTAAATCCCGGCTGTCATACAAGCACACAAATAACTGCAGGGAAGCGAAGCATGTGGCAGCGCATGGCACCTGCAGTTAAGGGTGTTGAGGGAGGGAGACTATCCCGGATGAGGTGGGTGGGTGCAATGTCATCACAAGTGTCCTTATCAAAGGGGCACAGGAATGTCAATATCACAGGAGATGTGATGCCAGAGGCAGAGGAAGGAGTCATGCAGCCACAAGCCAATGAATACAAGTAGCTGGAAAAGGCAAGGGAACAATTTTCCCCAGTGTCTCCAGAAGGAACACAGCTCTGCCAACACCTCAAGTTTAGCCCACTGACAACCATTTCTGACTTCTGACCCCCCAGAACTGTAAGATAGTAAGTTTCTATTGTTTTAAGCCACGAGGTTTGTGATCATTTATAACAGCTAACAGAAGGAAAACAAATACGTTGACTCACTCATTTATAGCCCTTGTAGGCATTTGAATTCATGGCCTCTGGCCAAGCATGAGAGGGCCTGGTGGTCAACAGCCTTCCACTGTGCAGATGCCATAATTACGAGCAAAGGACATTGTTTTTTTTGTTCACCTAGCATTCTTTTGTTCTAAAAAAGGACTCTCTCCTGCTTCCACCCCAATCATATTTTTGAGTCAGAACCGCCCATCAAAGCATTCTCCATATTCTGGGGAACTTGTTCATCCTGTTAACTATAAATGCCTTATATTCTGCATTTCTAACAAGTTGCCTGGTGATAACAATGCTGCTAGTGCCAAGATCGGGCTTCAAATAGAGGGTAGAGGGTGAGAACTGAAGGACAAGCAGGGGCAGACTAAATTAAGAGACAGGTGAAAGTTGCAAGTGAAAGGGACAGGCTTATGCCAAGGCCTTGAGTGGGAGGGATCAAGTGCATTCAAGGAACTGGGAGAAGACAAGCAGGAGGAGGGAAGGGGTAAATAGCTCTGGAAGAGGCTGGAGGTGTGGGCAGGGGCCAGACCATGCAGGGTTCTAGAGGCCCAGGTAAGAACTCTGACCCCTAGGCCAAGTACTGTGGATAAATCTAACGTGGTCCCACCCTGGAGGAGCTCAGAGGACAGTGGGAGGTGCCTGACCCAACAACACTAATGCAATACACTACCACATACCTCTAGCAGAGAATAGCACCCAGCTCTGTGCAAGTAGAGGAGGCAGCCCTGAGTTCCCCCTGCCTGAGACCTCTTGGGAGATGACTTCTCAGCTGAGCCCCATATCAGTTAGAACTAGTTCAGACACGTATCATTAAACAAGTGCTTCTCAACTGCAGCTGCATGGCAGCATCACCTGGACAGCTTTTTACAACATTGATACCTGAGCAACACTTCTGATTCCCAGTCAGAATCCCTTGGTGTGGTACCGGCTTGTGTGATCTTTATTGTTGTTGTTGTTGTTTGTTTTGTTTTGTTTTGTTTTGTTTTAAGCTCCTCTTGATTCCGATATGTAGCTACATTTGTGAACTGATATAAGAGAAAACCCAAAATAAAAGTGGCTTTGGGGCACCTGACTGGCTCAGTCGGTTAAGTGATTTCAGCTTTTGATTTCAGCTCAGGTCATGGTTCGTAGATTTGAGACCCGTGTCAGGCTCTGAGCTGACAGTGTGGAGGCTGCTTGGGATTCTCTCTCTCTCTCTCTCTCTCTCTCTCTTTCTCTCTCTCTCTCTCTCTCTCTTTCTCCTCTCTCTGCCCCTGCCCTGCTCTCTCTTTCTCTCTCTCAAAATAAATAAACTTTAAAAAAAGTGCAGAGACAGGCTGTCCAGGGTGGAGCGGAGCTCTGCTTTGTCTTTGTTTCTAGGGCAGAGAATCCTATTAGAGTTTTGGGGAAGAAGGAGGTGAGTTGACATGATCCAGTTTGCAATTTGAGAAGATGATTCTGGCTGTAGTGCGTGCCTCCTCCAGTCTCCTAGGAGGAGAGATGATTCCTAGTTATGTTACCCCAAGCAGCAGGTGTTGATAACTCCTTAAGCTAGCGCTAATGGGCACAGGGGTGGTTGTTATACCCTATTTCTGTGTATACTTAAACTGGTTCATAATAAAAAGTAAAAAAAAAAAAAAAAAAAAAAAAAGATTATGTTACCAAATCAATAGAAGATGTCCTCCTAGTTCAAAAACTCTGTAATGTATCTGTCCCTTTGTGACCCTCATGATTGGGCCTGGTGGGTCCATGTCTTTATCTAAATGCACAGTTAATTATAGAACAGCAATTACAGAACGGGGCATGAGTGGTGCAAAGGGCATGGGGCTGGCTGTCAGAGCCCGGGTCCCAGTCTCTGCTCCAGCCTGTGTGACCTTGAGCAACTTCTTTCTCTTGGCCTCAGTTTTCCCCATTGTTGAAGGAGGAACCATGAGGTACAGAAAAGGGCGATTAAAGGATCAGGCCCCTAGAAATTTACAATAAGGCTGTTAAATAATGTTCACTGTTAGCAGAGTCCTTGGACCACAAACTTTGGCCCTGCACACATGTTATTTGTGCAACTATCCATTGCCTTTCCCATTCTGTTATCGTTACTGGTTATGGGCAGTAATGAGGCAATGACTGAAGTACAAAGTGCTGGCAGAGGCCAAGCGTATCTTTATACATGTGCTGAATGAGAAAGCCTGAGATACTGCCCCACCGTTTATGACACTTGGTGCAGATTTGCCAACGAATGCACAAGGACTGCTTAGATCCAGGAATATCTGACCAGAACAGGGGAACAGGGATGAACCTCTGCTCAGGATGACCTTGCCTTTCACTTCTGTCTCTGGTCATCAGTTCTTCCTGCTTCCAAGACTATTTCCACACTAACAAGCATAGGCCTTCTGTCTTTCCTCCCTTCATTCAGCTCCTATTATGGATGACCCTGTTGCAGAGGCCCCGCAGTACAGAGATGAACCAGGCATTATCTTTGTCCCGAGGCCTCAGACAGGGGAGGCAGACAGACATGGACACTAGTGTGTTTCTCTCACACAGTATGAGGAAGTTCCATGGGGCCAGCAGAGCAAAGAGACATAAGAAATGGAACATAATAAAGACTGTGACGGTCTTGGAAGGCTTCCTGGAGGAAATAATACCTGATCTGAATATTGAAAGCTGAAAAGGGCCAGGGGAGAGATGGTGTTTCTGGAGAACAGAGTTGCATGAGCAAAAGACCAGAAATGAGAGGTGCCTGGGTGGCATGGGGAGCTGTGAGTAGCTCCTGCTGGCTGGTGCCTGGGCCGTGATGGCAAGATGGGGTACAGTGAGAGAGCCAAGGCTGGAAGTGGTAAGGGGGACATATCATAAAGGGCCTTAAGTGCCATGCTAAGGAGTTTCAATGTCATCCTGAGGAACCACAGAAGGACCTTAAAGCAGGAGGGTGACTTAGTTAGATAAGAACCATTTAATTTCATCAGATCCCATGGCAGTGAGTAAGGATTAGGTTTAACTCTGAGAAACAGAGACTCCAATAACAGTGGCTTACACAAAATGGGAGGTGATTTCTCTAAATAAGTAAAGTAAGCCTTGAGGTAAGCAGTCCAGGGAGGAGATAAATGATCCTCAAGAATACACATCCCTGCCAATTCACCATTTGGTCATCCTTAGCAGCAAGCGTTATTATCTTCGTGGTTCGAAATAGCAGCTTCCACATCCATATTTCAGGTGGCGTGATGGAGGGAGGGATGTGGACAAAAAGACAAAGGTATGTGTGTCTGCTGCTTTTAAAGAAGGGTCCCCAAAACTTCCTCAAACTGTTCCTCTTGCATCCCATTGGTCAGAACTTAGTTACATGGTACAACCAGGAAGGCTGGGAAATGCAGCCTTCATATTGGGTAGTCATTTTGAGAGATTCCATTTCTGTGATTCTGCAGGAAGACAGACACTAGGAAATAACTGGGGGGCTCGGCCACAGACCCTCCTAACTCTGTGAAGACAACCGGTATCAGCTTTGGTTGACAGATAAGGATCCTGAATTGGTGCAACTGAATTGCAAACCTTGGCTTTGAATGCCGCCCTCTTAAGCACTAGGCAAGCTACTGGAGGTGACTGACCTGGGCTGAACCTCCTCGCTCCAAATCTGGTTTCAAAGATCCTGCCATGACTGCCTTGGTGGGTCATCCAGGAGGAGCAGCCCCTACCTGAGATGATTCCCATGATGGCTGATCCCGCCCCTGGCTTTACAGAATCAGGGACAGAGCAGGGAGCAAGGGGGGCCCTTAGAGCTTCTGCCCCAATGTTGCCATTGCACAGATGGGGAGACTGAGGCCCAGACAGGCAAAAGGACTTCTCCAGGTCCTTCAGGGAGTCCATAGAGGTTGGAGCGGGGAGGGGCTTGGACTAGCATCCATAACAAGAACCCACACATGTCACAGTCTTATTTATTATTCACCTGGTGTCTAGTGTGGTGTTTAAACAACTTTTTCAGATAGGCTGCATCCTGGTTAAGGCCACAGCTGCATGTTGGTGAAATTGCCCCAGGGTCTGAATAAGAAGGGTGTTTCCCATTGTACATCTGTTCATAAGAACTATGGACCATGGGACATTCCTTCCCCAGGACAGAATAATGTTTCTGCAGTAATGGGCAGGATGGAACCACAGAGGAGAGAGGACATGAAATGTAGTGGGCAGAGCCCTAGGCTGGGGGCCAGAGGCCCGGATCCCAGGCTGCCTGCCTCATTGTGCGCCCTCTGGGCCTCATTGTCCATACAGTGAGAGGACTGGGCGAGATCACACAACCAAATGAAGTCTCACACAGGAGACCAATGTCAATCCAGGTGAAAAGGAGCTGTTTGCTGGACCTCCCTATCTCCCAGGACCCCCGAGGCAGCTCTGGGGGTCTCTGTGGCTCAGTCATCCTTCCCAGCTTTGCCCCTGCACTGAGGTGTCTAGGAATATCACGAGGAGGGGCAGCATGAAGTGACTCAGGGGCAGGAACCAGGGAGTGTGGCCTCCACCTGGTCTGCTGAGAGTCCTTCACAGGGTCTGGAGGGAAGCTGGCCAGGTCTGTCCTCCCAGGGCCAACTTTTTGGACCAAATGACCTCCTAGAAAGGAGGGTGGGTGGACAGATCAGGGGTCTCTCACTGGGCAATGGCTTCCCAGAACTCTTGAGTTTGTCCACAAGCTGGGCCCCACGCTGGTGTGTAAAGGGTGGTAGAGGCTCCTCAGAGAGACAGTATCAAGACAGGAAGTGCTTGAGCCTATGGAGGGGCCTAGGCATGCTATTCAAGGCCCTGAATGCCAGAAAGCTGCACTGGCTGGGGAACATAGAGCCAGCTGTAATTCTTCTATGTCCTTGTGTCCCCCTTGCTGGGCCAGGCATGACTCCTTCGGATGCTGAGTCACAAGAAGGTTTTGGGGGTCCCGGGGCAATGGCTAGGAGGCCAGAGTAGATACAGGTGGGCTTCTGAGGGCTCAGACATTGGCTGCTTACAAACTGGTAAGTGATCATTTCATTTTCAAGCACCTATATGGCAGTACTAGAGCTTTTCAGCTGAAAATGAGTCCTGCACTGTCATTTAGGACTTCAGCCAAAGGGATTTATCACTGTGATGGGAAGAATATGAACTAAGAGCATCGCTATCCTGATTGTACAGGACAGGAGACTGAATTCCAAGCAGGGACAGGGACTTGCCCCGGGCCAGGCAGAGAGACCCTGGCAGGGCAGGCAGTGGTGGAATAGATCTCAAGTCTCTGCCTCGCACCTGAAGCCACTACATAGGTGGCCTTGGAGGTGCAATTACTGCCTGCTGGGGACAGATGGGTGCCTTTAATAGGCATGTTTATTTAAAGGGCTTCCCAACTCTCAGTGCCCAGAAGGAAAGAAGAGATCACTCAATCTTGTTTTCAAACAAAAAGAAAACCAAAGAGGAGGGGTCATGAGGGGGCAGAATCAGCCTCCAGTTGATGAGGCCAGAATCTCAGATTGCATTCCACCAAAGCCATCTCTTTTGCTGGGGACAGAGGAGCTACTGTACTGAGGGGGCTGTTTATTCACCAAACCATGTTTGCAAATTTGTTTAATCATTCTCTCCTAATATGTGTCACCATTTCTCTGCTTTACAGAGCAGCAAGGTGTGGCAGAGAGCACCCTCCTGCCCCAGATGTATGGGCTTCGGGCTCCACCAAACCTGGGTGTGCCCCTGCTCGTGGCCTTGATTCCAGCTCCCAGAGCTTGCTGCCCCTGGGTTCCATTCCAAAGCTCTCTTGGGCTAGGAAACTATTTCAGCCTCCATCTGAAGAGGACTGAGGAGCTCAGAAGAGGAAAAGCAATTATTTTTGAAAATTCAAGGTGACCCCTTCAGGGAGCCCTCAAGTCCATAGTAAACCAAACTCCTGGTCTTAAAACTTGAAGGATTTTAAAAATCCTGGTCTGTTTGCCAGACAGGCTCTTCCCTTCCTGAATATGTGTAAATGGGTAATTTCTTGCAACCTTAAGGCATGCTGGAGCAGGACACTCACCCAGGTGACACTGAACCAGGTGCTTGCCCTGTGCTTTGAGTGGCACAGGAATCCCATGAAGCTGGAGAAATGTCTGATTAGACCCTGTCTTGTGTCTCCCTGGAGTTTGAACTGCCTGATTTAAGTGTACCTGAAAATGTCACCATGTTAGTGATCTACTGAACTTTCCTGTTTATCCTGAACATTTTAAAGGTGGATAGAGTAGGGGGCACTGAAAGATGACTTGTCTGCCTGGATTGCAGTATAATACTCATTTCTATTTCTTGAGGGCTTACTCTGTGTTGAGCACTTTACATGGATTACCTCGCTTAAGCCTCATCACACCCATGTGATAGGTGACCAAACTCTGATTTCTATCTCCAAGGAAGAATAGATATAGAGAATGTTAGAATCACCAGGGAGCTTATAAAAACATGGATGCCCAACACCCCACCCCCACCCCAGACCACCTCAATCAGAGTCTTTAGGGATGGGGCCTGGCCATGGATATGATTTGAAGTATTCTGGGTGATTGTAGTCAGAGCCAAGAAGTTGGGGTTGTGTAATCTGCTCAAGGTCATCCAGCTAATGAATGGTGGATTCAACCCAGCATGTCTAACTCACCAGGCCTCACTTGAACATGCTGGAAATCAGTGTCATTCGTTACCCTCCCAAAGGAACTAGGGCTTTGGTGTGAAATTCCTTCTCCCCTTAACAAAGTCATGTGTGAGCCAGAAACCTCTAGCACTTGCAGCTCTGAAACCAGAGGTGTTTATTTCCCGCTCTACATTTTCCTAATTGTACCACATGGACGTGACACAATGTATTGGTTTGCTATTGCCCCAGTACAAATGACCACAAACGTATGGTTTGAAATCACGCACCCTTGTTCTCTTACAGATCTGGAAGTCAGAAGTCCAAAGTCTATTTCAGCATGTCAGGGCTGCACAACTCCCTCTGTTCTCCCTCCTTCCTTTCAGTTTCTGAAACTGTGTTTCTTTCATTCCTTATCTCATGGCTCCTTCTTCAATCTCCAAAGCCAGTAGCATGGTATCTGCCTCTCTTTTATAAGGACCTTTGTAATTGTATTTAGGGTTACCTGGATAATCCAAAAAGTCCCCCCAGTCTCCCCATTTTAAATCTTTAACTTCATCACATCTGCATCTGCATCTTCCATCTTTCAGTCAGCCCCAGGGGCATGGTGTGGGACCTTAGTATCTGTCCTTGTCCCTGTGGTTAATCAACCCATTGCTACAGTAACCACTCTGGTGGCTTAACTTAAGTGAAATGGAAAGAATCCATCATAATGGAAAGAGGTGGATCGAAAAGCAGGAAAAAACAAAGCATCCTGCTAACAATAAAATAGCAGAAATGGGGCCCATCAAAGTCTCTCGTAAACAACTGTGGCAAGGTCTAATATTATCTGGGACCTTGAAAAAAATACATACAAGCTCCTGAGTTGGGTCTTGCTAAGCCTAATGAAGGCGCTGCCTCAGGGAAAGCAGTTTACTCCCTTGTAAGAAGGCTCAGAAAGCCAGGTGTGTTGGCAAGTGCCCTTCTGCTAACAGAGGAACTTCATGGATGGATTCCCCCCCATCCCTAGAGACTAGGGGTTAGGCTAACATTGCCCTCTAGCATGTATAATAGGGGGTGACTAGAGGCCCCATGTTGAACTAATCATTTATTGGTCTCACACTAACAAACAGACTGTACGAGCTCTAACAGACACTGGAGCTGAATGCACACTTATCTATGGAAACCTCTTGAGATTTTAGAGAGAAATAAAGACTATTGATGGCAAATTTCAGGCAAAGGCCCTTTCCATCTAAGGTAATCCTTATAGGTTCCAGGGATTAGGACCTGAATCTCTTTGGGAACCATTATTCAGTTTTCTACAAACAGGAAACAAGGAGATACCCTCATTTTGTACTTCCATTCAGGTCCAAGGGAGCCATCTGTGATCTGGCTGAAGGCAACTGGGGTGAAATCATGTTGGTGGATATTAGTTTGGTCCAAATGAAAATTTGGATAAGAAAAAACAATTCTGTAGCTAGCATCCGAGGCAGCCCCCCAGGACCCCTGCCTTCTGGCATTCACACCCTGCCCACATTGTATAGACCCCTCCCACACTGTCCTTGGAGGGTTGGTCTACGTGACCAATACTGTATGATAGAAGTGACAGTGGTATGTCACATCCAAGACTAGATTATGAAAGACTGAGGCCTCTGTCTTGGGCTTTTTCTCTCTGATCTCTCACTCTGAGGAAGCAAGCTGCCACATGAGTTTGGAGACACCCACTTCAGAGGAACTGTGGCCTCCTTTCAGGGTGCCAACAACCCCTAAGTGCACTTGGAAGTGGACTCACCAGGCAAGGCATCAGGGAGCTGCCAATGGCTTGGTCACAACCCCATGAAAGACTTGGAGCCAGAACCAGCCAGCTAAAACATTCTTGCATTCCTGCCCTTCAGAAACTTGTTTAAAAGTGCTAAGGTTGGGGACAATCTGTTTTGCAGCAATAGATAATCAATACAGCGACTATTCTGTCTCTGTTCCAGTACTGGTGACTTTTAGTTCCTCAATGGGGCATTTTGCAAACTTTCAGGTAACCTGAAGCACTTTTGTCCATTTTCCTGAAGTGTACAATGATTGATTTTTCTCTTTTGGAAATGTTCAGCCATTGACGTCTGTGTTCCCATGTTTTAATATGAAAAAAGGCAAAGAGAAGATGACTTAGAATGATCTAATATCTAAAAATAGAGATTGGCTGGGACAAGGCACACAGTTCATCACTGGAGCTTCCCTGACTCGAGCTGTGGGAAGTGGCTGGGACCTCCTTTATCAGGACAGGCCATTATATCCCCGGTGGCCCATGGCCCCTTTCAGAACAACTGGCTCTTTCTGAAAACCTCCATCTTCCTCTCTACCTGCACCCTCCCCCCAACTTTCCCTTTCCCTTTACCAGGGGACTTTAGTGAGAAAAACTTCCTGCAGTATTAGGAATCCCCTTTTCTATTCCTGAACTGGGGTCTCCCTTACTCTGCTTTTCTAACCTGGCTTCTGGGCATTACTCTCCCAGGCTCTTGACCTCCTTTCTTGCAACCTGCACACTGACTACAATGAAGTGACCCTGACTCTCTTTCCTTAACAATATTTCCACCCGTTCCATGCAAGAGAGCCTCAGCTGAAGGTCAGAATCAGAAGGAAAGCAAACGGATTGGAGTAATTCACACCAGGGGATGAATGGCTGATAGCTCCAAAACTATACCTACCCCCATTACTTATATCTGCCTTAAAAACAAAATCAAACAAACAAATGAGCAAGAGTGAATCATCCTGGTGGTATTTCAAGGGGACTGAAGAAGGGGGAACCACTCTGGTAGGTGAGAAAGATACAGAGACCGGAAACCTTCTCCACAGCCTGAGGCCAGGCTTCAGGGTCTGGGATCACACAGAGCTGAGGCTGAATCAGCTCTGCCTCTGAGGGCTTTGCGGCCTTGGCAAGTTAGCAACCTCTCAGCGTCTCAGTTTCCACCTCTGTAAAAGGCTGTCACGACCTCTGCCTCTGACTTGTGAATAAGCTACAAGCAAGCTAGCACACGTGAGGTGCCCAGCACCTAGCAGAGAGCAGAGAGGGTGCTCAGGTGTGGGATTTCCTTTCTTCTTTCCCTCTTTCCACAGCTGAATGTGAATCTTCTCCCAACCCCGTCCCCAGATCCAGGATCTGGTTGTGTTGGCCATGAGCAGAGTAGACTGGGGGAAGGGAGCCAGGTCTGCCCTGGCCATCCAGGATGGGAAGATGGTGGGTGACCTCCCTCCCAGAAGCCCCTAGCCCCACATTCCCTGACTGGGTGCAGATGGTGGAAACTGAGGGTTGGCTGTAGGACAGGCCTGGCAGCAGGCTCCCAGGTGCCAGGTGGGGTGGAGCCAGAAACAGCTTTCCTTTAAGGCAAGTTGGCTCAGCCCACTGCTTTGTTTAGCTTCAAACATTCAGCTTCTCGCTTCTATTTGAAAACCTGCATCTGATGTGACGGCCTGGCAGCTGGTGAGAAATGTGGGGAGCTGCATCTGTGTGTATGTGAGAGCCCAGTCTTCTCTGTGCCTGGGATCTCATTTGTTCGTTCATTCATTCATTCATTCATTCATTCATCAAATATCCAGTAGGTGCTTATAATCTGTGCTAAATGCTGGGATCCAACTGTGAGCAAGACAGACAAGGTCCCTGCTGTCAGAGTGTAGGTTCATGTAGGGGACGGGCCACAGTAGCTCATTAGTCAAACAAAGCACACGGGTTGATGTAAAGTTAAGGCCCATATGTGCTCTCAAGGACTGGAATGTTACCATCAAGATGGGTAATGGGCCAAGAAGAACCAAGAAGAAGTGGCTGGTGAATTTAAGTGTTTCTGCTAATCCATTCATCCAACAATTATTTACACCTACCCTGCCATGGGCATGTACTAAGCCCTCAACAGAACTGTTGCCTTGCCTACCAGGAGCTCCTTGAGGGATACGCAGAGGTGTGATCATTCTCCTCTGGGCCCTCCATGGTAGACCCAGTCTTGATTATGCAGTAGGGACTCAGATTCTGACACTGGAATGGAAAACCATGCAGAAAAGCAGAGAATATTTCCTGGCTGAACAGGGATTTGGGGAAGCTGGGGTTCCAGATTATTATTAGCATCCCTGTGAACACCGGGGACTGGACAGACTCAGGTTCTAGCCCTGGTTCTCTTATTCAGGAACTGTGTGACTTCAGGCAAGTCCTTTCCCTCTCTGGTCTTCAGTTTCTCTTACTGTAGAAGAAAGGGGTTGGAACAGATCAACGCCAGGCTCCAAGCCCCAGAACAGCATCTGGAACAGAGCAGGAACAACTGTGTCATTTGTCAGAGGGGCCAGATGTAGCCAGGGTTGGAAACACGAGTCGTGCTTATGACAAACAGTACTAAGTAGTGCCATAACACTCTCGTCCTATCTGTTCATAAGCAGGGTTGTTTTGTAACCTGAGGAACACAGCAGAGTATGTTTATGGTAATTGTCAGATGATTGGGTCTGACAGGTAAATTTCCTTTTAAAGCTGGATGTTAAATGCATTTTAAAGTGATCATAGTTCATCAACTTTTTTAAAGAACAGTTATAATATGGTGATAGATTCTGGGACACATAAAATAGGATTCTAGATCCTAGCTTTGCTTCCAAAGAATAGAATGTGGAAAGGAAAAAATAGTAACTTTCCAGCAGAGACACTTGGCAGACACCACCTCAACTGAGTGATGAAGGAGAACCTCACCAGTGATGTCAGGTGTCACCAACTATGATATGATGAAAAGAGCATCTCACCTCTGCGATATCCTTTCCATAAATCTATAACCTCAGTCTAAGCAGGAGAGTAACATGATCCAAGCCCAGAGTAGAGGATATTATCTAGGTTATCGAACCAGAACTTCTTGAGACTGTTGGGCTCATGAAAAACAAGGAAATACAGGAACTGTCAGAGCCCAGAGGGGTTTACATGAGGAGACATGACAACTAAGTGTAACATGGTGCCCCGTGTCGGATCGTGTTGCAGAAAGAGGACATTCATGGGAAAACTGGCGAAATTCAAATAAAGTCTGGAGTTCACTTACTAGTACTGTGCCAATGCCAAAGTTCCTTGTTTAGACACATGCACTATGGTAACATGAGTTGTTCACAATGGGGAAAACTGAACGAGGGATATTAATGACCCCTGTGTACTATGTACACAATTTATTTTTTTCCATGAAACTAAATTTATTCCTAAATACAAAGTTTATTTTTTAAAAATGAAGTAGAAACATTTAAAGACTAAAATAAAAGCATTTGGCCAAAACAAGGAGGGAAGGATGATTAATAGACAAAATACTTTCCTTCTTAGAAAACGCCATAGAATAATTTGCTTTGTCCTGGTTGATAGGGTTAGGATTTTTGATAGTTAAAAAAACTCCTAAGGAAACTAAACCAAACTATGAGGATTTATGTAAGGTGCTGCCTTATAACCTCATGCTTCAGCTTGGTGCTAATATCTAGGGCTGCACAAGATGTACTAAAAGCACAGGAGGAATCACTAACTTTGGAAGGGTTGCAGAAGACTTCCTGGAGGAGGGGGCATTTTGCATAGGAGCTGAAAGGATGTGTAGGAGTTATGGAGCTAATGAGAAAGAGTAAGGATAGGAATCTCTATAACTATATTTAAATAAACATTTATTGTTTACCTACCAAGTGGCCGCTCTAGGCTAGGCTCTGGGGATATAGTTGTAAACAAACCAAGAAATGTTCTCTATCCTCATGGTGTTTTGTTTCCTATTACCTTCCAGAACCTATGTAACTACATAGCTATAATTATGGAGTGGATGCGGATATTTAGGTATGTGTATTCTAGAAATATCAACTACGGGTCTGCCCTGTCACCACCCTGACTGCCAAGGGACACCACTCCATGCTAGGCTTCTGCTAGCATAGAACACATGTGTTTATTTCTGAGGCCGTGAGATCATGACCTCAGCTGAAGTTGGATGCTTAACCGACTGAGCCACCCAGGCGTCCCAGGACTCTTGGGTTTTATTTTCTGCTTTCGTTGTCTTAAAATGCTGAATAACATTACCATTGAAGTTGCGTTTTTTAAGTGAAGTCTGATGAGACCGTGGAGCATGCATGTGAGCAGAGGAGATATGCCAGGTGGCAGGGCATGCCCGTGTGGGCTCGGCCCCACGGGGATGGTGAGTGGTGCGAGCAGACGGCCTGACCCCTGGGTGTGCACACACAGTACACCTGGGGCAGTTTCGGGCGCTGTGGGACCTCAAGGGGGCAGCCAGGTCTGGGACGTGAGCTCAGATTGATGGCAGTGATGGTGGCAGCAACAGCCAAAGTAGCAGTGCTGGTGACAGCCAAGGCCTCAGGAGAGAGGTGCCTTCAAATCTGAGGCATTGGTCCTTTACTTGATTGGTCCCTGCATTTATGAAGGGGTATTAAGTGTCAGGTCCTGTGTTTGATAGAAACTCTAGTTATGCCCCACAAGAGGTGGGAGGAAATGCCAGGTTTTTACCTTTTTTGTCCTGCTAAAAAAATATTATATGGCAAATTTGGAAGATATAAAAAAGAAGGAAAAAAAACACCAGAGACTCAAAATCTTGACCAATAACTATTACCATTTTGGTCCGATTTTTTCTAGACTTTGCTATGCACATTTTTACAGTGTTTAACTGATATATAATATATATTTTATCAAGTGACTATATACCACATTAACTTTCTTTGACACTTATGTGGTTTCCAATTTTTTGATAAGACTTGTGCTTTACATCTTTGTACATAATTGTACTTTTCAATAAACTCACTCGTTTCAAAAAAGCATAAAGTTCTTCATGAATTTCAGATTATTTCCTAGCCCAGAATTTCTGTTCTTTGTTGGCTATGGGCTTTTTAGGCGAGTCATTCACTTGTGTGTTTGGTTATTTCAGCACTGACTTGTCCCCAGCTTTATAACAATACATTTAATAACTCAGTAGAAATGGACAAATCCCTTGGAAGACACAACTATCAAAGCTTTGCTCAGGAAGAAATAGGGAACAAGAATGGCACTGTATCTGTTAAACAAATTGAATTCATAATTGAAAACCTTCCAACAAAGGAAACTCCAGACTCAGATGGCTTCGCTGGTGAACTCAGATACCAACTTATTTATACCAATTCTACACAAATTCTTACAGAAACTAGAAGAGGAGGAAACACTTCCTAATAATTTTATAAGGCCAACATCTCCCTGTTACCAAAAGCAGACAAAAGATATCCCCCTCCCCTGCTGAAAAAAAAAAAGGAAAAAGAAAAAGAAAAACCATCGTTCGATATTCTTTATGAATACAAATGCAAACGGCTTCAACAAAATGTTATCAAAGCAAATTCAGCAGAACATACAAAGAATATTCATAATCACCACATTGGGAAATAACCTAAATGTCTTTCAACTGGTGAATGGGTAAACACACTGTGTTTATCGTACATTCATATGATAGAATACTGCTCGGCAATTAAAGAAATGAACTATGGATACACACAACACGGATAAATCTCAAATGTATTACAGTTAAGTGAGAGAAGATGCACTCAGAAGCCATACACAGTAGGATTCTATTTCTATGACTTTCTGGAAAAGATAAAATTATAGGAACAGAAAACAGATCATTGATTGCCAGGATAGGGAGAAAAGGTGACCACAGAAGTACCACACAGGGGAATTTGGGGGTGAGAGAATAACTCTGTGTCTTCACTGTGGTGGTGATTATAGAACCATGTGGGTTTTGTCAAAACTCATGGAATTTCATGCCGAAAAGCATACATTTTACTCCATGAAAATAATACCTCAATTATTTAAAAAAAAAGCCAATCTATGCTTCCATTTATGACATTCTGGAAAAGGGAAAATCTACAGGGACATGAAATAGATCAGTGGTTGCAAGTCTGGGCTGGAAGGAGGGATTTGAGCACACGGAGGCACGAGGAGACACTGGGGGTTGTGGAAGCATGCTATTTCCTGACTGTGGTGGTGGTTGTAAGGCCATATACATTTGTTAAAATTCATAGAACTGTACACTGAAAATGGTGCATCTGACCATATGTGAGGTATATACCTCTATACTTTAAAATATCTCTATACCCTGGTGCCCATGATTGCTCAGTTCATACGGTAGCAGTCCTTAAAAGGACATGTGTATATATTTTTCTTTTAAAAAAATTTTTTTAATATTGATTTATTTTTTAGAGAGACGGATAGACCGTGAGCAGGGGAGAGGCAGAGAGAGAGGGAGACAGAATCTGAAGCAGGCTCCAGGCTCTGAGCTGTCAGCACAGAGCCCTACGCAGGGCTCAAACCCACTAACCTGTGAGATCATGACCTGAGCTGAAGTCGGATGCTTAACCAACTGAGCCACCCGGGCACCCCTATATATTTTTCTTAGGGCATTGATTTAAGTCAAATTTTTATCAAATACCCTGCTTCCAGATTTCATCTGTCTCATCTGTAACATGGCATTTCAACCCTTGTAATGTCTTAGAATGGTAAAGAATGTGGTTTTGAGGTTGAATAATTCTGGGAACAAAATCTGTCTCCACTTCCCAGCTGTGTGACTTTGGGCAAGTTTTTTTAGCCTTGCTAGGCCTCAGTTAGAGTTACAATAATAGCTCTTGCCTCATAGGAATGTTGGAAGGATCAAATGAGATGGTCCATATATATAGTGCAATGTCGGACACAGGGCAAACATTCCACAAATGACACCGGTATGCTCCAGTGCTACCTGTACTGACATGTGCAGAACTGTACAGGGAGATGAAGGGTTTTGGGTGGGCATCTGTAGCAAGCTGAATAATGAGCCCCCAAAGATGTCCACATCCTAATACCCAGAACTGTGTACGTTACCTTCTATGGCCAAAGAGACCTTGCATATGTGACTAGGATCTTGAGATGGAAAGATTATCCTGAAATATCCGGGTGGGCCCAATGTAATCACTAGAGTCCAGAAAAGAGGGAGGCAGGAGAGTCAGCTTGAGAGACAGAGAGGTGACGACAAACACAGACGTTGGAGAGATGTGGGCCACGAGCCAAGGAATGCAGGCAGCCTCAAGAAGCTGGAAAATGCAAGGACACCGATTCTCCCCTAGAGCCTCCAGAAGGAAAGTAGTTCTGCCCTCCCATTTAGATGTCTGACTTCCAGAACTCTAAGAATAAATTTTTGTTAAAAATAAGCCACTAAGTTTGAAGTAATTTGTTACAACAGCAAGAGGAAACTCGTACAGCATCTCAGGGAAAGAGACTCTATTTCCCAGACCATTGGGACTTAGCATGATATATGACGGGCATGTTGCTGAACATGTTCTTAAAATTGGGCCTGGCTAGGGCAACAGAGAATGGAGGGCCCCAGCAAATGCGGACGCTTGGAGTAAGGTCTCTCCACACCATGATCTGATTATATGTAGCCTGCCTCTCTCCTGGCCCATGAAGCCACCAAGTAGAAGCTCAATGACCTTGCCTCTACACCAGAGGATGAGTCCTTTCACCCCACATTATGAAGCTGCTGCCTGTGGGCTGGACACTGCACAGAGTGCCCTGCTAAGTGGGTGCCTGACCTCTCCTGCCCCCTCAAAGACTAGTCTGGAAACTTTGCTCTGTGTGTCGCCATGTGTGGGACCAGTCTGGAATTGGAGGTGATCCAGATCCTGCTTTCTTTGAGGGAGTCTTAGGGTGCTTTCTTTTGAGGTCCACTAGGGGGTACTGTGTACATGTGTATAGGAGGCTCTGAACACAAATTTGGGCGTTCTTTCCTGCAAACATTCAAGTAGAGAAGCGCGGACAAAAGACATCCCCATACGTGTGCCAACAATCAGACACATGGACACATACAAACCCACAAATCATCACACCCATAGCACCCACTCACTCATATGGATAGATATGTATATATACACCAGCATATGTGCATGAAAATATATCCTCATGAACAGAGCCACATGGCCATAAAACACACAGAGACACACAATGTATATATCTGCATATGTTCAGATTTATACAGATTCGTCTATACACACACACACACACACCATCAACCTAGATATCTACGTGGCCAATTATACACTGGGAGACAACACACAGTCATGTATATAATGTCATAAATACATATTCAGACACACAGACATAAGCACAAAAACACAGAAATGCACACACACCTCAATACCGACACATGTGTACATATGTACACACCTAGTCTGGGCCTTTGTTATCCTACTTTTGTGGAAAATCAAGTCCCTTGAGGGATGATTAATGTTGCGGTGTTTTCTAAGGAAAACAGTGAAAATGTCAACTTCATAGTCCCAACGGAGCTGTTTAATTCGTTAAATGTTAATGAAAGGCAGTTCAGATGATACACTCAGTTTTTAAACTGAGACACCCTAAAACAGGTATTATAAAATACCAAAGAAATTCCAATAGACAAATCAAGATAAACCAAAATATCATGTTAAGATGAATAATAATAAGTCCAAACAAGTCCTTCCTTCCCAGAATGCATACTCAAGAGGCATGGAGCCTTTGCAAATGATTATCAGATGGCCAGGCCTGGAAATTTGCCTTCAATAAAACAAAGGCATTAAAATAAAGGAAAACATAAAAGAAGGAGAAAGGGAAAAAAAGCCTCTAAAAATAGCTGATTCGATAACAACATTGTAGAGTTGAGAGAAGTCAGCTGTCAGAAATGCAGGCATCTCTGGCCGCCAAGCTTTGGCACAAAACAGGTGAATGTTCTCCGGGCGATGGGCAGAGGATCAAGTAGAGGCATGAATGGCTTTGCACAGACATACACTGTCCATTGCTGTGTCTTTTTCTACAGAAGCCTTGGAGGTAGGGGAGAGAGGCTCAGTTTCTAGGCCAGGACACCTAGGGCCAGGTCCTGTTCTGTCCCCTCCCTGTTGTATGACACTGGCAGGTCGAGCCCATCCCTAGGCCTTGGTCTCCCCAGGTATACAGAGAAGAAGTTGGCTTCTCTAACCTCTGAAGTTCCTTCCTTCTCTGACACCTTATCATCACAAGTCCCCGACGCTATTTTTCTGAGACCCCACTGCATCCCCTGGCCAGAATCTTTGCAAGTAGCTCGATTTGTGCATTTAACAAAGTGCCCGTTCCAGCCCATCAGTGCGATCCCAGTGAACAATAGCTCAGGAATAGATAAAAGGCATTCATCAGGCAGCCAGGCCCAATTATCATGTCACACTGAATGAATGTATTTTAAAATCTTTTCTGACAAGAAAATGTTCCAAGTAGATACCTTCAAATTAGCTGGAAAATCCAGAAAATTTGCTATTAGTCCTTCTTTGAAGAATCTTTATTCCCCCCTACTGTTCCAGAGGAATTCCTTGGATATTATTAATTCCCTCTAAGAGTATGACCTTGTGCCCCCTGCTGGGACTGAAACACTTTGTCTGTCTGCCTGACTTCCCTGGGGCCATGGTAGAGATGATGCACGCCACAGTCCTAACGGGATCACCCGTCCATCAATCTCAAGTGTCAGGTGGGCTCTAGGAGAAATTCAGTTCCATTCAGTTCAATTCCACCAACATTTACCGAGCATCTTTTCTGTGTCTGTGAAGGCTGTAAGAGCTGAGTCCACTCAGCTCTTGTCCTTGAAGGGACACTCCACTAACAGAGACATGCTTATAAACAGACTGGTGTCAGGAGGAGGGAGGTCCTATAGCACAGGGGAAAGCCAGACAGACTACATTTTGAAGTTGATTCAGCTACTGGCTATGTGACCTTGCGCAGGTGACCTCACCTCTCTGAGCCTTGCTTTCCGCACCTCTAAAAACGGTGGAAATGATATCTCCGTGAGGAGGGTCAGTTTCATGGGACATAGACTGTTCCTCCCTCTGACCTAACTGTGGTCAAGACCCGGTGTTCCAGTGTCTTCTCTGCCTCCCAGGGTTGAGGGGTCCCCTGACCTCTCCTCCACCCACAACAACACAGCGATCTTCCTGCTGCTTTTTTTCCCACTTCATATTGTAGAGGGCTCCGCTTGGCTGCGGGCTGGGAGAAGAGAGTTCTCTAGTCTAATGAGAAACTGCATCAAATGCAGCAATGCCTGGAACTTATGGCTCTGATGTGGAGCTCTGGAAAGACAACAGCAGCACTTGGGGGAGAAGAGATTGATTCGGGGAATTCCTTTCCAAATGAATATGGAACAATGTGCTTCAGCTTCTTCATATCATGGGTTTGTGCAGGAGCAGATTGCTAATGAGGAGAGGTTTCTTATTGACCCTCACAACTTCAGGACTAGAGGGAGACGAAAGATCACCTAGTCTTATTTACAAGGGAGATGAAAGATCACCTAGTTCTTATTTACAAGTGAAGAAATTGAGGCTCAGAGAGGGGAAGGGACTTGCCCAAAAGCACACAGTGAGCCTAGATCCCAGATGCCCTATGTCCTGGCCGCTGTCCCTTCTTTATCTCACTGTGTCCCAGATGGCTACCCAGAGGACTGGGAATGGGTCCCTCTCTCCAGCTTCCCTTCCTTGCTTCCTGCTTCTAGAGCCCCTGGCCCTGTCCCACCCCTCCCACCCCCTGGCTCTGCTCTGCCTCAAGCCTACAGATACTGGGATACTGTCTCAGTATCCTGAACGCATTAGATCCTACCTCCAGCAGACCTGCGGACCTCCAGGCCGAGGGAGGAGTTCAACTACTATCTCTTCAATGGGATTATGTCTGATGGCTACAAGTAAGGCCTGGTGGGATAAGAAGTCTCACTGCAGAAGGCTACTCAGGTGGTTCTCAGGTACTCAGGTGGCTTTTGTCCAGTGGAATAGAACTTAGATGCCACTGGGTACCTGGGAACTTCTACTCGGTTTAATTAACTTCACAGTCTACAAAGCACTTCCACATCCATGAACGGGGTGGGCTCATCCATCCTGTTAAAACTTTTTTTTAATGTTTACTTATTCTTTTGAGAGAGAGAGAGCACGAGGAGCAGAGGAGGGGCAGAGAGAGGGAGACACAGAATCAGAAGCAGCCACCAGGCTCTGAGCCGTCAGCCCAGAGCCCAACGCGGGGCTCGAACCCACGAACTGCGAGATCATGATCTGAGCCAAAGTTGGCCGCCTAACTGACAGAGCCACCCAGCCGCCCATATCCATCCCATTTTATAGAAGAGGCTCCTCAGTACAAGGGTGTCCCCTAAGGCCACTCAATGACAGAACTGTAGAGTTGAGATTTGACCCCAAGTAAGCCACCAAGGGAAGAGGTGCTTGGAGTCAACAACAAAGAGGTTGTTTGTATTGACTTCTGCATTCACCCCAGCCTGAGGGTTGATGCAGCTGTTGTGCCTTGGGAAGAACAAGACACCTGCACTGTCATTAGTTACTTACCGGACAGCGTGTTGCCTGATACTTTTCCTGAATACCTCTGGTTCATTTTAGTTTGGCCAGGGATGGGCAGAAGAAACATTCGAACATGCCGCCTCCAGGACTGCCTCAACTTGACCCAGGAAAGTGGAGAATGCTCCAAGAGGGGATGTCCATCCATTCCTCCAGCAGGGGGGAGGAGGAATCTTCCAAGACTGGCAGCAAAGGGGTGGGAAGGGGCATGCCAGCCAGAGGGGGCACACGGGCAAAGGCCTGATGGAAAGAAGGCACATGTTTGGGAACAAGAACTTTAATCTGGGTTCAGCATGGAATGTGTAAGGGCCTGGGGAGGAGAGACAAAGTTGGCACAGGGGACTGTAGTGAGGGGTCTTGATCATGAGGATAAGGAACTTAATAAGATCCAGGAGACAGGGAGCAGCGGGATTAAGAAATGTTCTGATCTCTATGTGAGCGGACCGTTGGGTGGACAGGGCAGAGATGAGATGAAATCCATCCATCAAACGGCCACTCAGCAGGCAGCAAGTCCAGACCTGGTCCTGTGCCAGGGTCTGCCAACCTGGCCCAGATGGAAGGCTTTATGGAAGAAACCGGCACCCACAGCTCCGGGCCAAGCTTAGGCTGCCCACCTCTGGATGCCTTCACCTCAGACTATCTTTTGAAGCAACAACTTCATAAGGCAGCCTTAGAGGCCCACAGCTGCCAGATTCCTCCTTATCTCTCTTGTAAACACAGATGTTTTACTACCTTGTCAAAGGACCGCTCGTACAGCCTGCCTTGGGGAAAACAGAAATTTCAACCCCTTCAGCCTCCTGAAAAAAAAAATGCCATTGTGAGGTCTCTGGCTCGCATGCAAAATTGTGCAAATCTCTTCTTTGAAAGCAGTGGAGGGCCTCCTCCTCTCCAGGTCTTTCCTCCTTCATGTGGTAAAGGAGTTGGCGGAGAAAGCCTCCTTCTTATATTTACTGGTCTATCTCCCCACTAGCTTGAAGCGAAGCCCCTGAGGGTGAGGGCATGGCTCACCCATGTGGGAATGCCTGGCCCTGCCTACTGTGGCGTAGCTGCTCAAGGAATGTTTGTGGAATGAATGAATGAATAAGCAAATAAGTGAGGGCGCCTACTTGATGTGTTGTCCCTGGATTTCCAGGAGGTCTGCGGAACACAGCTTGAGGCCGCACAGCTCCCTGCAGCCAGTCTGCTTCCGGAAAACCCTCGACTCCACTAGAGCTAGAATCTGCTGGCTGCTCCAGGGTTTAAGGCTCATCTCTTTGCCACCAGGTTCAGAGTTGGACATGGATTTCCCATTAGTCACCTCAGATCATGGAACTGAAAGGCTGGGAGTCACTCCCAGAGGACACACATTTCTCAAGGACAATTGAGTCACTCAATTCACATGACAGCTGTTGTCTGGTTAAATGCCCACTTCCCATCACATTCCAGATAATGATCCAGAAAGACCCTGTTCCCAGGACCCCACGATGAATGACTGCCAAGGTCAGAGGGTAACTTCCACTTTGCCTCTTTACGGGTGCCTCTGAAAGGCAGTGGGGGTGTGGGAGACAGAGAATTGGACATTGTACAAGATGGATTTGGGTCTCTCCAGCCCCACTACTCTGTAGCTTTGTGATACAGGCAAGTTCCTTGATTCCCCTGTGCCTCAACTTCCTCTTTTGTAAGAAAGGAGAAATAATATCTGGCATCTTGGGAACTGTGGGCCCAAGTGGCAAGACACGCTCAGGTGAGTTGGTTCCCGTCCTGGGTTCCAGAGTTTGCCTCCAGCTTCTGAGTCACTTCAGCCAAGCCTCCCACACTTGTCACCTGTAGATCAGGCATTATATCCACCTCAGGAGGGGAGGTTTAAATGAGATAATTCACAGGAAAAGATTTCTTTTTTAAATTTTAATTAAAAAAATTTTTTTGAGAGAGAGAGAGAGCACGTGAGTGAGTGAGGGGCAGAGAAAGAGAGAGAGAGAGCACGCGGAGTGCGGAGCCCAGAGTGGGGCTCGAGCTCACCCAAAGTGGGACTTGAGCTCACCCCATGTGGGGCTCGAACTCACAAACCCGTGAGATCACGACCTGAGCCGAAGTCGGGCGCTTAACCAACTGAGCCACCCAGGCGCCCCAGGAAAAGATTTCTAAACTGAGAAGGGTGGGCACTGCAACAGAGCTAGGATTCTATTGTTTCAAATTGCTCAAACTGGATGCTCTGCCAAACATGAAGTGTGTGGACCCTCAGTGCTGGGGTTCAACCCCAGCCATGGCTTGTGTCACCTTCGCAGAGCAGGTCAATGGCTTGAGCGTAGGGTGTGTGACAGTGGTAGGAATCTGGGCTGGGATGATTTTGGGTGCGGCGATAGGAGCTGATGCTAGAAAAATGATGCATGTAAATGACTGATTTGGGAAGCACATAAGGTCTTTAAGCAGGAATAAGGCAGGATCAGATCTGTAGATGAGAAGGAACATTCTGACAGCCTGTGTGGCTTGGAGATGCTGAACTTGGAGCGGGGAAAAATGCACAGTTGTCCCGAGACCCAGGTGAGGGATGGCAAGGCCAGAACAAGGGCTGTGTGACTCCAAGGTCTAGGTCCACCACCATAGCACTTTGGTGCCTCACTCATTAATTAGAAATATGAGGGAAGATCTTTTGCTAAGAGCACGGCTGAAGATAAGAGCATTAACCTTTCATAGGAGGGGTTAAATGTCACAAGCAGGAGGCAAGAAGTGGTTGAGCACAGCCTCACCCCCAGCCTCACAAATAGCCCATCTTTGGCTTGGTAACGATTTCTTTGAAGTCATTGAACAGGCAGGAAAAAAAAAGTCCCATGAACAAATGTGTACTTTGCTATACTTGTGTGAGTGGATGTTTTTATGGAGGCATTTATTTTTAAGGCCACTTTCTTCCATTTAAGGGAGACAACTATCCAGGTAATCGAGTGGTACTTGCCCACATGAAAATCCCGCAGCCCCCTGGTATATGGCCGGGTCTCACCCTGGGATAGTTTGAGTAAAGCAGCAGCAAGATGACGCCCATGGAGGCCAAGATTGACCCCAGCCTCACTTTTGTCAATATATTCCCCCTGGCGTCCTCAGCCTTGGCGCTATGACTGGAGTCGATATCTGCTATAATGTGTTTTGGTCTCATTAACATGGACTGGATTAAGCAGCCGCATGGGCTTTTCAATTAGGAAGACAAGTTTCTGACAGTGTTTACAAAGGGATTAGATCCCTGCTTAGCATGTGGCAATCCTTTCCTCTCCTTTCTTCCTTCCTTCCTTCTTTCCTTCCCTCTTTTCCTTCCTTCCTTCCTTCTTTCCTTCCCTTCGTCCTTCCTTCCCTCTTTCCTTCTCTCTCCTTCCTTCCTTTCTTCCTTCCTTCCTTCTCTCCTTCATATCGCCTTCCTTCCTCACTCCTTTCTTCTTTCTCTCCTTCCTCCCTTTCCCCTTCTCTTTCCTTCCTTCCCTCCCTTCTCTCCTTCCTTCCTGTCTTCCTTCCTTTCTTCTCTCCCTTGCTCCTTCCCTCCCAACCTCCTCTTCCTGCTTTCTCTCCCTGTTTCCTTCCCTGTGTTCCTTGAACAAATGGGTTTGCCCAGTTTCTGTTTTGGGGATATTTAGCCAGATGTTCTGGTAAGAGTAGGCGTATGATTAGTATCATTTAACCATCCTAGGTGACATCCAATCCAGCTGCCCACCCACACTTGGCTCTTTTTCCTGTCTTGGCTTACATACCTCCCACCCCTGGGAGCTCACTATCTCAGGAGCCACCCCATGTCACTGTTAGAAGGCTCTGACCATAAGAAGAGTCTTCCCAGAGCTGAGCTGTCAGCAACCCCCAGAAAGAGTTTCCCCTCACACCCCAGGCCTGCTTTTCAGGTCCACAAAATGCCTGCGGCTGCTGCTGCTAGTCCAGAGTGACCTTTTATAACTGAGGTTCAGAAATCTCATGGAGCAGGGCAGTGTCCCTCTGTGCGAACACCCCACTTCTCTCAACGGCCCCTCCTTTGCATGGAAGGCAGTCCTCGCCTCACACAGGCACATGTGCATACAGTTTCAATCATACTGTAAATAGCCTTTTGTTCTCTTTTTTAAAATTAAAAATATACCATAAACATCATTCCACATGGTAGGCTCACTCTTCAAAACGTAACTACCCTTTTAGGCATTTCAGAGTATTTCATGTGGAAGCATTATGGCTTGATTCACCATCTCCCATTAATGGATGCATACTCTCTGTTTTAACATTTTTTTCACAGCATCTTTGTTCATTTGGCTTTTTCCTTCTATTGAATGATTTCCTCAGGAGAAATACACATTAGTGAGATTCCTGGATCATTTGTCTTGATTTAAGGTACACATGGTTAGATTGCCTTCGAAAAAGTCCATGCCAGTGCAGGTTGCCACCCCAACAGCTGGTGTTTTTTGCTTTTGCTAGAAACTTCACCTGGATCAGGTATCCTCTTTTTAATATTTTTCCCATTTTATGGAAATAAAGCCACCTTGGGGTTGTTTTAACTTGATGTCTTTTACTATTGATTAAAGAAGAAAAGAGAAGAAAAGACATTTTTCCTTGGGTTTGATTGCTATTTGTCTGTCTCTGGTGGGAATGGTCTATTTGTACCCTTTGCTCATTTACATATTGGGGTATTGATATTTTTCTTAGAAATTCTAATGAGCACTTAGATTGTAAGGATATTAACCCTTAGTCTGTCCTCCCTAGACTTCCCCACAGCATGTTCACGGTCATCTTAATAACGTTGCTCTTGTTTACTGCCTGGAGGAGTTCACTGCTGGGGACTGGGAAAGAACCCTGGGCACTGACTGCCCAATCCCCACAAACGGCACCTTTGAGATCCAAAAGACGATATTAACCAAAGCACTGTACTAGGTGTTCTGAGGGTAGCTTCTCTGATCCTCAAAGCGACCCTGGCAGACATTATGCCTCTTTTACAGGTGAGGCAACTGAGGCTCAGAGAGGTTAAGTGCCCCACTCCAGGTCCCACAGCATGGGCGCACATCAAGAGCTAGTGAAGGTAAGCATTGTCTCAGGGTCTGCCTGTCCTTTTCTATAATACCAGCAGCCTGCAAGAGAAGTAAGAAAACATCTGCTGCCAACATCTCCAGGTTTGTGACTTCAAACTCCCCTGGCAGAGGAGAGAATTACCATATTTGGGGGCAATTTACATCAAATTACCATGCACCAGCCAACAGCTGCCGCCTGGAGCAGGAGGCTGGCTGCACGGATACGATCACATTTGTACACACGATAATGAAAACCCACGCTTGGGCCTCCACATTCTCCCATAAATATGGTCATTATGATCTTGTTGGCATTGCTTGTTGAATTCCATCTTGCAAATTGTTTCCTGGTTGCCTGGGGGAGCTGACTTGGGCTCTTCTCATTCTCCTTTTCTTTAAGATGTGACAGTGCTTGGGCTCACCCACTCTCCTCAAACTGTCCTCTGCCACAAGCCTGATAATTCTCAGAATGGCTTCTACCCAGTCTTATGATCGTTCATCAAGTGCCTGCTGTGTGCATGGTGTGTGTGTGTGGGGGGGGGGTGACAGTGCTTTGGGGGCAGGCCCTCTCTTTCACTGCACTTGCAGATAAGGGCTGCCCAGAGAAGGTGAGAGGCAGGAGTGGGGTTTAAATCCAAGGTAAAAAGGATGCTTTGTGTTCCCTGCACTGGACCCTGAAGGGGCGGCACATGGATCTCCCCCTAGCACCTGAATAAGGGACAGGCAGGCTATGGGGTTGCGCGGTGGTGCACTCTATTTTCAATAGTTAAGGCTTCCTAATTGTAAATATAGAAATCCTCTACCGTGGGGAGGGGAAGGAGGAAAGAGTTAGGGAGAGGGAGGGAGACAAAGCACGAGAGACTCTTGAATACTGAAAACAAACTCAGGGTGGAAGGGGGAGGGGGGTGATGGTCATGGTGGAGGTCCCTTGTGGGGAAGAGCACTGGGTGTTATATGGAAACCAACCTGACAATAAACTATAAAGTTAAAAAAAATAAATAAAATAACATTAAAAAATTTTTTAAAGAACATTTATACCTGAGACACCTGGGTGGCTCAGTTGATTAAGCGACTTCAGCTCAGGTCATGATCTCAGGGTTCGTGAGTTCAAGCCCCAAGTTAGGCTCTATGCTGACTGCTCAGAGCCTGGAGCCTGCTTTGGATTCTGTGTCTCCCTCTCTCTCAAAAATAAATAAACATTAAAAAAAAGAAAAAAAAAAGAAATCCTCTTTGGCTAGCTGAAGGATAGTGGGTGGGAGGGAGGAGATTCTGTGCAAGGACGCAGGAATCTCATAAAATCCAAGGGCTAAATCAGGTCATGCCCCAGAAGGACTAGACACAGGAAATGGAGAGCTAATAGGAACCCAGGCTGCCCTCTTTCTCCAGCTCTTGTCTGCTTTTCTCTGCAGAGGATCCGATCTTCTCAGCCTGTAAATGCTTCCCCCTGCTCCTCTGTCCACGGAGTGCAACAGGACACCCAAAGTGCACTGTTTAAATGTTACAAGTCCAGCCATCCCACGGGTAACTCTCTCTGGTGTCTCAGTTCTAAACTGTCCCAAAGAACTGAGGAGTGCCTTTTTATTTTCTCAGCGTGGATCAGATGCCCCCTCCTGGCTCAGGTACACGCAGCCAGGAGGATGAGCTCACTTCATAACATGACTCCTGAGAGCCCACTGTGTGGGCAGTATTGGGAGTTTCTGGGGAAGAGGCACTGAGAAGATAACCACATTGGCTCTGTTCTACCCTCAGTCTAGCACTTTGTAATTAACTGAAATTTGTATTTGGGGCGCCTGTGTGGCTTAGTCGGTTAAGCATCCAACTTTGGCTCAGGTCATGATCGCACAGTTTGTGGGTTTGAGCCCTGTGTCCGGCTCTGTGCTGACAGCTCGGAGCCTGAAGCCTGCTTCGGAGTCTGTGTTTCCCTCTCTCTCTGCCCCTCCCCTGCTCATGCTCTGTCTCTCTCTCTGTCTCTCAAAAATAAACATTAAAAAAAATTTTTTAAAGAAAGAATTGTAGATTCACATGCAGTTGTAAGTCATAATGTAGAAGGAGCTCCTGTGCCCTTTACCCTGTTCAAAAACCACAGTATATTAGCACAAGCAGAATATTGACACTGATACAACCTACCAATCTTACTCAGACTTCATCAGTTTTTGCTGGTACTCAATTGTGTTTGCACGTGTTATGTTCTATACAATTTTATCCTATACAGGTCCATGTGTCCAACACCACAAGGATCCCTTGTGTTGCCCTTTGAGGTAGGCTAAACAATGTCATCACCACCCTTTCCCTGCAAAGACACCTGCATCTAATCCCTGGAAACTATGAATGTCACCTTATATGGCAAAAAGGACTTTGCAGACATGATTAAGGATCTCGAGATGGGGCATTATCTTGGATTATCTGGGTGGGCCCTAAATGTGATCACAAGAGTTCTTGTAAGACACAGGCAAGAAGGTCAAAGGAAGAAGCAGAAAACGCAATGATGGATATGAGAATTTGGAGTGATGCTTAGGAAGGGTCACGTGTCAAAGCATGCAGGTGGCCTCCTGAAGCCTAAGGGAAGGGAAGGAATACAGTGTCCTCTAGAGCCTCCGGAAGGAATAATAGCCCTGTTGCCACCATGACTTTAGCTCAGTGAAGCTGATTTTGGACTTCTGGTCTCCGGAACTGTGGGAGAATAAACTTGTGTTGTTTTAAGTTACTACATTTTTGGCAATTTATTACAGCAGCAATAGGAAACTAGTATACTTTTCCACAACTACACCCACCTCTGTGCCAGCACCTTGTGCCCATCAGCAGCCACTCATCTGTCCTCCATTTCTAAACTTTTGTCATTTCAATAACGTTATATAAATGGAATCATACAGTATTTTGGAATTGGTTCCCCCATCCCCATACCCTCTGCTCAGCATAATTCCTTGGAGATGCAGCCAAATTGTTGCATGTGTCAATAAAAAAGTTCACTCCTTTTTATTGCTGAGTGGTATTCCATGGTGTGGATGTAAGTCTAGCCCTCTTTAATGCCTGTATATTTTATCTTTATTAGAGTGTCTAATTAGGAATATTAAACAATTTTTTTCAACATTTATTTATTTTTGAGAGACAGAGAGAGACGAGCACAAGCATAAGTAGGGAAGGGGCAGAGAGAGAGGGAGACACAGAGTCTGAAGCAGGCTCCAGGCTCTGAGCTGTCAGCACAGAGCCCAGCGCGGGGTTCACACCCACGAACCATGAGATCATGACTTGAATTGAAGTTGGATGCTTCACCAACTGAGCCATCCAGGCCCCCCAGTCTAACTAGGGATATTTTGATAATAGTCTCTTGAAGCAGGATGTAGAAAGGAAACTTAAAAATCATTCCATCTTGGGGCACCTGGGTGGCTCAGTTAGTTAAGTGTCTGAATTTGGCTTAGGTCATGATCTCGCAGTTTTTGAGTTTGAGCCCCACATTGGGCTCTGTGCTGTCAGCACAGAGCCTGCTTTGGATCCTCTGTGCCCCCATCTTTCTGTCCTTCCCCAGCTCACACTTGTGCGTGCACACGCTCTCTCTCTCTCTCTGAAAAAATAATAAACATTAAAAAAATCATTCCATCTTTCCTATTATCATATCAGATACCTGAATCCCCTCTAGAGCCTGACTAGTACCACCAGCTTCTGCTTGCATACCTTCTCTGACCAGCTGCTCACTACCTGGATGACAACGCCTATTACATAGTTGTACAACTGTACCAGAAGTTCTGGCTTGAGTTCAGCAAAGTGCCTCTTTTAAGAGGGGGATGGTGTCAGACCCAGAGAACCCCCTCAAATGAAAGCAACTTCAGTTGGAAAGGGAGCTGCAAGGGAGTCATCTGGGCACTAAGCTGGGCCCTATTCACACGTCCTGGACATCTCCACATCCCATCCAGCTCTTCTTCCCTAGGAGCCTCGTGCCTAGTGGTCCACAGCCAGGAGTCCCTACTCCATGAATTCCTCCTCCTCCTCCCCATTTGGCTCCATCCTCCTCTGTCTTCTTCCCCCCTCTTCCATGAGGAAAGAAACACCATCCTGCCAGCTTTTTGAAGAGAAGGAGCCAGCCCAAGAGGGAAAGGCCAAAGACTCAGGACAGAGAGACGGGGCAGACCTGAGGAGCAGGAATCGGAGCCCGCCCTGCGCCCAGGCCTAGGCGATGCACTTGAA